>CM075437.1:6134113-6631613 GCA_037832385.1 Rhizophora apiculata
GGACTATTTAAAAAAAAAAAGGGTCTTTTTCTTGTATTTTGGTTTATCCTTATTTGATATGATTTATGGGGCCAGATTGAAAAAAGGGGTCGAATTTGTTTTTTTTGTTTAGTGTTGCATTAGATTGATATTTGGATACATTTGAGATTGGGGGTCTGGATAGAAACCATTGCTGTTGGCCGGTTTGGGCTCGCCAAAATCATGAGAAATTCTTAGATGTTCAAGAGATAGGGTGATGTGTTTCTCTTGTTAATTGCTACGTTAATGTGAACTCAGGAAAAGCGTTAGTCTGGCAATTGGTGGATGGGAAACTCATTTTCCTTGCTGTATGGAACTTATACTATGAGAAAGTTTGTACAGTTGGTGGGATTGTCACGATCAATAATACCGATTGAACTAGGTTTTCAGAGTGGTGTGGTTCATGCATGTTTAGATATGTTTCGCTTACAATGGTAACCCTGAAAATTATAATCTGAAAGTGAAAATTGGGAGTAGTTATCCTTTCACATTTCCGGAAAACAGTCCTTAATGCACACGTTCATGTTATCATTCCACCACAAAATAATTGAGGAGACTCTGAGCATCCCTTGTGGTGATGCTGTTGGCTTTGCTGTTCCGAAGGAAAGCTGCTTCCTCCTAAACTAGGACAATCGTGGGGGCTTTTATGGTGATAACCCAGAGTATGTCTTCCTCTAAAGCTCATCACATAAATTTGAAAATCAGGTGTGGGAGATCTAAAAGTGCAGTACGAACACATGGAGGAGTCCAATTCCAAGCCCGTCTGCTCAATCTGTCTGTACTGATTACGGTTACCTTCAGGAGACAGTGCAGGCGTATATGGTTCAGCATTTTAAATACTAGGGGCTTATATTTGCAGTTTTTGAATAAGCAGAGATGGTTTGGGACGCCGAATTTGAAGTTTTATGATGATATTTCCTACGTTTAGTTTCAAAAGAACTCATTTTGGCATCTAGCTATAGCTATCAATGGATTTCAGTTAGAGATTCTCGGCCTGATCTCCCCTTAGTAAACTTGTCTTACTCTGCATGTATGACTCGATTCGTTTTCTGGGTTGTCCCTGTTCTTCTAATGATCATTTGGTCAAACTTGATTTCACTGTCCGGTTTCTTAAATTGCCAGTGCCTCATACATTCAATCCCTTTCTAATTGCACAGCATCACGTCATCGTTTCTTGTGTTTAGCAATACAATATTCACATAAAGTTCAAATGGTTTGGGGAAGAACAGAAGTAGAAGTATTTTCTCTGTTAGTTCTGGTCTCTTCCATGTGGCTTCTTTAGTCTTGCAAATTACCTGAGTCAATGAGCATCTATTGTTTTTGACAGCTTATAGAACAATGTGACATAACGACTGGGAGACCAGAAGGAAGAAGTACTGGGAGACCAGGAATGAAATTGTTTCTTTTTATGAACTGAATGACACTATTTTCACAACATATATTTTCAGTTGACAGAAATTGTTCATTGTAACAAAATACAATTTTCATCAATTAGTACAATGAAGAGCAACAAATGTCCAATCCATATCGCTGTACTCGATGAACTTATTCGTGAAGACCCAAAAATGAAAGAACCCAGTAAATCCGGCTTGAGAACATCCAAAAACTAAGAGAATATCTTCTGTTATGTTTGTACCTAGCCTCACCGATTTCAGTGAATTCTGTTCGCCCACCTGTTCCCCTTTCAATTACTTAAAATATATGCACAAAAAAATAAAAATAAAGAATTGAAAAAAAAAATTCCACTTTAAAAATAATAATTAGCTTCTCAAAATTATTGGATATCAGCACATTCCTTCATCGTAGAGGGGCGATGCTCGCCAGCCTAGATAGTGTCTGAAACTTCTATTTCTTCCTGTTACGCAATGAGACTATCTCCGACGATTTAAATTCCGCAAATGATTGAAATTGCCAATTCTGATTTAAGTGCGCGATATTTTGCTGTTATGCAAAACGTAGGAAAGAAAACCCTAATTGCAGGGATTTACTAAATTATTCCCCAAAATATGACACAAGAAAATTTGAAAGAAAAAAAAAAAGGCATTGTATTTTACATCAATGACTATCCCATGGGTATGAAATTCTACCAAACACTAAAAACTTTTAATTAAAATTACGTTATGTCTTTCTCTTGATAGGTATATTACACACTAGATTGAAAACTAATACTATTGGTTTATCATCAGGATTCTCTTTAATTTGAATTATTTCATCAACAACATTTGTTTAAAAGTAAACATTGCAGATCCCAGAAAATTTTAACACTTTCGGCAAAGGTAAATAACAAAATAAGGAAGAGAATGAAACAAGTTGACCCCAATATCATCGAGCCAGCATGAGATCGTGTAATCCTAGATTCTCGTGTTGAGATGATGGGTTGGGTTGGACACCACAGCTTGGTGGACATTCGCCGCGGGGACTCGTCAAGTGCCCACTGTTTCCTCTTCCGCCTAACAAAGCCCCAAATGAATGGGGTTGAATAACGATCACGCTGATTGTGATTCCGTGTAAACTATTACTCACGGACGACTAAGCAGGTGTAGTGAGAGAATGCCACCCGCTCTCTGTCTGCTCATTTCAACACTCTCATCTCCGTTTCTCGGCTTATCGCCCTCTCTCTCGTGCTCTATAAAGAGAAGAGAGAAGCTGTCTGTCTCATACCCTTGTTTGGATAGAGGGTATGGCCAGCTTCTCTCTCCTCTCTCTCTCATTGTATTCCGAGAAGATCATAGGGCTTAAAAGAACAAATAAAAGAACCTTAAATGAATGCACCTGCTCAGCTATCTTCTTTCTCCATGCCCCCCGGATAAGCCTCACCAACCAAACCATTGCCCAAAGTTATAGAGAATATGGAGTATCCGTGAAGAAGCCGTGCCAAAACCCCAAATGGGTCTTCAAGCTTTTGTCACTTTCTCGCTCGCATTGTTCTGCTGTGTTGTATTACTCCCTTTCTCTCCTAGTCACGTTTCCAACTAAGTTGGCTGGCCGGATCCGACACGGACTCTCGCCGTCGTCGATGATGAAACTACGGACAATTCGGCAAACCCCAGACGAGGTCCGGTGTGGTTCGGTTTCCTTTCGCAACCCATGTCAGGCAGAGGTGACATGCACGACGGGATTTCACCGGAAGTGAGTGACGGGTAATGCCGAATTGGCAAGCAGAGCTTTGGGACTCTTCCCTCAGGAAGCCTTATGAGGGGACTCTCCCTCAGGAGCTTATAAACCTCAGTGAGTTACAGGTGCTCGAGGTAATGTTCAATAACTTGAAGGGTCCGGTTCCGAGTCTGTCCGGGTTAAGCAAGCTGCAGAGTGTTTTTCTTGATAACAACCAGTTTTCTTCGTTTCCCTCTGATTTCTTTCAAGGGATGAGCTCTTTGTTCAATGTGGATATCGGTGATAACCTCTTTCAGGCGTGGCAGATACCGGACAGTCTCAAAGACGCCACCCAATTGACCAATTTCTCGGCCAATGACGCTAATTTAACTGGCACAATACCTACTTTCTTTAACAGTAGTGTGTTTCCCAGTTTGCAGAATTTGCATTTGTCATTTAATTATCTGGTGGGTGGGTTGCCTACGAGCTTTTCTGGGTTTGAAAATCTACAGTCTTTGTGGCTTAACGGACAAAAGAGTGATTCTAGGCTTAATGGGACAATTGCTGTGTTGCAGAACATGACTGGTTTGACACAGGTTTGGTTGCAAGGGAATCAGTTGACGGGTCCTATACCAGATTTTAGTGCTTCTAGTGGGTTGCAGGAGTTGAATTTGAGGGATAATCAGTTCACTGGTGTTGTTCCGCCAGCTTTGGTTAGACTTCCAAGTCTTAAGATTGTAAATATGAGTAATAATTTGCTTCAGGGACCAACACCAATATTTTCTGGTAATGTTAGGTTGGATATGAATAATGGGTCCAATAGGTTTTGTTTGCCTGATCCTGGTGTTCCTTGTGACTCTCGTGTTAATATTTTGTTATCGATTCTAAAAGACTTTGGTTACCCAGCTAGTTTCGCTCGCAATTGGGATGGAAATGATCCTTGTGCAGGCTGGTTGGGGATTACTTGTTCTGAAGGGAATATTACCGTGGTTAACTTTGAGAAAATGGCACTCAGTGGTACAATTTCTGCAAATTTTTCGTTGATTCCTTCATTGCAGAGATTGAATCTGTCAAACAACAATCTTACAGGTGTGTTACCAACTGAGCTTGCAAATCTGGCAAGCCTTACATTTTTAGATGTGTCAAATAATAATCTCTATGGGAAAATACCTAGGTTCAAACAAAATGTGCAAGTGACAATCGATGGAAACCCAAATATTGGGAAGCCTGCCCCGCCTCCTGGCACATCTTCTTCTCCGGGAGGTAATGACAGTGAGTCCAGGGGCTCTGATGGAAGTGGCAATAAGAGTTCAACCACTGGAAATATTGTGGGCTCTGTTGTTGGCAGTGTTTGTGTGTTATTTGTTGTTGGGTTGGGTGTTTGCCTCTATGTTAGGAAACAAAAGCGACACAGAAGGGTTCAGAGTCCTAATATGATGATCATTCACCCTCGTTATTCTGGTGATCAAGAGGCTGTGAAAGTGTCTGTTGTTGGATCAAGTGATTATCAAAGACCTGAGAGCCACACAGATAGTGGACCCGGTGACATTCATGTGGTTGAGAATGGAAATATGGTAATTTCCATTCAAGTCTTGAGAAATGTGACTAGTAACTTCAGTGAGCATAATATTCTTGGTAGGGGTGGTTTTGGTACTGTCTACAAGGGTGAATTGCATGATGGAACAAAAATTGCAGTAAAGAGGATGGAATCAGGAGTTATGCTTGAAAAGGGTCTGGCAGAGTTCAAGTCTGAAATTGCAGTGCTTACCAAAGTCCGACATCGGCATCTGGTTGCTCTTCTTGGATATTGCTTGGATGGAAATGAAAAGCTTCTTGTTTACGAATATGTGCCTCAAGGGACACTTAGTAAATTTCTTTTTAACTGGAAGGAAGAGGGATTGAAGCCACTTGAATGGACTAGAAGGCTGTCCATTGCATTGGATGTAGCCAGAGGTGTTGAATATCTTCATGGCCTAGCTCATCAAAGTTTCATTCATAGGGATCTCAAACCTTCCAACATCCTTCTTGGAGATGATATGCGGGCCAAAGTTGCAGATTTTGGATTGGTTCGTCTTGCTCCAGAAGGGAAAGCCTCAGTTGCGACCAGACTAGCTGGAACTTTTGGGTATCTCGCACCAGAATATGCAGGTAACTTGAATCCATAAAACATTTTTATTGAAGTTTTAGATGCATAGGATGGTATTCTATTCTTGCGATTGTATCACTAGGGGAAAACTACAAAAAAAAAAAAAAAAAAATGGAAAAGCTGATCATATGTTTTAGTTCCAATTGTTGCGGCAAGCAAACATCAAATTTTGAGAGGGCATAATTCTGTGAAGTAAAATGCATGACCAGAATAATGGAGAAAATGGGAAAAAAGAGAAAATAAATTCCCTTCATATATATATATATATATATATATATATATATATTTAAAAATTTTCTGGTATATTGGTAGCTCCCCTTTGGAATAGGGAAAATTGGAATTGCTTCTGGCATGGTTCTCCTCTTCTTTGGATTCTTAAGGTTGCAAATAAGTTTTCACTCTTCAAATGGTAAACAAAAACGTGTGTGATCTCCATTTAGACTTCCAAACTTATTCTCAACTTTGTTTCTAATTTCTATCACTGTATTATATTCCAGTGAGTACAGTAGATAAATTCCTTTTCTGCTGAATCCAAGCATTCTGCATTTCTTTGCAGTTACTGGACGAGTGACTACCAAAGTTGATGTGTTTAGCTTTGGAGTTATACTAATGGAGATGATCTCGGGGAGGAAAGCACTTGATGAAACCCAGCCTGAGGATAGCTTACATCTTGTCACCTGGTTCCGTAGGATGTATATCAACAAGGAGACATTCCAAAAGGTTATTGACCCAGAAATTGAGCTTGATGAGCAAACCCTTGCTAGCATAAACACAATTGCAGAATTAGCCAGACATTGCACTGCAAGAGAGTCATACCAGCGGCCAGACATGAGTCATGTGGTCAATGTTCTTTCATCTCTTGTTGAGCTTTGGAAACCAGCTGAACCAGGTTCTGATGACATCTATGGGATTGACCTTGACATAACCTTGCCTCAAGCTCTCAAAAAGTGGCAGGACTTCGAGGGAAGCAATTTGGATGGACCTTCTTCTTCTTCTCCTTCTTTTCTTCCAAATGGGGATAATAATACCCAGACTAGCATGCCTGCTCGACCATCTGGGTTGGCAGAATCATTTGCATCAGCCGATGGACGATAAACAAAGGATGGGGCTCACAGATGTGATGATATGTTTAGCTGCATTTTCTATTTATTCATTCTACTGCTGCTATTTGGTTGCTTTTGTAAGGATTGCCCATCTCCTAGGTTATGCATATGATTTCATGCTAAGGTGGGGGTCTTCTTTTATGGTTCTTTGAAGAGTCTAGGAACTGCATACAAAATATATGCATAATTGAATTATCTTTATTGATCAGTGTTTTTAATTCTTTCCCCTCTGGATTGTATCATCCTCTCTTTTCTTATGTTCTGGTTGCATTGTGTTGAGGCTTCTTTCTTTTCAAATGATAGGAGATGGCTGGAACCCCCTTTGTTGGTCTATGCATGTGGAGGACATTTCCTTTACATTGCTTATTATTATTAGTCTGGAGATCACTAGCATTTCTTGCAACAGAAAAATTTATCTTGGCTCAACTGATAGAAAGATACAGTTTTTTATGTCAAGAAACCAATTTACTTAAAACTTTAATCTGTTAAAGTAAAATTAGAATAGTTTCTTAACATAATATTGATTTTTATGATTAAATAAATTTATGGTTAAGTTATGTTATTTTTATATTTAATTATAAATTTTTATAAGTACTTAAGTTTATTTTCTTGCAAAATATGTTGGATTATCCTTAAACTTCAGGCACAATGGTACGTACATAAAAGGGCGCGCTGTCACCCTACATGGTGTGTTGGTTTCGATGGAAGTCAAACGTGGACCACCGGGTTGGGCCCTGCGGTGGGATTTTCAATTTTTATTTTTTATTTTTTTAGTTTATATAGTTTACGCGATTGCTTGACCCCAGTTGATGATGAATTTCTTGAAAGAAGACTTTGGCGATGGGGACAGGGCGCACAAGCCTCGTCATCCCCACGAGAAGAATGTCTCATCATCCGTGGAAAAAAACAAAAAAAAAAAAAGCAATAATTTGTCCAATGTGGTGGCAGGCCAACGTGAGGACACGTGTGATGCTGGTCTTTCTGCCAGCTGCACTTTTGCTGTTTTTCTAACAATCTAGCAACGTTGACGTGGAAGATGCCGTCTTCCCTTCCTTTAGGCGAACCAACATGGGGACACGTGTCCTGATGGGTCTTTCTGCCAGCTGCACTTTTGCCGTTTTTCCAACAATCTGGCAGCGTTGACGCACGCAGGGCAAGCCATATTACCCGATTTAGCGGAAAATTTAACATTATCTGCCTATTTAACCCGGACATTCGGCCACAAATTCCCGATTACTTCACACTTGCGGTCAAACTGTCCCATACCATTTCTAAAGGCCTCGGTGCCCAAACCCAACCCCGTGAATACGCAAGTTTGTGAAAAGCAAATATATGTTTTTTTATTTTTTAATATGCCTCTTTTTTTTGGTTCAAAAGAAAAAAAAAAAAAAAAAAACCTTTTTATGGGTTTTTTCCGAAAACGTTTTCTTCCCATTTTGGGGGATTGGAATTTGGATAAAACTACAAGAGCCTTGATGGAATAATGACGCAGCGACACACTGCAAAATTATTAGAGACACATCACATAATACAGTGGAACCATTGCCTCATCTCTAACGAAACAGGCTCAATGTACAAATGTCACTTCCACGTACGGAACCTAATATAATAATATTTTTTACATGTTATTGTATGCTTATGCCATTATCATGACCATAGTATCATTATTTTTCGCCGTGTGCATTTGTATATATAATTAAAAAGAAGTAGATGAGAATGTTACGGTGTTATTAATGCAAGCTTATCATTCTTTTTTGTTTCAACGTCTGGTGATTTCATATTTTTATCCTGAAATAAATCAAATAGTTAAAAAAAAAAGTAAAAAGAGCCTAAATATTTATCTTAGATATTTCAACTTCAAATTTGGTGGAGAAGTCAAGAAAAGAAAATGAAAATTTCTACCATACAATTCACAGCTTGACAAGATAAACTGAAAAATGGAAAACAAAAATGAATTTACTCCATTTATTTTTTTTGGTCTATTAAGAAATTCTCAAGACTCTGAAATCACAACCCATCATCATTCTTTGAAACTAATGCATCATCCATCATCGCACACGAAACTGCCAACCATCTTTTTTGGTCATCTATTCCTGATTTAATCATCTATTTCTTTTGATATCAGTGACGAAAAAATGCAAAAAAAAAAAATAATAATAATAATAAAAACAAGGTGATTTGCAAACTATTAAAGATGATGACGACGACGACAACAACAACAACAATAATAATAATCTTCCTTCATTTGAAAACACGTTATGTATTTGCTATCTCAGAGACCTGAATTTTCTGGTCCTAAACGACATGCATAACGAAGATGTAATTGTAACAACATGGTTGCCAAACTCGTGGTTTCACACAAAGTAGAATAGTGAAATCTTAGTTACAAAACTTCTACAAGGCAGAATCAACATAGAAAATCCAACCAAATCTGTCACCTCTGGCAAAATTTGATAGAGGGGAGCTAATTCAAAACCCTTGGGTTAAAAAAGAACAGGCAGTCAATATGAGAATCAACATCATAATTCAAACAAATTCTTACCAAGAATTCCTGTAATATTCGTTCAATTCAATAAGGAAACATTCACATGGCTTTGGGAAAATTCTAAGCAATGCAATACTTTGTGCAATTGAAAGCTCAAAAAACTTTTATGCCTTCACGGAAAGAAAACGTCAGAGGCCTGAGGATTTGCTTACATGTTATGTCCGACATTCTTGCTCACTATAGTCACATTGGAAATGCCAGGAACATTGAGCTGCCATCTAGCGTTCTTTTCACATTCCTTTTTAGGGTTGTGGGAGGAAGTAGATATCGTCAGATTTCTCTCCAAATATAATTGATGTTATTCCTTCATTCATGATCCAACGATGCAAATGCAAAGACTTAAAGGGAGAGTTTTTTTGTCTGAAACACTTGCCAACCTATCGAAATCATCTGCCCAACACTAGGCCATGTACACAACCTCCCATGTTTCTGTAAGGACTCCAATCTGTTGGATGAAAGCAAAGATGAAAAACCCACACTTGGTTAAGTTTATAAAGAGCAAATAAACCTCAAAATAAAAAATTCTGAATAAATAAAAGCATAAGTTCCCTACATTTTTTATCTTAATCATTGATATTATCCTGCTCCAAATGTGAGAAGGGTGCTGCTAAACAAGTGCTATGACTGATGGCAAATAACGGCCATGCATGAAGAGTCAACATCAACAACCCACATGCTCAATTCATCCAGCTTCTTCTTTATTGAATCTAATCCCATTTCTTTAGACCAGTAAACCATCTTCTTCCCATTCTCTAAAAAGGATTGGTTGAAACCATTGGAATCAATCTTCACGCCAAAGGTTGTCTCATCCACGCTACCAATTCTTACACCATTCTGTTCCAACAACTTGCCCACGACGGATACAAAGTTTCTCCTGTCTCTAGGTATTGACGTTTGACTAACTGTGGATGCAACCTTGTCTAAGAAAACATCAGACCAGATACTTTGAGCAGAAGGAGAGCTCTTGGCAAAGAAAAAGTCCATGGTCTTCCCAACATAAAAGTCATTGATGAGATTGCTAAACTCCTGAAAGGGGTCATTCTTACCAAAAAGGACGTTTGCATCCACAGTCCACGAATCATACCCAACCTCTAGACACTTCTTAATTATGCAAGCCTTGACTATTATGTCCATCATCATCTTTTTGCTGGAATCTTCAAAATTCAACAATTTCTGTGATTTGATGCTGTCAAGAAGTTTGCCAGCATCGATTACAGGATGTCCCCTTCTAGCAAGATCAGACAAAAAATCTGAGGGAGGACCAATGAATATATAATTCTGTATATTTAGCCTCTCAAAATGGCAGAGGAGATTTCTTGCAACTATTTCAGAAGCATCGAATATGCTGACAACAATAATGGTCCTTTGACTCTGCACAGACAAAAGAACTGAGCCTAGTTCATCCACGGTCCTTACAACTCTTCCAGGAAGCACTTCTCTGAAACAGAAATCATACCATTTTAGACTGCTCAAAGGTTGCATTTCCATATAGTTGAAGTCAAAAGAACTTCTGTCCAATAAGTGCGAGTCTGGTCCAGCAGTTTTACCATAATTAACGCCAGCATCTCGGTGGGAGACACTCAGCGCTCCTTCATGCTGAAAATTGGTGTAGATATTAAAATAGCCCTTAGAATGGACAAACTTAATAAACCAAGGAGTCCAGATTCTTTCTCCCAGCTTTTTGTACCATCCATTTGTCACCTGCATCAGGATTCTAGATTAACTCAATAATATTTCAAACAAATAGACACAAATTTTGAGAAAAACAACAGAATAAATCAGATTACCATTCCATCAAGAAATGGCTTGAGGCCCTTGGCCTTGTGCTCATCATACCACAACCTGAACTCTTTCCAAGGTTTGGGAAAGAGAATCTGACCCCAGGTGCCAACCAGCTGATACAAGAAAAGATGTGTCCTGTTGTTCAGTTTTATTTTGTTTCCATGTTTTCCTGTCATCAGCAAGTAAATAGATTAGATGGTTGAATAGGGGATTGAAGACTGTGAAATCAGCATTACAATAAGTAATGAAAACAATCAGACATTTTCATTATAACATAAAAGATGGAAGGAAAGTACATGAATACCATTAGTTCTTTACAGTTAACAAAATTCAATGTTTTTGTACTACTAACAAAGAAATCTAAAGAGAATCATGCAAATGCTGATAAGAATATTGTTTTTGTATAAGGTAAATACAATTCCAATATGCTGTCAATCATGAATGTTTTTCATCCAAATTTTGTCCTCTTTGACCTTCTAATAACATGAACATGCAAAGAAGAGATCAGGCTATAAGTAGTTGACCCAATTTCTTGATATTTAGTCTAATAAAGTACAGTGGCCTATCTTCTGCCCTATTTTTCATGTTTGCAAAGAATATCATCACAATAATTTTCAATATTACTCCCACTAACTGCAGATATATATAGGTCATGCCAACTTTGGTTAGTCAGATGCTAAAGCATTACAAAAAGTTGCATAAATTTTCATCAAGATGTGCAGTGTTGAGAACACCTCAACAATGCCCCTATGCGAGCAATTTAATTGAGTCAAATTACATTTCTTTGGGACTCTAGAGACTCTGCTATGAATTTACCCATAATGAAGCCTCTGTTCTTGAGACCTTGATAGGGCTGGATGCCTTGATCTAGCTCCACATCGTTGACAATCACTGCAATCTCTATCTTATCCTTGGTTCTATTCAATCTCAATCCAACCACATGCTACTTTGGCCTAACTCAATTGTTTCAAGGTTCAATTTAGTTCAGCTCAACTATACCCAGAGGGGCATACTACAGTGGCCTAGCCCAATTGATCAGCTGGGCCTACGTACTGGCTGGGCACATTTAATCAATGCAAGTTCACTTTTCTAATGTTCTAATGGGGCGTAGCATGTGTTAAAAACATAAATCCATAACTAAGTACAAGATAACTTCACAAACTATTCTCACAAGGCAACATGAGGATTCATAGAACAATTTTTTTTTTACCCTGGTTTTGATGGTAAGGACATTCTCATGCTGGGTTACTTGTCAACCAAACTACTCCCCTGGGCTCTTAAGAGCACATCCCTCACATCAACCTGGTGCATTGAGGAATTACCTCCTAGGTGTTGGCCTAAGATCCAAACTTGCATAGCTAGTCAAGATAGCACACCCAGCTAACCATTCAAAACAAATCTTAGGATCTACCTTTGGTTTTGCAAGGTTCTTTTTGGGAAATGACACTGGCATGGCTCAAACATACCTGCTTTCAAATGCTACTTTGAAAGTTCCTTTTTGCAATTCAGCCCATTTAAAATATTGAAAGAATAATTAAACATCACAGTAAAACCACATAAATCCATTAAAGCAAAATCAGAAAACTGATTTTCCAACGAGTAAAAAAAAAGGCTTAGGATCTAACCAACCTTATCACAGAAACTATCAAGCCAGTAAATTGAATACCAAGACAGGATTAGATAAACAACAACAATGTGAAACCTCAAAAAAACAGAAAGCCAGTACCTGGGACAAACCTAGGACGCTGAAGTGAGGCACCGTAGATAGAGGGACTAAAGTTGGAAACATTGTAATAGTAATTGGCAATCAGAGACCTTACAAACTTGTAGTACAGTGGTGAAACCTCCAAATCATCTTCCACTATGAAAGCAAACTCATGCTCGGAACTTGGCCACCATGCCTCCAACCACTGGGCCTGGAGGCCAACATTGGCTGTCCGGTAGTGCACAACCTTGTTTCCAAAGTTCCAGCTGAATCCATCGACAAAATCCAAAATCCCATGCAACTGGCCCAGTATCTGATCCAATGCACCTTGAGAGTCATTGGAGAGAGGAAAATGGTCAATGTAGACATGGAGATGGACGATGTCACCATCATAGTCAGCATTGGCAAGGGAATGGAGACAACGGGCAAGAGAGTCAAGGCGGTTGAAGGCAAGAACTTTGATAAGGAAAGTGAAAGTGGAAGCATTCGGGGGATTCAAAATTTTGGTAGGAGCATTAGTTGAATATGAGGAAGAGATGGGGACAAGGATTTGATGGTCATAGGAGAGGAAGAAGATGATGAAGATGGACACTAGGAGGAGAAGAGGAAAGAAGTGTTTCCTTGGGGGACCAACCATTTGCCACAAAGCTACTCCTGAAATCACAAGGAAAGCACTCAATCAGTTGAGTTATTTTCCTACTCAAAAATTAAAGTTTCTTGTCTGTTTAGAGTACACAGGAACATTGTAAAGTTAAATCAGTTATCTGCTCAATTTTGGAGCAATTTATGACACACACATACACACACAATCAAGCATTTACCACATAAATTCAAAATATTAATATGAGTTACTCAAGCAATTCTCTAATACAAATTGTAAAAGAAAAAAGAAAAAAGAAAAAAAAACAATTGGCTCTAAGCAAGTTGGAAAACCATGTTGATGTAAAAAAGCTATAAACCAAATAACTCTTACATTTTAGGTGGAGAATTCATTAAGTGTAGTAATAAAAAAAAATAATTGCAAATCATGACCATCGTCGTCATGCCATAACGTTATTACCCAAAACTAAAATTAGTGCAATTATTAAGATGAAAATTCCTAAACATTCTCCTACATATGGCTGTTTACTCCATTCAATTTTCAATTATTAAGTTTTGAAAAAAAAAAAAAAAAAAAAAAAAAGCTTAAGTCAAAACTCTAACTCACTTTAGCCGCATTTCCCAAATAAGAACTGAAACCCAAAAACCAGCATAACTGAAAGAACATTACAAACAAGTAGACATTAACTCTTTGTAATGTGAGTTTAGATTCAACCTGGCCTTTTAGCTGAAAATTACATATGACCACTTTATACCATACAGTATACACCAAACAAAAACAAAAGAAGACATGAGGTGGAGGGGAGACAGGGAGACGACTGTAATAGAGAGATCAGATCTTATGTCAGTTGTTATAATTTAAAAACTACGAGGCATTACTCATTGACTTGATTCCTGAAAACAGAAAGACTGCCTTAAAACAAAGCAAAAGTCCAATACCACTTCTATGCCTCCATCTCCGGCATTACGTTCACAAATTCGTAAAAATTCATGTAAAGAACTGTTATTCTTACCACATTATACAAAGCGGTCGGATCGTGCGTTGTAGTAAGTGAGGCAAATTAGTGTTTATTGGTAAAAGATAACCAAACAAACCAGATTTCTCTCTCCAAACCTCCAATTCTCTCTTTCCCATGTCCTGGATTCCACTCTTTTTTTTTTTTTTTTTTCTAAATTTTTCTTTATTTTTTAAGTGCTTATTACACAAAGAAACCTTTATACAATCGTTCGAACACATCCAGGAAGCAATTTGACTATACCCAACAACAATCCACCCATCAACTTCTCAGTTTCGAAAACTTTCAAACCTAAATCGAGTTCTTGAGCACAAATCTTGTAGAATAATTTTTTTTCTAAAAAAAAAAAAAAAGGAAAAGAAAGGAGCTTGAAACTTACTGTAAGTTACTGCAGAAATGTATAGGGGACTTGGAATCCAAATTCGGGGAAGGAGAACAAAGTGGATCGATCTATGAGAAGGGGAAAGACGAATGATTCATACGGCGTCGTTTTATTCAAAAAAATTTTTATGGGTTTTTTTGGTACAACCCGAGTTTGGTTCGGATTTATTTTTGAGCGACTCCTTCGATTAGTGAGATTTTTACGATATAAATTGAAAATGTCGCTTGCTTATTTATCTTTTTTAATGATAATAATAATAATAATAATATTACTTATATAATTTAAAATACAAGCTTAGCAAATAAGCACAGTATCTAATAACTAAGGCAAGTTTAACTTGATTTTTATTTTACTTAAATTTACAAGTTTTGCATAAACAAATTGATCCAACATAAATAATTAAAATCATAAATTTTTTATAAATAAAATTGAAACGACATAAATATCTATTTAATAAATTTAGTAATTATAACTATACAATATATAACTTGAAAATGAGCTCCCCAAATCTATTCAAATAACACATCAAGATTGACTCGTTTAATTGAGCTTTTAAATAAATTAATTGTTTGCAAGATTAAACTAATTGAGTCTGACTTTAATCAAAATTGACTCGTTTATTAAAACTTTTAAATTAAGTTTCGGTAACAATATCTTTAATTATTGCTTGCATGCGATAATAAATATTAGATTTATTAATATTATATAAGATAAATATTTTTGTGATGAGATATGTTGAATGAGATAAATGCAATGTACAAAAAAAAAAAAAAAAAAAAATTTAACTTTAATTTGTGAATATAAAACCATATCCTTTTTCTCTGTTTAAGAAAGAGAAAGAAATGTGGGAGGACAGTCAGAATACCTTACGTGTGAGAGCAAAATGAGAACCGGCCATGGTTGGTTTGTTGCTTTATCTAAACGCAACCTAAAGATGCCCCCGTGAGCCACGCGTTAAGCTTCAATATCCAACCGGGAAGATTGCCAAAAGAAGCAAGCCAAAAAAGAAAGCAAATTATTCAAAGCCAGCGTAGGCTCCGCGTATGGGAATTGCCGTGTAAAGCTAGAAATAAACACTGCACCTGGAAAAGAAGGAAGCAACGACGCGTTTCCGAAGAAAAAAAACAGGGAGGGTGGGGAGGGGCGGGAGACAAGGCCGCGAAATTCTTACTTTTACGAGATGTGAATTTTCAAATTGTGATTCCCCCAGACTCAAGTTTGCGGGAAATTTAAGAAAATTTCTTATCTGGCTGACGTTTTGTAATTTTTTTTTTCTTTGGGTAAAAACTACCGAGTCAATGCATTTATGAATAGAATAATTAGCTATGTTATTCAGGACATTAAATATGAGGTATTTGGAGTGATTTTCCAAAAAAGAAACTATAACTACCAGTGCCAAACTCACATGCGAGTGCCAATGGGGCCACAGCCGTTCCACGCTGACCCATAACTTTGGCATACGTGTGGGTGGGGGGGTTGCTGACTCTGTCAAAGTTTTGATCCGTTCTAAACTCCAAGACAGATCCGCCACTTCCCTTCTCGACGTTTCCACCTCATTGTTTTGATTTGCTCTCCCATTGTTCAAACTTCAACGGTCAAACATTCAAAAATCCAGCCCCAAACCAGGTAAAACACCTCCCCGGTCCACTTTTTGTTTAATTGCTTATTATTTTGTGTGTTCCCAATTGGGAATTTTGAAACATTCTTTCTTTCGTAGATTTGTTTGACTGTTGAATGTGTCCGCGGGACACACCAGTTAAAGTCAAAGTTTCACCAAAGGCATCAAACATGTATATATATATATATATAAAAACCCTTCACAGGCTATGCTTATCAAAATTCGCACAAGCACAAATTGACATACATATTTGGTACAAGGAGCACCGAAGGTTGCAACCCTTTTCAATTCTTCATCGTTCTAAGGTACACAATGTTTTCCACATGGAGAAGGAGAGCGGCCCGCCGTGCCAACAAGGGCCGTCGACGGGAGGGAGAAAACGAGGGAGACATAGAGGTGCAAATGCCAAACCATTTCCGGTGTCCGATTTCACTTGACATAATGAAGGATCCGGTCACGTTGTCGACCGGGATCACTTATGACAGGGAGAGCATTGAGAAGTGGATAGAGGCTGGAAATGTTACGTGCCCCATTACCAACCAGGTGCTGAGGAGACTCGAGCCTACACCAAATCATGCAATACGCAAAATGATACAAGATTGGTGCGTGGAGCATAGGTCTTGTGGGATTGAGAGGATCCCAACGCCTCGAGTTCCCGTCAGCTCTGTTGAAGTATTGGGGTTCCATTCCAGGATCGCAGAAGCCTGTAAGAGAAGGGACCAAGTTGGGTGCCAGAATTTGGTGGCGAAGATCAAGGCATTGACAAAAGAGAGTGAACGGAACAGGAAGTGCGTTGTGGCCAATGGCACGGCCGGCGTGCTTTCATCTGCCTTTCAGGATTTCTCCAGGTCATCGGTCAATGAAAATAGTGCAGTTTTGGAAGAGATTTTGTCAAGTTTGACATTGATGTTTCCTCTTGATGCGGAGGCCAAGAGTTTCCTCGGCTCCGCCGCTTCTATGGATAGCATAGTTTGGTTCTTGAGAAGTGGGGATTTGTGTAGGAGAAGAAATGCTGTTTTGGTACTAAAAGAGATCGTTTCAACGGATCAAATGAAGGTAGACGTCCTGGCTGATATTGAGGCAGCCATCGAAGCATTGTTCAAGGTGATTAAAGAGCCCACTTGCCCTACCACAATAAAGGCTTCATTGGTGGTCATATACCATATGGTCACATCCTCCAATACAAATGTGAATAACATTAAACGATTTGTGGATCTGGGTTTGGTCTCTTTGTTACTAGAAATGCTTGTGGGGACAGAAAAGAGCATATGCGAGAAGGCTTTGGGCGTCCTTGATGGGATTTGTGGAAGTGATCAAGGGAGAGACAAGGCATATGATCATGCTCTAACCATACCAGTTTTAGTCAAGAAAATACATAGAGTTTCAGACTTGGCAACTGATTTGTCAGTATCCATCCTGTGGAAGCTTTGCAAGAATGAGAAGAGGCAAGAGGGAGGTGTCATGGTCGAGGCTCTTCAAGCGGGTGCTTTCCAAAAGCTCTTGCTGCTCTTGCAAATTGGCTGCGATGGGAGAACGAAAGAAAAATTAACTGAATTGTTGAAGTTGTTGAATCATCACAGACAGAGGTTGGAGTGCATTGATCCTTTGGATTTCAAGGACCTCAAAAGGCCCTTTTAGCTCAATTAGCAATTTGTAGAGTAGAAATCTTTTTTTTTTTTTTTTTTTGGTTGGGCAGAAAGACGTAGATTTACTGTAATTCAAGAGAGATAAAAAAGAAATACAAACTTAGAGTATTCATTAACATGGTCTTTCAATTTCCACCAATTTCCATCCTCCCTTACTTTTTTCTTGTCTTTCTCTTTTTTTCCTCAAAACGTAAAACCATCTTACAACTAAATGGTGATAAATACGTTGTTGTCACATAAGCCGGGTCAAAATCAACTTTGTTGCCCCAATACTCCTTTACTCCTTCTGACCAGGCTAAATTTCTCATCTAATAATGGTTTCTTGGCGGTAAGGATTTACAAGACCTACCTCTCACACTAAAATTAATTCATAGTAAAATAAAATGACATAGAAAAGATAATTGTGATCGATCTTAATTAAATTTGAGATCATTCCTTATTATTATTATTGTGACAAATAGAGACAACATGAGAATTGAGACATCAATAATGCCAGTCTTTGCAAAATTAAATGTATATTAGGATTTTGGTTCAAAAAATATATATTAGGATGAGAAGGCATTTAGGGCTAAAATTTTCCCCTTCAATATTATTGTCTCCAAATTTAAGGTAAAATCAATTCGCAAAAAATGGTCCCAGCTGGATATTTTTATTTATTCATTACAATTAAAACTCTAATTTTGAGCTAATAAATTATCTTTGAATTTTTCTTTCTGAAAGAGACTCTGTGCAGTACACAATAGAATAAAGTTGTCCTCATTTATCCACACATCACTTTCTCACCGGCTTCAAACTACTTAGTGTCCGCTCAAGAATATTCGTTGATGCCTTTATGTCATTTATTTATTTTCCTTTCTTAAACGATGGATAAGAGTACAAAAATTGCAAGCTTAAATAAATTAGATGAATAGATTTTTTTCTATCTCATAAATATTTCACTTCCCCCCCCCCCCTTCATCATCTATTTGAATGGCCTAACATTTTCAAGATAGATACTCAAGTTCCTAGCCTATTATGTTATTAAATGTTATCCAATATATGAAATTAAATTTAGAGCCCCACTCATAGAATATGATAATTTGCAATGCTCACTTTTGATTAGTTGGAAATTTCTTATTTGTTGGGTGTAAGGACTCAAGAAACAGTGCAAACTCTGGTCTGATGGTAATGGTAAGAAGACTACTAGTTCAAATTGCGCAAAATAGTTTTTTTTTTTTTTTTTCAATGAGAATAAAGAAGCCTAAATTTGATTTTCTTTTAAATTTTGCATTATAAAAATTTTGGGTATTGCTTCAAATTATAATGTATGAATCTTGTTCACTAAAATCACCCTAAAGGCTCTTTAATGCTGGTGAATTTGAATTGAATTATATGCAAAACACAAACTAAATTTATTTCTGTCCATTAGGCTCCTCGGCCCTGTAGATTGATTGTGCGGTGCAAATAACTAAAATCTAGTATATAATATTTCGGTGGACACCTCAGTTCTAAGTTAGACTCCCATCTTGGAACTATCGGGCTTAAATCTTGGGAAAAGGTACCTATTGTATACATTTCCCACAAAGAAAAGAAAGCATAGAATCAACCAGAATAACATGGAAGATAAGAAATGAAATTATTTTAGAAGTGAAAAGTTACTTCTTTTTCTTCTTTACTTGCAGAAATGGAGTTGGTGGACCTCTTTTCTTGGCAAACGCACTAGTTCTGCTTTCCAATTCATTGTCACTGTTGTCATCACCGTCATCGTTTCCATCTCTTGCCAAAGAGATTGACTCCTCATTCTTTTTTGCAGCTTTTCTTTTTTGTGATTCTAATTTGGCATGCAACTTCCTTTCAACAGGGTCATTCAAAGGTCCAACTTTGGATTGCCGCACAACTTTTGCCCCAAGCCCAAGCCTGCAGAGCACGTGAAAAATTCTCACAAAGAACAACAGCCATCTTGGTGGATAAGAAGACACCATACTAACCTTTCAGGTCGGCCCACTGCTTCCATCTGTGCTGCTTCATCTTCTATGCTTTTACTCATATTATTAACCCAATGTTCAGCCTGCAGATTGGCAACCCCAGGTATTAAAAAGCTATAAAGTAAAAGATTATTGTAAAAAAGTTCAACAGAAGATTAAGAACTATTATCCATGTATTGAAGGCATTAAAGTTATTGACATCCTATTGGCCTATCCACCTGACAACCTCGTCCTAAATCACAAAGCAATGTATGCCCATCCAATTACACTGCAAAATACCATTACCGCAGAGGATTACTATGTTCTCTTCTTCTGGTATCCGTCTTTTCTTTTTTATTTATTTTGTTTTTTCGCCTGCTGCTCCCCCCCAGAGTTGGGGGAGGTGGAGGTGGGGAAGTGACAACCATGACCAAATGCTAAGGGCCATAGAACCGTCAAATAGAAAAGGCCACAACTTGGGGTGATTTTGGATATGTTGAATTTTAATTATGTAGCCCGTGTGGTTTAAAGCTCAAACCATGGCCCAGGGTCACAGTAATTTCTTCAAGCTGTTCTTAAAACTACACATCAATGTTCTGTTCTCATCAACCAACTGCCAATATGCCAAGTACCTGTTCATCCAAATGAAAGGATCTAGTTTCCTTCCTACTCATTCAAGTAACATATCGAGCAACAAACTCAAATTCTGTGGAATAATGCAATAATGATAACCAAATCCTGCATTGTAAAACTCAACACAACCTGCCCTTCATAAATTCTTCCCCTATCTGCATAAACCCCCCAGTTAAATTCCTGAAGGTTTGATAAGGGAAGAAAAACAATAGGAAGGACAGAAAGTAAAAAGAATGGAAGAGAATGGTTACCAATTTAAGGGCCTTGTCTATTCTGACAATCTGAGGAAGTCCAGTCTTTTGCTGTGTCTCTGTGCTCCTTGTGTTCATTGTGCTATGTGCAAAGACATGCCAAAGAAAAGAAGAAGAAAATGATTTTCAGTAAACATAATTGTGATGTAGCCTACATCTTACTTTATCAAGCGAAAAAAAAAAAAAAGAAAAAGAATAACCAAATAAAAAATGATAAAAGGTAAAGGTAAAGGTAAAGATAAATTAGTGACCTTTTTGTTTCCCAAATAAACCAGATCCCCAAGTAATAAGAAAGGGAAAGGGAATGAAATTCAAGGATAATTCCAAATTTTTTAATCAAAATAACTAGACATAACAATTCTATATATAAGGAAATCAATTTTATAGAACCTAACACATCAATGACATGATTAAAGCTCCAAACATGCCCAAATCCATTTCAATTGTACAAGGCGTTGGGGAACAAAATAGCACAAATAATTGATGTGAGAAAAACCGAAAGATCACACCCACGGATTTTCATGGATAGAAGATTGAATTCTCCCATGTCCATAGTTGCACTATAGGTTTCAATATGTATCTTCTGAGTTATGATTACAGAGTAATTGACCCCTACTTATACAAAGAGATAGGACAACTTTTTTATGGAGACACATCCCGCAAGTACTCCTCCATAAACAATATGCTGAAATTGCGCCTCGGGGGCACCCCTGGGGCAACATCATGCCAACTTGGCACCAAGTGGGATCCATGAAAGTAGGCGAAGAATGTAATGTAATGAACAAATGAGGCTTCACATTCTTCAACACAAGGGTCCATCAAGACACCCAAGATTTATATTCTGAACCCCTTACAGACATGACATTGTAACCAACGCAATGGGCAAATATGATAGACCGAGAGCAAATCCTCACATCACATTCAGACAAGTTACACATAAATGAACACAACTAATCCCAAAGGAATTAAAGCACAACTGAATAAGAAACCATAGCATCAATGAACTAACCACGTAAGGGAATCAACTAACGAGTTAAATGAGTTGAAGCAGCCGTCCAAGCCACGGAAGCAACCTTCCAAACTGTAACCCAATTTGCAAGCACCTCAATAAATCGCACACCCTTAATCTCCGAAACAACTGGTCAGAACTTCTTTGTGAACGTCTCAACAAGAACTACAAATACATACACAGAGGAAAAACGATTCAGACAAATAGGAGTAATATATAGATGTTTTGAAACAGCACGTAAACGAAGGCAACAACAAATAACAAAGAGAACACGGGAACGCAGGTACAGATATGTCGGGTCGTGTATGCAGGCTTCAAGAGGTTTCTGGTTCAGTAATTCTGTCGAACAGTTGGCGGGGTCAGTTCTGTTCGGTGTGATCGGTGCTACTCTTTCTGAGGAGATTGTGAGATAATACTGTTTTGTGCTAATTAACATCTTAAGATGAAAGAACGGTGGAAAGGAGCGAAAATCATAAACAAGCTAGATTAAAAGAGACACGGAAGATCCAGCTCTTTCGCCAATTAAATATACACAAGACAACGAATTCTCGCAGAAAATCCAATAAAAATCTCAGGACCCAATCCCAACCAACTCTCCCGAGGAAGAAGGAGAATTTATATCTTATTTAAGATTTTATTGATATTTTATACTTGTGACGATGATAATTTTTTATTTAAAAATGTTATTTGGATAAATATTTTATTAATTAATTTTAAATTTTTATTTAAAATTCTAATTCATTAAACTGAATTGTTATAAATAATTTCGAATTTAGGTGGCCTCTTGAATGGATTGAAGAGAAGAAAAATAGCAATCGACAACACTTAATAAAACACTCTATTAGAGTAGTTTATTAAATAATGGCATGCAATTATTTCTAATGCATTAAAACACTATATAACTAAAGTCCAAAAAAACAAAAAAAAAAAAAAAAGGGTAAAAAACAACAAATATCTATCTCCCTCCCGTGTAATAGCTGCCCATTACCGAATCTTTTGTTCCCCAAAATAAAATAAAATAAAATAAAATAAAAACAACAAATATCTCAGATACCCGCCCATGCCGAATCATGTACTCCCTACGCATTAAAAAAATAGAAAATTTGATCGGTGGATTATGACGGGAGAAAATGGCCATCAGTACAATTCAATCATACGAGTCAGGAGGCTAACAAACAAGCCCTCGTGGCTCCATTTTACAGGCAACCTCTCGCCATTGGTCAAGTGGCCGTTGTCCCTTTGCCGAGTAACGCCACATTAACCAACATTATTTTGCAGGGCATCGAAGATGACAAAATGGTCTCGAAGAAAAATATTAAGTAAAACACAATTAATTACAATTGGATTATATTATATTATAAAATATAAATTATATTATATTTATGTGATAATAGGTCTACAAAGTGGGATTTGACATGTAAACGCCTGTCATGGGAAATCGTAAGAAAGGGGAACTTCCCCACTTTTTTTTTTTTTTTTTTCTTTGGGAAAATTACATGTAAAGACGGGGCAGGGCGGCGAGGGAAAGGGAAATATGAAGGGGCTATGGGCAAGGATCACGTGCGTGCAAACCGAAGAGGGAATGTGGAGGGATGAAGGGGTCGTGGCCTCAGGAAGTACTCATCCGAGAAAACATTGGTAAGAATGTGACCACAAACCGGTCTACTTTCCCAGGTTGGCGAAAGTGAAGGAATTTAGCGACGTTATTACAAAAGATTTGTGTGTCTTTTGGTGGGCTTTACATCTAGTGCTCACTCTCTCTTTCCTTCTCTCTTTCCTTTAATGTGTCTGTCACTTTCTATGCTTTTTCTCACTCTCTCTCTCTCCCTCATTCACTGATGGGTGGCCGTTGAAAGACCAGATTCATCAAAGTGTGATTACTGTACTGTGTTGGAATTCTCTCTTTATCATCTTGTTTTTTTTTTTTATACATGTCTCTGACTTGGGACCATCATCATCTCCATCTCTCTAAGCTTTGCTTTCCCATATATTTGATCACCTTATCCTCATGCGTCATTTATTCTCTTTTTATTTACTTTCAACTATCTACTCCAGTAGCAGTGAAAACTAGCAAACCCCACTTTTTAGTCCGTCTTTAATTCTGAAGCTTTGGCACTCTCTCCACAAGAGAGAAAGCATGTTCCTGAAGCAGGCTAAACAATTCCAAGATACCATGTATGAAACAACTTTGACTACCATTGTCTCTTGTTCTTTGGATTTAGTTTTCTAGTAGTTCTTCTGCTTTCCTATGTTTTTCTGTTAATTTCTGTTGGGTTGCTGTGGATTCCGGATTTTTATTGATGGCCCGAAAGTTGAGTTAATTTTGTGCTTAACTTTTGGATCATATGGCTGTTGAATGTGTGAGTTTTGTGCTTTTTCGACCATTTCTTTTGCTTCTTGTCTTACTGAGCGGGTAAGTTTAGTTGTGCTTCTTTTTTTTTTTTTTGGTTGTTTTCTTTGTCCATCAAGTTTTAGACTATAGGCCTTTGACAGGGATTTTATTACTGTGTTTGCCACAATTCTAATCAATCTTTGTTCTTTGAATGATAGTTACACATAATAGAGGTAGTAATTCAGTAATTGGCGAGGAAAGTTTAGATCTTGCTGTATGTCTTATACTATATCAGACACCCAGTTAGAGACGATCCATAATTCAGAAATGATTTCTACTTGCCTAATGATTTCTTGTGTGAATAATGTTAATGTTATTTCATTGGGACCTAGAGCTCGCAGGTTAGTTGTACCCACAAAGAGGGGTTATACCGCATTCATTAACACTTCTCAGACCCTATATAGCGTGAGTCTGAGAAGCCCCTCGTTTTTGAATGATTTCGTTGAAATTGAGTAACAAAGTTCAAGAATTTGGCACTGCTTTACCGGGCGGTGGTCTAGAACTGTTGGCTAACTGTCTCTAGATGTACTTTGCAATGAAGAGCTGGTTGTAAGGTAGCCGCATACTGGCATCGTTTAGTCCATACTACTTGAAGATTGTTTATCCTAGAACTGTGTTGAAACAAGTTTTCTTTTTTCCTTATAGGTTCTGCCAGTAGGTTCATATTGAATCTTGATGGTTCTCCCAATTGCACACTATGGGATCATCAAGTACACGAGTGCCCCTTACAAACAAATATTTGGAAATGGAACAAATAGCAACCTAGTCTGAATTCAATTAAGCAATCATTTAGTTTAGTTGCTTTTACACAATATAATTAGTGGAGCCTGAAGAGTTACATTTTGTCTAGCAGCTTCAAAGGACTTAGATATTTGAAGTTTTAGGGTCAAGCTTGTAGGATTAGTTATATGGCTAATACGGAAGTTATCTAAGTGACTACTTAAGAAGGACCAAAAGATTGTGAAGCAAACTGCCCATTGGTGGCCGTGAGACATTAATTTGCATATGTTAAGGCAAGCATCATGTAAGATTCCAAAAATATCAAGTTGTAATCTCTTTTATGCATAGGCTTAATTTGGGCAAGTCTATCTGATGCTGCTGTTAGATGTTGTTCAGAAGGTCTTGGAAGCCATTGATACAATCCACACGCTTTGTTTGATCACAAAAGAGGGGGAAAAGAAAAGGAATACACACGTTGCACATCTACAGGAATAACAGTGACAATAATGTACCAAAGACCTGTTAAAGGAATCTGTGTACGTACTAAAGACGTCTTGGCTAGTATTACTGGCTTCCATAGATGCCATGGGCAGTCTTACGTGCTCTTCCCAAGTTCCCACAACCATTTATGAGGCCATACTGCGCCACTTCAAAACCCCTTTGGAGGTCTAATAGCCTTGATTAGTATATCTACCAATTAAGATTTTCTTTTCTCATTTCTTTGTTGATAGTTGAGATTTTAGTTTTCTTTAGTTCATGATCTACTTAAACATTTTCACATGTTTTCAGGGAAATAGAAGTGTGAAATCTATTGTACAACTTTATTATGTTCATTTCCAAATCCAGAAATTTATATATTAGGTCTTTGTTTCCCCCCTCCCTCCATGTCACAACGGAATAACCTCACCTTTCCTTTACTTGACTGCGTCTTTAAGTACGAGTTCAAAATTAAGGAACTAGTCATTTTGTCATAAGAATAAGTTTGTCTACTTGGTCATGAAGGACCCCTTTGGCTTATTGGTAGGAGAAAATGCATTCCTCTACCTTTCAATGGTAAGAAGTCATTCTGCTTGAATTACTTGTCTAATGGTTGAAGACAGAAACACTTTGAACTAGACTTTGAGTTTGTAATCCCAACACTCAAACATGGCGAGAGATCATGCACCATGATAGTAGCACATTGCTGTGGTTTCAATGTGGGCATTATTATGGTGGGATGGAGAAAATGGACAAACGTTAAGAGGTCACAATTGCTTCTTGACAAGCCTCTAAAAAGTTGGCCTTCGCTGGATTATTTGGTTTTCAAATGTGGAGCATGTCTTACTACTGTTTGGGTAACCAGAAAATCTGTGACCCAAATTTTGCTCAATAGGAACTCAAGCATCCTCTTTAGTGTTGCATTAGATCAAAACGAGATTGAACTTTATCATGAAGAAGAAAAATAAGTTATTACTGGTTGTGAACAGGAGCTTTGCTCAATGGTAAGGTTGGGGCATAAGTGTAGTCCATTTTTCTCCACTCATTCAAATTTTATCCCATTCAATAGAGCTTACCTTGGGTTTATCACAAGGTAGGGAAGTGGGTTTGGGCTCATGCTTTTGTGACTTAGATAGGAAATTGCTGTATAACTCACTTATTCAGATTTTCTATCAACAGTACTTGTTGTGCTTGTCTTCTCTCTGAAATTTTTTTACTGTGACTGTATTAATGACATTGAGCTTTGCCCTTGAATGCAAATTATCCCAAAACAATCTGGAGGAATGGATATGACCTATTCCAGCTTAGTCAATGGACTGAACATGGCTGAATTATGCATTATGTTTGATCTATCCTTTTATTATGCATGTTTATCCATGCCATTTTAACTCCCATGTCAACAACCCTATAAATGGTTAACATGTTGAACACCATTGGCCTTGTTACTTTTCTACTGATCTCCAGGAACAGAGGGGTCACCATTTATTTTACTGGTCAGAATGGGCTGAAATTCCAGGGCTTGCTTGAATGATTATTCTTTAAGTGCTTTTTATATCATGAATCCCTGTTTTTAAGTGCCAAACTTGTCATAACTTTAAAGGAAATTAATGCACTCTCTTGTCCATGCAGTTAAAGCACCAGCCAACCTTATCAGTAGTTTGTTCATTTTTCCTCTAAAACATCAGGAAAGGAAAGTATTTTACCGCATTTTCTGGTCATGACATCTGCAAGCTCAAGACCCTGTCTTGAAAATGAGTCAGAAGCCAGTGGCCAAATGGCGTCTAACATCTCTGTGCAAGAAGCATCTTCATATCCCTGTAAGGATAGCACCACCCCATCTTCATCTCTCACAGATAAAACTAGGTTTCAACAGGGTCCATTGCCTATTTCCCTTGACTTGTCACTCCACTTGAAATCCAATGAGAGTGAGTTGAAAGGGAAGGTTGAGACTAGCAGTCAAGTACCAACTGCTACTGCACCAAGAGTCTTCTCTTGCAACTACTGCCGACGCAAATTCTATAGCTCTCAGGCACTTGGCGGCCACCAGAATGCTCATAAAAGGGAGCGAACAATGGCAAAGCGAGCAATGCATCTGGGAATAATTTCAGGTAGGTGTACTAGCTTGGCATCTCTGCCACTTCACAGTTCTGCTTGTAGGTCTCTGGGGATCAAAGCTCATGCTGCAATGCACCATTGTGTCATACCATCACAAAAGCCTTCTGATATGAGAGGTGCAGCTAGATTTGAGCCAGCCTACTATAACATGCCCATGTTTATGGAAGATGATGATATAGGCTTGCATTGGCCTGGGAGCTTCAGGCAGGTGGGTGAGGCAGTTAATGGTAACATGGCCCTACAGTTTGCTCACAATCCAGACACAACTTTAGTGCCAAAGTCAATGCCACCAACGACAGATTCGTCTGCACCTGACCTTACTTTGAAGCTATGAACTTTGTATTTGTTTCAATCGCTTTCTCTCTAGATGAAGTTCATAAAAGTCTTCAAAATGTACAGGGAAACATGCGTTCACAAGCAGTGACAAGCTTCCTGAAATGTTGGCCATGACTTTCTTCATTATTCCACCATATTTGGTTTTGCTCTTTTATTTCGTGCTTTAAATACAAACAGATATGTCTTAGTACTGCATAATCACAACAAAATTTTGCAGGTTGAATTTGATTACCAGAACTTGCATTATATAATCGTAACATTAAATCTTTGACGGGGTTAATTTCTTAAGCTCTTTCAGCTTCTCAACCCGCTGTACTTCAACATTACAACTTTGGTGGGTTTACTTTCTCAAATGTTATACATTTGTTGTGTGTAGGAGCAGCCTTGTGTACTGCATACATAATTTTATATTTGTTGAATAAACGCATAGTTGTGCAGTTAATGAATTTATGCTAGTCCGTGGCACCATAGGCATGTGGGTTGCTAGGTTCTGTGTTGGCCTTTCTAAGATTTCATGCTCAATCTGCAAAGGAATGCTCCTAGAAAGTTGACTCATTGTGGTGATATGAGACATGAGAGAATCACACCTCAAAAATTAAATACTTCTAATGTGAGATTTAAGTTTCATACCTTGTAGTACAGATCATAACATGAGAGAATTTTCCTTTCATTTTTCCCTGAAAGTTTTATGGTTATGTTGCTGTAATCATGTGGCAACATTTTGAAACATTTAGGTAGAAAAACTAATAACAAACTACTTATTTTGTAAGTCTAAATGGGTCAATACAACATGGCTAATGGTCATACAGAATTACAAATAAATTGACTTAATAGTACTAGAATATTTCTGAAATTAAATATCTTAAATTTGAATCTCAACTAATTAAATAACAAACTAACATTCAATTTTTTAATAAATTTCAAATTATGGGTATGATTCTTAGGACACTATTTGCTTATTTTATAGAATGCACCCCAGAAATATGAAACAGAGACTGCGTTGCTATCCCACATAACTCTAGTTCTATCAAGCAACTTGGCTATAGTTGTTGGCATTCAGATTATTGTTCGTTACCTTACCTGAAGTCAGAAACGCATTCAACTCAGGAGCAAGGTGATCGGCAACAGCACTTTCTACTGTATGGCAGACAATTCTATAATTACTTCGACATGACAGCTTAGTAAACTTGTCACACAATTAAAAGGTACAGAGACAAAGCGCATCCGCTGAAGAGTAAGATGATGCAACTCTTTATATATATATATATATATATATATATATATATTTTATGAATAATTACTTATTTAATAATTAATGTCATTGATTGGAATTACACAAACGTCACCTATATGTACGTTTTGATTTTCTTTTTCCATATACATTGTCAACAAGCAAAAAAGAAGTCAATGTAATGCAAGCCACAAACGTAATCCAATTTCTAAATTCCATTTGTGGGGTCTGTCTTTTACATAACAAAGTTAGTATTGTAGATCAAGTTTAAACAACTTTTCTTATATGATGAAAATAAATTAAAAATAAACTTCCTGAATAAATCTTCAATTGATTAAGTCATGCGATAAGACTAACCAACAAAAATGTTTTGAATCAGGGGAGGCATGTGGGGAGAGCACACATGTAAACTAAGAGACATTGCTTGGACTGCTCTGTCTTCTTTTTTTTTTTCTGTATTTTTTTATTTATTAAAAAATTCATTATATTGTAAATTACATATTAAGAATAATGTTTTTTATTTTTATAACCCCCAAAATAAAACCTAAAACATCAAAATAAAAATATAAATCATTAACTTGCGAAATATTCAACTAGAAATTTCAATATCTATATTTTTTTTTTATAACTATTCCTTGACCCATGACATGAGGTCTATCTATATATATAAAAAGTTTAGTTTAGTTGATAAGGGAAGAATTCCTCCTTCCTTAACCACAATTTCTTAAGGTATACCTAATTAATACAAGGGAAGTGTACTTTTACAGCCATTGTGAACAGTTAGTCTTACTTGATGCGCAAACCACCCTGGAAACTTTGTCACCATGAAAAAACAAAAACATGGATTGGAGATTGCAACTGCAACATAAACTCAACAGGTAGAAACTGAAAACACAAGTTTTGTGCATCAAAACTAGCTTTATTTCCTAAAAATTTATGGGACTTTGGAGAACTTGAGAATAAGATTAGTTTGAATCCAGAACAACCTGAATTTGGAGAACAATTAAATAGTTTTTAAAACTATAATTAGTAGCTCTTTTATTTGAATCCATGTACCGGACCCATTGAATTTTACCTATTTTAAATGCAAATGGATATTCATAATGACTGTTAAATATGTATTTATGATATATATTATTAATTATAATCTTATATTAAAAACCTTAAAATGTACAATTTCATGGCAATGTAATGTATGAGTTTGGGCGTTGAAAGGGTCAACCGGAAATACTGTTTTTAAAGATTATTTTCTTAATTTTCTATATGGGACGGGGCGGCCACACGCAACCGTGTCGTTCAAGTGGGGTTGCCAGCCATACCACAAGGCCAACATTCTAAAGCTGTTTTATAATATATATGTATTTAATTTTATAATAATTTAAATTTATGATATTTAACACGATAACGTCTTGTGTATCATTGTGTCTCTCCCCATTCGGTAGTTTAAACTCTATAATCTGCCAACAAGGAAGCTTCCGGTAAGGATGCTTGCAACCGAGATAAAATTAAAATTTACTTTTTAGGAGTTTAGTATAATAATTTAGCCCTTTTTTTTTTTTTTGATAAAACTATATATTACCTTTAATTTTTTATTTTTTAAAAAAGAAAGAAAATTGTACATTATAATCATCAAAGTCTAAGGATCGTTATTCCAAAGATATTAACAATGATGGGCACATGCATATATATATATATATATATATATATATATATATATATATATATTTTTTTTTTGCACATGATGGGGTTCTTTTATCCAACACAAACGCCGCTCCCAATCATTAGTTGTCACCAAATCCGAAATTCTTGGCTGCCATTATTTTCACATGATGTATTAAGGAGATGCAAGTTTGCTTATCCTCTGTGTTCAAAAGTTTAATTGTACATTCTCGAATCGCATGTATGGTTTGTCTAAATGTTATGTAGAAGTGACAAATATAGATGGGTTAGGTCGGATGTGAGTGGACTTTTTTAAGTCATCCAGCTTTTGTTTGGTTTGAGAGAGAGAGATGAGAAAAACAAAAATAGTGAGAAAGAAAAGGATCAAAAGAAAAAAAACAAAAAACAATAATCCATTGATTGTATTATACATGGAAAAGAAATTGACGAGAAATTTGAAGGAAAATTTTCCTGTGAGCCCACCAAAACTTTTCTCATCAAATTAGTGAGAGAAAGTGTGGAAAAGTGAAGGATTCTTTTACGATATTACGAAAATACCTTTAAATGTTTGAGAAATGTGAATGTTGCGTGATTGTTAAAAGACAAATGAATTAGTAATTTAACAAAAATTAAATTTTCTTTCATAATCCTTTCTTTTATCTTATCAAAACAACTCAAAAAAAACCTTTTTTTTTTTTTTACTATAACTTTTTTTTCCTCTTTTTTTTTTATTTATCACCATTTCCCTTTTGTCTTTTCATGTTTATTATCAAAAGAAAATATTAGGATTTATTATATTTTTGGTACATCAAAATTTAAATTAATCAAACTTTATTATACCCATCCATATTTGTTTCGTAGTTTGAAAATATTTGATCTTGATTATAAATTTAAAATATTTGCACGGTTAATCATTGGAAAGCTTGTCGGCATTTGAACCTTTATTTGGAATTTGGACCAAACGTGTAAGAGAGGACAAGAAGTTGGGCCTGAACTGTCAATTAAATTTCCTTTTGCAGGCGCATAGTGGAATGTCAAAAAGAGGGAAGAAGAAGTAGAAAATATTTCGAAGTTAGCGGCTATTTCTTTTTTTTTTTTTTTTAAGAGTCAACGGCTATTTCCTGACTTTTTGTCATCTTTATTTTTTTTTCATAAAAAAATAGTTGAAAGATTTTTTTTTTTTGAAAGTTTTTGAATAGAGAGTTTTATTAAGAAAGTATTTTAATTAAAAATTTAATATATTATATAAAATTCATGATATGAATTATATATATATTATACAATAGGTCTCTTATGCCCAAATCCATAAACTCACTTGTAAGTTCATAAATTTGTTGCAATAAAAGCGTGACTGAAAAATAAATTCATTATATATAAAAATTTACAATTAAATATAAAAATAATGTAAGTTAAATACAAAAATAATTGAATTATAAAAATTTTAATATCATATCAAAAAATTATTTTATCTAAAATATTAATGTAAGATATAAATTATATATTATATTTTAATATTATTTAATCTTATCTGTATGTAATTAATAAAGAAATACACATAATTCAAAAAATATTTATTTGAAAAAAAAGAAAGGAAGAAAGAAAGAGATAAGTGGAAATTTTTATTTTATCAACAAAATCTTAGATAATTTTTAATTAGAATAATAATATATATCACAACTTAAACATCTAATTCTTACCAATTATTTTATGTGAAAAATCAAAAATTCTAATAAAATCTCTCTTTGTTTCAATATGTAGAACTTCCAACTAACGCTATTTTTTCTCAAAAAATAATCAATAAAAGTTGAGAGATGGAGTTGTCATATATATATTATTACTCTTTTAATTATGCCTAAAGTTATATTAATTATAATTAAGTTGTGAATTTAAAATATTTTATATGTTTAAAATATAAAGATTTAATATGCTTTATTATATCTATTATTTTTACCGCCTACTTGTTAGATCTTTGAAGTAAATTTATGGTTTTAATATATAGTTTGGTACAATATCAAAATTTTATAACTAATAAATCTTGTTTATATTATTTGATAATGATAATAGTTACTAATCATTACCACAATTTGTTAAAAAAAAAATAATACCCAAATTAAGAGAAAATTGTATACAATTTGTGATTCAGTGAGATGTAAATGAAGTTGAATTGAGGAAAGTTTGGGTGTAGGATCTAAGACTAGATCAAACTTATGACTTGAAAGAAAAAGAAAGACTAAGGGTTGTTAGATTGAGATTTTGTGTTAGTATTCTAATATTCAAGTCAATAAATATAAGATAATGTAAGAGTTGAAGAATGAGAAAATAATTAATTTGTTTTTTTTTTATATATATAATAATGACATCTATGAGATATTATAATTAAGTTTAGATACTCTCATATGGTCATAGAAATAATCCAAATAGGATATGTACACGAGGTTGATGGGGTGACATGTTTGCCACAAGAAGGTGGGGTTTTTATCAGATCGGGCTAAGAAGAGGCGTGTCAAGTGTTATTGAATCAAACTAGGACCCATTAGCGGTTCACCACAATCATCCCCTTTGAAATTCTCAGTTTCTAGACAAAGCTCGGGCTCAAAAGCCATTCAATTTTTTTAGGTGTGTTCCCGGAGGATTGAGAATGTATCAACTATCATTGTGTCTTGAGCAACACACCTTCCCCAAATTATAATTGTTGGATTTATTTAAATTGACTTCTCGTTTTGGGGCTATGAATTATTTAAGAATCGTTCTTGTACTTTTATCTTCGTTTAGTTTCTCAGAAGAAATGTTCATAAGGTACTTATAATTAGGTTTAGATATTAAGATATGGTCAAAGGAACGATCCAAGTGTTGGTACATTTGTGGAGTCCACGAGGTGATATATTTATCACAAGAAAGCATAGCCTTTGTTGGACCGAACCAAAAAGAGGTGTACTCAATATTATTGGATCAAACTATAAACTTATCAAAAATGTATAAAAAAAAATTCAAAAATTCTATTAAAGGTAAATTAATTTTAGTGTTAAATATCGGCATTATTTAACTTATAACATATCCCGAAAATTGTAAATTTTGTGAAAATTAAGTTGAAAATATAAATTAATGTAAAATAATTGAAGTTTCTAACATTCTATCGTGGAAGTCAAAGCAATCCGCTCTCTGTCGTCTCTCTCCTTCTGCTAACAATCAATCAATCACCAATTCGGCGTTAATACTTCATTTTCTATTGAAATAAAACAATAAAAAATGTTATAAGAAAGCAAAGTTTTTTTTTTTTTTTTTGGATGCGAGTCAGACAGTGTTAACAGATACATTACGTTGTACAATTATTGTTCAAACATCCCAAATTTATAATTTTATTGTATACGGTCAAAACTAATAATGGAGGATGCGGATGCATAATCAACTATTTACCTGTTGGATACCATTCACTTTTCAGCTCGCCCTTGCATCGAGGGAACACCCAAAACTTTTTGTGAAATTTGCATGTTCAGTTGTAATCGTGATTGACCTCAAGTCAAATTGATTGGACTTCATGGGTTTCTTTGATTCTTAAATTTCCTTGGTTTTGTGTACTGACTTTGAAATGATATGCTATTGCCCGGTAAAAAGGAATAGAGGCATAAATGGTAAAAAAGTGATGTGCCAAAAGCCAAAATCCCAGCCAACTTGGTAAATAAATGCATTTGGGGTAAAAGTGTAATCAAATCCATTTCACAATTCATGACAAGAAACGCATCACTTTCCTTTTGTTTTTCTATAAACATTATTCGGAAGAACACCACCCCCACCGGCCCCCCTTTTTTTTTTTTTCAGTTTTTCAATGTCAAATGTGAAGAGGAAAACGAAAACACTCAATGTTCCTGTCAAATATAGCTCATTATATATAATTTAAATGGACCACGATGCATTTTTAACCATATCTTTTCCTTGATAGTTATACACCAAATACTTCAACCATACTCGTTAGTGCTATGTTACCGTTAATTTGGCCAGAAGATGACTTGCCCCACTAAACCACTTCTACCTAAGCTCATTCTTTTTTTTTTTTGGGGGGGGGGGGGGGTTTCTTGGATGGTTTCTTCATTTTTTGTTCTCTCGTTGAACCTTGGACCCGAAAAGAATCAAATGGACATGCCTACAAAGAAAACGGTAAACTTACACCAACTCTAATACTTTTAATACATCAGATTAAGACATTTTATACTATTAGTTACATGTTTTTTTTTTATTATTATTACTTCAAAATATGGAGAATTTTTTAGAAACTTGAAATTAAATAAAAAAAAAGGAAAATAAAGTGGTATTAAACCATAGGAACTTACTTTTAGCTTTAATGATCATTTAAAATTTTTGACAAACAAATTTTTTTAATTACTAGACCATTTTTAATTTAATAACAATCAAGACTTTTTATTATTAGATCATAAAGTTAGTTGGTATCATAACATATTTAATTTAAGTAGTAACATATATTGACGAAAAATAAGAGAATAATGGAACTGGGATTCAATTTTTCAGGCCTGCAAAAGTGCAAAGCAACCAAAACAAAGGAGTCGACGTTTTATTTTCCGTGTAGACGCTTTGAAATTCCAGCCGTTGTTGGCCCAGTTGGAAGAGAGAGAGCGAGAGAGAGAGAGAGGGAGAGGCATAAAGGACAAGAAGACGGAGAGAGAGAGAGAGAGAGGGAGAGGCATAAAGGACAAGAAGACGGAGAGAGAGAGAGAGAGAGACAAGAGGGTGGGGGGGGGGGAGAGACATCGAGCTTTGTTGCGGTCGTCGTTGTTGTTCGAGAATCGAGAATCAAGAATCAAAACCCCGACACATGAACTGAGAAAAAGAAACCCAACTCACAGATTCTCCTCCCTGAAATTTTCCATTTTGCCACATTCAGATAATCCATCCTTCAATTCAATATTCTCGTCCTGTGTCCCTGTCTCTCTGTGTCTGTGTCTCCTTCCTTCTGCTAAAGAAGGCCATGTTTGGAGAAAAAGATCAACGACAAGCACTCTCCAAGGCTGCTGAGGCAGAGAGCGCTCAAAACCAGGGTGACCCAGAAGAGAAAATGGGTTTGCCTGAAAAGGGTATCCATTTTCTCGGAGAGTCAACAAAGATGGGTCTTGATGGGTTTGCCTCAAAGCCCCAAGAACTCACTCTCAGCTACCTCTGTGAAAATCCCAAGCTGGGTGGTGGTCTTTGTGGGTTGACCACGCAGAAGAAGGGCAAAGAAGTGGTTGTTTCGGAGACTTCCAATCAAGATGAGAAATGGGTAGAGAGGGATTTCCTGAATCTGAGCGAAACCAAGTCCCATTCTTTTTCCAAAAGAGACGCTCATGGAGGGGAAGATGATGAGATTGAGAGGGAAAATTCCTGCAGAGAAAAAAAAACAAAGCTTGAGAGTACCTTAAACCTTTCTCTAGCTTTGCCTGACGTCTCTCTCTCTCTCACAGCCTCTAACGCTTTGCAAAATGCTGATCCTGTTGTCAAACTTAGGCCTAGTAAGAGCATGCAGTCTTTAGGTGCTGCACCATCCAACAACAACATACAGACATGTTCTAATGATTTCCCTGCTGCCTCACTTTCATACTCGTATTCACATCCGTTTTCACACAATCCTAGTTGCTCTTTGACCCGTAATTCTACTGAGAATTATGAGTATTCTGTAGGGAGAGATGATCAAATTTGGTGCGGAGGGGAAGGGACTAATGGATCCGTCCATAGCCGCTTTAGGCCTATTTCTGATGGTTTTGTTGCTCTGAACAATAGTAATCATGGTGGTGGAGGAGCAGGAGGTGTATTGGCTATGATGCAGGCTAATCGTGTAGCAAATAAGGATTCTTGTAATAACAGTCTGTACAAGACTCCCAGTTGTGATAACCTGTCATTTTTCCCTTCTGAATTGCCCGCCAAGCCACATTTAGATGCTTATTCGGGTGATTCTAGGAAAAGAGATTCTGAAAATTTGAGAGGTTTAGAGGGAGGAGAAGGGACAGCAAGGAAGATCTCTAGACCAGAGAGGATTCTTTATGAGATTGTATCTGAGTCTATTCCAGTTGTGGCTCAGATCATTCAAGAGCTTCCTGAGGAAACCCTACAATCCATTAAAGAGTATTTGACAAATCTTATTTTGATGCCTGAAAAGAGAGAGCAGTTGGTTGGCCTACAGAAGCGCCTTGATAGAAGGTCTGATCTCACTAAGGAGACTCTTTTAAAGTGCCAAAAGGACCAGTTGGACATTTTGGTGGCAGTGAAAATGGGGGTTGGAAGCTTTATATCTGGGAAAGTTCCGCTTCCTGCAAAGGAACTGATAGAAATTTTCTTGTTTATGAGATGTAGGAATGTGAACTGTAACAGTGTATTGCCAGTTGATGACTGTGACTGTAAGTTCTGCTCTGCAAACAAAGGATTTTGCAGTTCATGTATGTGTCCAGTCTGCATGAAGTTTGACTCTGCTAATAATACTTGCAGTTGGGTTGGGTGTGACGTTTGTTCTCATTGGTGTCATGCTGCCTGTGGAATGCAGAAGAATCTTATTAGGCCGGGTCCTAGCTTGAAGGGGCCGTCAGGCACCTCGGAGGTGCAATTTCACTGCATGGGTTGTAATCATGCTTCTGAGATGTTTGGTTTTGTGAAGGATGTGTTTGTGCTTTGTGCAAAGGATTGGGGTCTGGAGATCCTGATAAAGGAGCTTGACTGTGTGAGGCAGATCTTCAGGGGAAGTGAGGATTTCAAAGGCAAGGAGTTGCATATCAAGGCTGAGGAGCTGCTCTCCAAGCTGGAAAGCAAATCTATATCTCCCTTGAATGCTTGTAACATCATTATTCAGTTCTTCAACCGTAAGTTTCTAAGCCTTGAACTGAGCTTTTTACATGGAAGCTATTTGGTCTTGTTCTATTTAGTTGGGTACTTGAGTTGGGCATATAGTTGGTCCTATCCTAGTGAATTGATCTCATTATGAGTCCATTTCCTGCTGGGGCTCACATTCGGTTTCTAAGAGTAGTCTGTGGACTATCTATTCTATGTTTGGACATAGCTTTGTTACTGTGCAGCTATTTCTTTTCTTTTGTAACAGGGCATGTTCTCTGCCTTATGTCTGTATAACCTGTTTAAAGAGGCAGGGACGTGTCACCTGGTAATTAAAAATCGATTGCTTCTGATTTGTTAGGAAGTTGATATGGTTGTCTTTACCTCTAGAGGGGGGCAAGAGGCAGGCAGGTTTGGTTTGGGTTGGGAGAGGCTCTGTGCAGCTCAGTCATAACTGGAATAAGAAGCTTTAGATGGGTCAATTTCATTGGAAACTTAAATTTGTTGAAGCTGATGGGAGTTTGTAAAAACTTGCCCATGTGTATTTAGTTAAGTCCTGGATAAGCTCAATCTCAATTTGAGACTTTTCTATTAAGGGATCTAAGTTTGAAGACATTCGCATATAGTTTGTTAGGATTTGTGAACTTCTTTTTGTGCTAGGGAGTGGTGTTCTCATTGGCTTGATTTGGATATTTTAATTCGACTCAATTAAAATGAAAGGGACAAGTGTATATAACTAAAATTAGATGGTTCTTTGAGGTGCCATGTGACCATTTTACATAATATTAGTTGTGGCTACGGAAGGGACTTATTGCTAGGTAATAGATCTTCGAAGCTGAAGGTTAATTGTTATCTTGCCCATCCAAATCAACTGTAGATTTCTGAGGCATTTTAAACTCAAGCTTGGTTTGTTGGCTTAGCTAGTTTGCATAAGAAGCCTATCTATGCTTGCTGGAATGTATGAAGTTCTAATAACCAACTAAAATGCTACTCCCTTAAATGGTTATTCCTGTTGGCAAAATTAGAAAAGACATCATTTTTATGAAATGTCTAGATCTGCGAAAAATGATTTGTGTACTTATTTCCAAACATTAAAGTGAATATAATAAAAGCTTTAGACTATGAGTAACTAGTCAATGTTTGCTTTCTTGTGAACATTGGATTTGATTGGATAGCAATCATGCTATCTAACAATCGATCTTATTCTGTGGTTCCACCTTGCTGTAGCAAGTAAATATTTATGCAATATCCAAATGTGGCCAAATCTATGCTGAGATGTCTCAAGAAGGGAAACTTGTTCAATTTGACTGTCTTAGTTACTAAATTAGATGGGTAACTCAAAATGTTTTTGCTTTGATTACTTTATTGTGTGACTCAAAAGAACATTTCCACTGTAACCGACTTCCTGCCTGTGCTTCGCAATATGATTGTATTCATCTAATTCTTAGTTCTTGTTTTCCAATTTCTGGGTTTTAGATGCAGGCACAAAGTTGAATTTTCCTGCTTCTGGTGTACCTGTAAAAGAATTGATGCCAACTGAAGCTAACATTGGAAAAGATGCATCATGTATGCTGCCGTCCACTTCCACTCCTTCCAAATATACTGTTTATAACCTGAACTCTTCCGGTGGACGACATGAACCACAAATGAATGATCTCCGCCGAAACAGCCTTAAAGCTGCCCTCCTTAGTGATCCAAAAATAGACGATGAATTTCATGTTGGGAAGTTATCAAAGAAAGATGGGTTTGACAGCATAGAAAGCATTGTTAGGGTTAAAGAAGCTGAAGCTAGTATGTTCCAAAGCAAGGCAGATGAAGCACGGAGAGAGGCCGAAGGGTATTGGCGGATGATTCGTTTGAAGTCTGAGAATTTGGAAGAAGAGTATGCAGAGAAGCTTGGGAAACTGCATTTGCAAGAGACCAAAGAAAGGCGGAGGAAGAAACTGGAAGAACTGAAAGTCTTGAAAGATTCACACTGCGATTACTTCAACATGAAGCTGAGAATGCAAAGCGAGATTAAGGGTTTGTTGGAGAGAATGGAGGCCACGAAACAGCAATGGGTGTAACAATATATCCCCTTCTTCCTTGCATTTTTCTGGCTGACAAATGATACTTGATTGCAATGTGTAGTTTACTTGTATGTTCATGCTTTTGGATGTAACATTTTTCTTGTCGAATGCAAGACACATGGCTTATTGGGTTGTGAAATCTAGCTTTGCAGGTAACTATGGCCCCTCAAAAATGAGAAAAGGATTATCTTTTATGCCAGTAATTGCAGCACCAAGTTTTTTAAAACTTGGTGGCATTCTTGCTCTTCGCAAACAATGGTTTGCATGAATCAAAATGGAGCTAGTTAATCTGCTACTGTATTTGTAGCTGCCAATGACCCCTTCATGTCATTTGAGTTATTGAATAGATTCTTGCAGAGATTTATTGGATTATATACAAAAAAAAAAAAAAAAAGTATGATTTTTATAATGTTGATACCTTTTATAAGATTAAAACTCTTATAAGTGTACCCTGAAGACTCTACGTTAATCTTATTGAATGGCAACATCAATCTTCTGGAATTGTAAAGCAAACGCTGAATGAACAGCACTGCAGACACCCATGGATGGTTGGCAAGAGGGCACATGGTTCGTTACAATCATTTTTTATTTTGTTTTTAGAACTAAAAAAAAAAATAAAAAATTTCATGTTTTCAACCATGCAGTATATTTTTTAAAAGTGCAATATCATTGGTTGTTTTTTTTTTTTAAAAAAAAAAAAATTATCACCATTGTTGTTGAGGGCATGATCCTGACATTCTGTTTGAAAGAGGAAAAAAGAAATAAAAAAAAAAGCATTTTTTCATTTCTCAAAGGTTGAGAGAAAAAATTATTTATTTTCTTACTTAATTTATAGAATAACTAATTTCTTATAATAACTCTTTTTATTGACATTCATTAATTTTGATATAAAAATGAAATTGAAATTATAATAAATATTATTTTCATTCTCTCATCTTCCACCATTTCTTAAACATTAAATTTTTAGCTTTTCTTAGTCCTTTACCTTTTTTTTTTTTTTTTCCAAACACGAGAAAGTACAAAATTTTTCTCTCCCTCACTTTGTTATTCAAACAAAGAGTGTCTCCTGACCATTTAATCACTTAATGATCAGATACGAGCGCTCCCAGATGTTACTACGATAGAGCATAAAACAAGCTTCAACATTTAATACAATAAATGCTAATGTATATTTGAGATTATTTAAGCAACGGTTTTGCATTATTTTTTCTAATTAAAATTGCAAGTTGTGGTGAGCTCCATGGATTTGACAGCAATCTCGCTTCCACCAATCTAAAATATTTGATTTTTTTTTTTTTGAAGTTCCTTCCTTATTAAAAAAGGAAAAAAAAAAAGGCAACTAAACACGCATTTTCTAGATTCCACCCCTCAAATTCTCTGGGGCCTCCACTCTTTGACATTGCTGATGAAAGTGAGAAGAGATGGGAACTTGGCCACGAATTGGCACCATTTGAAAACTTGTTTAGTTATTATTATTATTATTCTATTTTTTAATGAGGAGGGATTTCTTAGGGGTAAGTTTCTGAGGAAAGACCTTTATTTACTCTGATCCTGTTTGTCATCAAGCCCCACATCTGTGTGCCTGCACGATTAGTGAGGCCACTCAGCTAGTTGCTGTAAAGAATACACCATAAAATGATGCTTGAAACCATCTTCATGAACTTTCTTTTCTTTTCCAGGAAGTTTAGAACTTGAATTGCCTTTTTACTGTTTTCACAAAAATAAATTATCAGTGTTGACAATATAGAGGTAAAAAATAAAAAATAAAAAATAGGCTAGGAATACTGAAATCAAAAAATGTCAACAAAATCATCTATAGAAATTGTTGTTGAAAGGATAGTGAGAGAAATGTGCTCGGTGGACATATGCTTGAGGATTGTCACATTTTCATAATAGAAATTACAAATCAATTTTATGTATTTGGAGTAAAATACTGCAAAAAGAGATGATACAAGTCCCCATAATTCTCAACTTCTCTGTTTTTCTAATGAACACACTACTATTTACCAGGAGGATTATAGCAATAAAATAAAATTAATTGTAATATTACCATTTTCTTTTTCTTGGCACATAATAATAATAATAATAATAATATCATTATTATTTTCTGTCAAAATTTTATTAATTATTTCACACCCTCGATATACTTTAATTGTGGTCGTTTTCAGAGCTAAAAGTCTCAAATTTTCTCTATATGCTTTCTCCTTCAATTGGCCATTTGGCCCCTGTGACCACGAGGGGCAAGAACAAATATTATTCCTGGAAAATTAAACGCCGCAGCAACTAAATTAATAGATTAATTAACGTTGCTTTTTCTAAAGTGACTCAAAGTCTGTCATTCTTCTTCGAGGAGGAGAACGGTTAGGCCAACAGAAATTGCAAATAGAACGAGCAAGAGGCCAGTGAAATTGACTCTGAGTCCTTCTGGATTGTGTCCCAGCCGTGTCAAGTGGGGAGGCTCTTGCTCATGTTTGTGCACCCGGGCACACACACACCTGAGAAAAAGTCCTACCAGTTATATTCCTTTACGGTCAATAGCATGTCACAACGTCAAAAGGACGTCTTTTTGAAAAAAAATTATAAAATAATAATAATAAAAAAAAAGAGCAAAAAAGAACACAACAAATGATCGAACAGCCTTCTGTTTTGGTGCAGAGAAAAATGCTGCAAAGTACAAAACATCCTTAGTTGGCACTGTCCAACGAGATGGAAACGCTCGGATTTTCTTCGGTGGTCCATCCTCCTCCATACATCGCATCGCCAACAACCACAATGCCAATTATGGCTTTGTGTGTTTTTTTTTTTTTTTTCCTCTCTTTTTAAAAAATCTAAAAAGAATGTTTTATAATATATTCATTATTATACTTATGGATCATATTTGACATCATTTGTTGTCGTCCACGTTTAACATTTTCCAAGAAAAAGACCCATCTTGTGATCATTTTTAAATTTGGAAAAAAAATTTTTATACAAATTTGATATTTAATATTATGTAAATAACGGCAAAAAAAAAAAAAAATTGAAGTTAAGTCAACAGAGAAGAAAAACAGGCACATTGGCCATTATCCAATGATGGGAATTAAGAAACGGTATTCTATAATTTGTCTATGATGGGGATTGACAACTTTTGGCATCTTTAGCAATTAAGAAGACAACATCATGTCATCTCCTCGAAGCCAGCTGGAATTTGACCTATTCCAATAAGGTTAGTCACCGTACAAAAAACACAACTTAGCTTCAATTTATAGAAATCTCATCACTAAAAGCACCATTGAAATTCAATGCCACGAAGATTATATATATGCATTGAACAAAAAGAGGATAATCTCGTGCAGTTAGGGTAGAAAATAATTTTAAGTAATTTATTTTACCTTTTATTTTACAATTAAAAACAACAATCCCAGCGATATTATTATTATTGTTGTTATTATTATTCTTAAAGATGAAAAAAAAAAAAATCATTTGTGGAACATATTTGAGGTAGGCTAGAAATATCCTGAACCAATAAACAGAGCAAGAATAGCAGAGCACATGAGTAGAAATAGAAAGAAACAGACACTTCATGCGTCCACTGAATCTTTGGTTTACCTGAAGTTCCATCCGGCACAGCCACAGGAGCCAATCCGGAGATGAAACATGCAGACCTGCTTGCTGTATACCAGCTTGGAGGGCTTAACCAATCGCGCCTATCCTCAAAGTAGTACTAAATATTGTAGGTTTTAATATCAATTTTCTGTTATTAAATATTAATGACATATGGCCACTGTTTTTAGAACAAAACTATATATATATATATAAAAACTGATTTAATCGGTTGGATTGAAAATTAAACAAGTAGAATTGATGTGAACTAAATATTGTCTTTAAACAATTGCAACGCATATGTTGCCTCCTACAAGAATCATCTAATCCATACAAATTGACTTTCGTTTCATACAAAAAGCGTAAGGTGTTATCTTACAAATTGATTTTATGTTTCAACAAACACGAGAGTTTCAGATTAAAAAGATTCCAAGTAGTTTGAGTTACAACGGTATCAATTCAGTACACACTTCTTAAATTAAAATGGACAGAAAAATTTAGAATCAAACAGTAATTAACCCCCCCCCCCAAAAAAAAAAAAGAAAAGAAACTGTGATAATCACGATCCTATTTAGCATACAGAGTAATTAATTAATCACACATAACGAGCAAGCGCAACAGAGAGATCAACGAAGATGCCGAATAGGAGGATTGACAGTCCGGTGAAGTTGATCAAACGAGACTCGTGGAGACCCTTTTGAGCAAGGAGTGTAAAAATCTCCATCAGGCCAGTTAGTGCTGCACAAATTGCCATGTACAACAGCGCCCTACCCCCACAAACGTGCCATGGAAGCATCATGGCCCGAGTATCCTCTGAAGCTCGTGGAAACATGAAAGCAAACAGCCCAAATAGCCACTGCAAGAGCACGCCTTTATTTGTTGAACCCAAGAAATCATTGTCAACTAGCTTAATTGATGAAGTTCTATAATGATATGCCGAAGAACCTGAGGAAGAATTCCTCGAGTAGCTCATAGTTTTATTGTGTCTCTTTATTTTTAAATAGAAAAATTATATAAATACGATTAATTTGACGCGTATCAAAAAAACGAGTTTAAACATTATTTATCATAATTATTAACTTATATGATTAAGGTTATAAATATGAATATAACGGTCATAATAATATTATTATGCATGACTCTAATGAAATGAGTTTGAACGAGTGGTTAATTATCACGAGTGTTAATTAGTCTAGCGAGGAATTTGAGGAGCACAATGGGGCAGGCTTGTTATGGAGATGATGTTGGTTTGGGCTGTCAATTGCGTACCTGCAAGCCGAACAAGCAGAAGGTGCCTAAGCCGATCCAGGAATGTAAGCTATATACATCCCGTGCATTCACCATGTCGTGATACTTGAAAACAGCACATATACCAACAATCCCTAAACTTATAGCAATTAGGTGCAGCAACATGTGAACACATTTCTGCATTTCTTTTGCTGATAGTACCGTCTTGTACGCCATCATAGCTGCTCATAAACCATAACAGCCGATCAAGAAGATTCATATGAGATTATGTCCAAGGTTTTCTATTGCAGTTCGCGACCACAATTATGGCCGCATTTGTGTTAACTAGTCACGTTAGTTGCAATTATGCTGCAGTAATCACAATGACTAACCGCTCAGTTGTAGTTTAATGGTATTATAATTGTGAAATTTTGGAATTTGAGTTCTAATCAGCAAGCAATTAATCCAAAAATATAAAAGTAGTCGGCAATGACTAGCTGCAATGTCTCCAATTTGAAACTTTAGACCCACTTAGTTCACTCAATCATTCAAACTATAGGTAACATGTTAACTGAACTTAATGTGAAATTTACATATGAGAGGCTGAACTACCTTCACCAACAAGAAAGATGAATCCACAGAACATAAGAAATGGGTGAACCTACAGATAAAAAACATTCATGGGGTCATTCCATTAATACCAACTCATAATAAAATTAATAAAGAAATCACAAATATGGCACCCCAAATTTCTTACATTGAAAACACGGTCAGCACTGTCAGAGCCATACTCAATGCCTCCACGGTAATGCAGTAACCAAACCAACATGAGAACGAAAGCTAAGATGCCAAACAAGTGTGCAACTACGGTCAGACGAGAAGCTGATTGCCCGTACATGGCAATTGGCCTCATTTTTGAGAGAAGCTGCCAACGCAACTGCTAGTGGGTGATCAGGTAATTTGAGGAAAGGATTAAGTGAGTTCTTATAGAAAGCTTTCTGAATAGGCTGCAAAGAATGCAAGGGATTGCTTGTCGCTTTGGGTTTGGCATATATTAAATAAGCAAGAAACCTTTATTCTTTTAAAAAGCATGCAAAACAAACCATGCCAGCTCTATCTATACCAACAAGCTTCTTGATGGGTATGTATCTGAAAGATCAGAGCATATTAAATTGGTTATCATTTAATGCTTTAATGTTCATGGCAAACTTTTTATTAGCATACTCTATCGTTTTCACAGAATGTGTCATCTGTCAATCCCCTTTTTCCCTTCTTCCATGTAATTGATTCTAAGCTCAAACTTTTGCTCTGCATTTGTAATTAATAAACTCTAGCCTCCATTGTCAAACCAAAAAGAAACATTTAATCCTCTTTGCTCTTGCCTTTGGGAACTTTGGAGGGTGTAAGGCCCAAAAAATACTAAAATTCAACCATCTCATAACACCATAAGCCAGCCTGTGGATCACCTCCAACACTGCCTATCCAGCATATCCCCCGCATAAATGAATGAGCGCAGCTGAAGAAGATCCTTGACAATTTGGAGCCACCGGGCTCCAAGCAAGCCCCAGAGTTGTTGAACGTATGCTTAACCAACACAATTTCAAGTTCATTCTTATGACTAAGCTGACTTTGACATTTCATTTCTTTTGGACTGTGTGTAATCAGACTCATTTAACATCATCATCCCATGTCTTAATTTTATAGGAAGTTCAATACATTTTGGTTGTTAATTATAAAGATGGTTTGGTTTTATACTTTTTTTTTTGGGGGGGGGGCTTCTTACCCTTACATTTAACGCAGGCCAGACTGCTAGCCTTTTTAGCTGACCATGGCAGCGACGTCCTACCATCGGCCCATGATTGTAACATTAATGTCCAAAGTAGCTGCACACTTAGATGAGGGCCATCGTATCATGTGCCTGTTATATAACTTGATTTTTATTTTTATTTTTTTTGGAAAAATAAGTTTATTTTGCACTTTTTTTTTTCTTCTTTTTGGGTACATCAGAATGGAAACTCACATGAATTAGAGGGAGCTGTTGGATAAGATATAACCACTAATATAATTTTTCTTCAATAAGAAAATGTAAACTTATCCAACCTTCACAAAGAACAAAATAAGTTATTATTAGAAAAATAAAGCCACTGAAGAATTTCAATATATTTTTTTCAATGCAATATTGGGTATAGCCTAAATCAACTTGTATATTTATTTGGGTTATACGTATTTTTGACAAAATACATAACCATAATAATCTTTTGAAATTCACTATAAGTTAACGGAATCAAGTAGCCTGGTTTGGACTAGATATTACATTCTATTCAATGTAAAGTTTTAATCTAATTGAGAAGATAATGACTCTTGGATTATTCTCTAAGAATATCAAAATGACATAAAAGGCCATTAAACAAATTTCTTACACACAAACACCCACACCCACACACATGCATATATAAGGGCTCTAGATTTGTGAGTCATGACAATCTGAAACACATGGATAGGATGAGAACCTATACATTTGATCCAAAACGCCACCTTAATTTCCACAATCCACATATCTGACATCAAATGTCTCGCATAGTTTGGAGAATTCGACTATGTCGCCAGTCAGTTTGGCAATGCCTCGAACCCACTCTCTACTCCATTGATATTTATTTGTATGGCCCCAAAGCCCAAACCTTAAGATTTGAATTTACTTAAATCCAACTCCTTAGCAACTAAATGACATTGTTCGCTTGGAAGTTTCCCAAAAAAAAAAATAAATTAATCATGGGTTCTCTCCATTGGAACAATAGAGGGCCATTATTATACTCGTTACTAAACTTGTTGTAATGAGCCCATATACCAAAGAAAAACCGATGCCATCAATCCCAACTCCGGACTAACCATTATTTCCCTTTTTTTTTAGGTTTTTTAAGACAAGGGGTTTTCAAGCCAGTTACAACCCCCCCCCCCCCCAAGCTACTCAAGCTTTGTGGTTGGATCAGATACAAGCTAAGCACATTAGGGCAAACCATTGAGATAATTAGTTTACTGAACCGGACGGAAAAAATTTGATTTATTTAATTTGACTCTTTTAACTTTCGGCTCGGTTTGACTATATTCCAAAGTTTCTTCAATGATTTCAATTTAGTTTGCTTTTCAATGCGGTTTGGTTTGATTTGTCCTAAGCAATTAAGGTCAACTAATCAAACAAGGAATATCAAATCCGATTCCCATTTACCCCACAAATCATTGTTTCAGAAATCATGGGGTCTCCATTTACCTAAGCTCATTATTGCTGTCAAGTGCTTGTAAGTTGTGACCAGCCTGGGGGCATATGCCCATTATTCTCCCGAGCTCCTCAGAAACTTAGGCAGTAAGGCCACTAGTCGTTGTGTTCACAAGTTTGCATGAAATTAGCTCGACAAAACATGACCACTTTCTGTGCTGATTCTTTCAATTATAGGAATCCCATCTGTTGGATGTAGACTTTACATTTTATGGTCATTGTTCCTTACCTTACATTGCCAACTGTCCTTCTTTCTCTCATCTTATTCCAAATGAAACTAATTGGAGGGATGAGAAATGAGATTCTAAATGTCTCTGTTCCATTGATGCAAGAATTAGAACTCTCTATCTATAAAAAAAACAAAAAACAAAAAACAAAAAACAAAAAAAAAAAAAGATATTTTAATACATAAAATTTAACACTTTGTGGGATCTAGAAACTGTTTTTATAACTCAAAATTATTGAGTTTGTGACCTCTCTTCGTCTCTCTCTCCACTAATGTTTGTTTGAAAAGAGGTTTTGATTGCATATTGTCGTTATTGGGAGACATTAACAAGAATAATGGGATTAACAAAAGGAAATCATCGCAGGGTATAGTGGTTGTCAGACGAGCATCACTTTTTGAGCCCCTTAGTCATAACAACCACTTGATGGCCGAATACTCCTTGACAAGATAATAATACTTTGTTGGCTGGCTCGAGTATTGAATGGATTGATCCAGCCATCGCGACGTGATTTTATAGTGTGAAAGATGTATCCAAAGTCAAGAGCTATTCTGAACCATTCCAAAGACAAAATTTGTAACCAAGGTCACCATGGCATGTCCATTTTAGCACAAAATGTATTGAAATGCTTTCCACGAGTGTTGTGTTTATAGAACATCGATTGCTTTTCTGATACACTAGTTTAGAGGGTTCAACAAGCCACACGTCGGAAGGAAAGATCACATTTGTGTACCTTAAGGGAATTAAAAGTGTGAAGCATGCCAATGTCCCTAATAAATCTAATCTGTGCTTGATGAGAAGTCGCATGGTTTAAACCACTAGGGCTATTAATTGAGATTATAATTGTAGATTTCATTGTTTATAAACATTATGCCTTCTCATGTCTAATCCCATTCCCTCGGATTCGAAAGGCAGTGGCAAGGTATAAGGGGACAACTCAACCTCTTAGTTGTGTTTGATGTGAAATTAGAACATGCAATTAACCTATAAATGATATTAGCGAGGAATAATGAAATTCTTGCAAACATTTTTATGCATAGAGAGCAGCCGCTCGTTTTTCACAAGCAACATTTGCTAATACACTACTCACAATTTTTGTGGGAATTAAGTCGTAGAAAGTAAAAACTATTGATATACAGAATTGATTAAAAGTAATATACACAAGTTAACATCTCCTACCATTATGGAGAGAAAAAAAAAGAAAAAACCGTACCCAAATTAAGGAGGGACAACTGACGCTGGACCATGCAATGATACCATCAGCCTTGGAAAGCAAAAGTTACAGAATTGACATCAGCAAATAATGTTTTGAAAACGAAGTTGTCTTTTCAAAGTGGATGGGCTTGTTTTGTCACTAGAGTGAAACGACTTTACATCTGTATTCAAAGGCAACTTGATTTTGCCAGCTTTGATTTCCATTCACTCTTCCCTCATAGCCTCTTAACTCTCACAAAGTAAGCAAACAAAGTTTGCGCCCTCAACTTCAGTGTACATCGCCATCTTGGAAGAGGACATGGCTCCCCTGTCAAGGAGGTTAATTATTGAAATAGATTGCTCTTATCCATTCTTTTCAGCATCATTCCCCTTATCTCAAATAAAATGATGAAGCATTAGCACAATTGTGTGGTCGCAATGCCCATGTTCTTTCATTATATTATTATAATTTCCACCAAAAAAACATAAAATAAAATAAAATAAAAAGAAATGTGCAATTTATATTGATATGACTAAGAAAACCTTAAAACTTGAACAAAAGTTTTGGTCTTGTGGGGGATAACAGAGGTTCATGACTCCATGATCCTGAGAATCCTGTAAAAGCCCGAAATCTTCTTCCCCTCCCTAATGATCATAAAACTCAACATATCACAATCAAATGCCATTAAACAAATATTATTGCCGTCATGATTTCTATGTTTTTGTGGTGCTTGAAGCTTCAGGATTGTCCTGCCCGTGCTAGGTGATGTGCTATATACAGGACAATCAATTTCGTGCCATAAATTGAAATAGATATTTGAAATTAACCTTTTTTTTTTTTTTAATGTTTATCTTGTTATCGTTTATTTGTTGTGCAAAACATTACGTTTCTCTATGATAATGATCTTATATTTCTTTAATCCGCTCCAAGTTAGTTGTACAAGAAAGATACCGACTAGTATAAGAAAACAAACGAAAAAGGTTCATTACACAATTTGACGTACTATCTTTATCTTGTTGTCTTGTATGGAAATTATTTCCGGCTTTGAAATTCTCAGGACAAGTTCCTTTCTAACCCTTTCATAGGTTTCCATTGTAAAGCTATTGCTAGTATTGTGTCTTCTTTTCCTTTTTTTTTTTTTTTTCTGAAATATAATTCTCCCACTAATCTAATTTGGAGGGTAGATTACAAGCATATACCTGTATATTTTGATTATAATCTCTAAAATGATATTCTAGTAATTAAAAAAATTATATTGTTATATTTATTATATAATTTATAATTTAATGAATTTTTTATTAAAAACAAAAAACAAAAATCTTGATTATGGCAACAACAACTGTTTTTTATCAGCTATTTTTCATTCGTGAGAACTAGTAAATACACCATTCGGTTGGGCCTCGAATTCTACGTCTACGTCGTTGAGACCCACCCGAACCAAGGCTCGGGGTCCAGCATGCTCAAATCGTATTCCAACGTACCGGCTGGCACTTGGATACTCAGCTGGCACTCTAGCTCCCGTACAAGGAAATGCACCATTAATGGCTGTTAACACCCATCTCTAACTTGGTGTAAGATCACTTCAACCAAAGGGCCCCATACTACTAGCCAAAAGATTTGGCTGGCATGCCAACCAAAAGTATAGCAAAATCCAAGGTAAGGAACTCACTAGAGAGCACCCTTCTGTCTTCCTAACTAAAGAACAACTCGTCCATTTGAGAATGTCACTCCGACCGGATAAACGGGAGAATCACGATGATAAGATGTTTATTGAATGTTATTGATGTACTCAACAAAAGTAAAAAGGGAAAATGATAAAGCATTGGAATAACAAATGACACGTCCGAGTTTTTAAAAATAACTCGACAATGGGAAGCGACGACCACGTAGCCCCAACTCCAAGGTTTGGTCAGAATGTTTAAGGTAGACAAGTGACAATAATATTATTGGGCTAACTCTATGGCTTTATAATGTTGAGACCATCTGATACAACCTAGAGGTAGTAGCCATGACTGAAGCTGGCTAGCCAAAACCTCTTCCGCTGCGTCACATTATTTCAACGTCACATTGACACGTGACTACATGATGTGAGATATGATATAAACAAGTATTTTTTTATCTTTTTTATTAATATTAATAATAATATTATTATTATAATATTTTTTAGAATATTATAAATTAATTAACAAATTTTAAAATATTATTAAAAATATTTATTTAATTTAAAATTTATAAATTTAGTATTTATATTAATTTATTTCTTTTTTAATCGATATTTTTTTAATTTTAAAAATTATTATAAATGAAATTTTATATAAAATTATTTATTTAAAATAGATAATTTATAAATTTTGTGTGAACAAGGTTCTAATTTTTTTTTTTTCAATTTTTTTTCAATATATTTATGGATTATATGACATTTCTTTCAACAACAAAAAAATTATAAAAAGGCTATTCAATTATTAATTCTTAATAAAATTTATTTAAATAAATTATTATTAAAAATCTTCCTTTTATAACTTATTATTTTCTATGATAAATTCTAAAATCCTTTGGTCTTTTCAAAGTTGATTATTGCAAAGGGAAAATTTTAACTAGAGTGTTTATTTTGGAGATGTCATTTAAAGTCAATTTGTTTGTAATTATATTCTTGATTTTGTAAATATTCTTATCTTTAATGAAAATTTATTTATCAAAGATTTTGTAAGATCGTAGAATTTAATGTTTATTTCAAATATAATGATATTTATGAAAAAAAAAAGAAAATGAATACCATATATTTGAAACTTTAACATGGTACAATTAATTAGTGAAATAATATCAATATTACATATTAAGATCTAATAAGCAAAAAAAAATTTGGTCATAAGTAGAGATGAGATATTCATTATTACTTGAATTTTAAGATAATAACAAATTTGATAAAATTTTAATTTAAAATTCAATTCTTATTTTATTTATATCAAAATTATAATCCAACTCATAATGAAATTATTAGTCAAATACTAATTTTTGATCTAAAGGAAATGAAAAAAAGTATTGATTAAAAAGAAATGTGTCAAAAAGAATAAGAAACAATGATTTATCATGTTATGATGAAGCAAGTTGATTTCTTATGTGCCAATGTAAATTTTAATGAAGACTAAATAATTACTTTATTAGTAATGGATTCTATCAATTCAAAAGTTCAAACCTATAACCTACAAATTTTAGGGCCTTACTAATTTATTGCCTATTATATCAAATTATATTGATTTTATCCAAATAATCAATTAATTAGATAAATTGATATAAAACATGATACAAAAATTATTTTTTATTATATTATAAATTATATTATAATTTTTATTTTATAATTTATTTATTTATTTTATAATATTATAATTTTACTAAAAATTTTAGTTAAATTATTCAAAAAATAATAAATTATTTTTTTATCATTCGATTTTTCTATTTAATTAAGATATTTTTTAAATTAGTTATTAAGTATTTTTTAAAATTTATACTACATTATTTTTTAATTAATTAAATAATTTTAATAATAAATACATATATAATTTAAGAATCAAAATAATTTCAATATTTTAATAGCTAATAAATATCAATAAAAAAAAACTCTTTAATGAATTATTATTTTTTAAAATATTCAATCAAGTGTTGGTATATCTATTTTTACATACTTTCATATCACATCATAAATTGTAATTTAATTTGACATGCTTATTGGGATTGATTAATCAAATAAAGTTTCTCATGGAAAAATGGTGATACTTTACGAGACAACTGAAGTAATTGCTATATTTATATTATTTATTTTGTTTGGTGTGGAAGATAGTAGTTTCTCGTAGAGACATAATATATGTCACGAAGAATATTATTAATTATTTTGTGATTAATATTATAATTTTTAGTATTATTATTTTATATTTTATATAACATATTTTAGATTAATTAAGAGATTTTAAGATATTATTGTGAAAATTTTATTTTAAAAACAAAACCGGACGGGGACATAATTCAAAAAACTTGTAAACAATTGATACTATTTTCCTTTTTATTAATTTTATGAGTATATTAACTGTAAATTAAAACGTGGAACCCACTTGCAAGGATTGGCTAATTTCATTGTCTCCATCAGCATGCGTTTTCTAGATGAATCTTATCAGTAATATTTATGCACCTATTTATAATCATCATATAATAATAATAATAATAATAATAATATAGGCGATATAATAAAAGAATAAAATATCATTCTAATTTATTTGCTGCATTACTAAATCATCAGTGTCTAGGTCGTATTTTTTTTATTTGTTTTTCGGAGTTTTATTGGAATTTCGACAACAAAAAGCATTAAGGAGTTATCCGTTATCACATGAATCTCCTCTCAAGGCATCCAAACTAGAATCCTTTAATTTAAAATTTTAAATTTTTAAATCACTGAAGACAACGTTAATTTACTCGCTGAACTACAAGCGAACCCCGTCTATTTAATATTATCCATGCATGTGAAATGGCTCTCGAGACAGGGAGACAGATCAAGGAGGAGGCTTACGACTTGGTCTTGTCTTATGTAAATGGCATGTCGGGAGTAAGTGATCATGAATGGACCTACCAAAATTACAAAGAAGGGAATCTTTAATGCAAAGTTCTTCAGAGGCTTTCTGGGGTTGGCATAGTGAGGGTGGAACCCATCTTACATTGTACATCGATTATTAATGTTTTTTTTTTCTTTTTTCCTTGATTTTTAGTGCACCCAATCATGAAATAGTGGAAATGAAATCTAACTCTTTGTTTTTGTTCTTTCTTTCTTTTTGTTTTTTTTATTTCCAATAAAGCGAGTTGAAAATTTCAACTCTTGAAATACTATTCTACCCAAAAGGAGATGTTGACGTGATATCATTACGCTCATTTTTCTTTGAGTCGTGATTTTTCATGAGTGAGAAAATGTTGTTATTAGTATTAATCGCCAATTTCCAATCATAATTTTTGGTTTGTTTATATCTGAATGAGTGAAAGGGAAGATCATGACTTTCCTTGTGTGACCTCTTAATTAAAAAAAAAAAAAAACTAGTACAAAGACGCACAAATGTAACAAGCATAATAATTGAATCAGCAATAATGATTCAAGGAAACGTTATCTTACTGTCACTTGTCTATTCGTAATCGATTAAAAAAGAGAAAGAAGTCTTTATATCGCTATCCACATGAATAAATAAAAAAATAAAAAACAAATGTATAAAGAAATGGTTATATTAAATAAACAAGTTCCTACAACAAAACCGATTATTCTTTTAGCCTTGTAAGATGCGACATTAAGTTTCTTAGGTACATAATTGTCGGTAAAGTTATCGGTGATTGTCCCATTCACATGTCACATTCTTACATGATACCTTAAGCAAATTATAGTCAGCCGAGGAGCATTTCCCTTCCGTTTTTTCGTAGCTTTGCCTGACCATTTTCCCATTTTTATCAATTTATAAGGTGAAAATTCTTTAGACATGTCATTAATGTTATTTACGCAGTTTGATCGAACAAAACAGACACCGTTGTCTTAGGTTTCTTCTTTTCTTTTTTTTTTTTTATGGTAAAAAGATACATTATTGTTCTACAATAAGTGACGATGTAGAAGTTCCAAAGGTGAATGGTTTTGGTCACAATGGCACCGAAAGGTGAATTTTTACTTATATATTCCTCGAACCCTACTCGACGCTGCATTTTTCTTCACATAAAAGGGTTTATATGACCATCCGTCTTGAAGCAAGACACGTTGGTGGGTACCATAGTAAGGGTCGGTAGGTAACGGTGTCTTGCTCGGGTCACAAAAATAAAGATCTTCAATAAATTTGACAACCAAATTGCTTGGGTCAGACGCAGGTTGAGTTGTTTTAATTTCTTAGGTCATTCAAGTTGGCAGTACATCAAATTTTAAGTTTATTAGATTTTAAATTAATTAAATTTCAAGCTTTTTAAGTTTTAAATGCATTAAATTTTAAATTTTTAAAAATTTAAATTACTTAAATTCTGATTTAATCAAATTTTAAATAATTTTAATTTTTTCAGTATTTTAGTTTATGAATTATTGACTTTGAATTGAATTGGATTTTACACAAGTTAGTATTATAAATTCTCGTATTAAAAGAGATTAAAAGTTCAAATATCAATTCTCTCTAATTTTGACAAAGCATCAATTTTAATTCGTAGATGCCAATTCGGTAACAACTAAGGAAACAAATCAGATAAATATAATGTGAAAGATGCGGAAAACCCTTAAAATACAACGCATCAGCGCTGCCAAGAATAAAGTAATTGGGAGATTGCAGCGTGGAAGTATTTGTTTCGAAAGACTTTATCCAGTTAACTAACAACTAACACATGCAGAGCTGACATAGAATGAGGCATCTCTTTTGCAATTAAAATTTTTTAATGTTGTTGAAGGTTTGCTTAAAGAGAAGCTATGTTTGAAATGAGAAAATGAATCATTTACAAGGTGATCGCAGAAGATTACTAAAAATATATTTGAGGAGATTACTATAAAATAATGATGGATATGGAAAGATATACATAATATTTGCTCATATTACAATAATATTTTTAATTAAATTTTAATGATCTTGTTACTATATCATTATATGAAAAGTAATCACAATAATATCACAATATCTTTGGCAATTTCTTCCAAAAAGTAGATAATCTTCAATATCAATATTTACATTTTGAGAAGAGCTTTGAATACTAACAAGGTATACTCTTGCTACTCCTATGCATAAATTTAATTGTAGCATGTATATTACTAATTGTCCTTTAAAGGTAGCTCTTTGTTTATATTATTTTGCTTATATTTTGATTTTAAATTCAATATTTTTCATGTAGTTAGTCTTCCTATTTATTCTTTTATGTCATTAAACATTAAAGTTATTTATTCCATCAAAAATATTTTTCTTATGAAAAATTATATTATATAAAAATAAAAGATAATTACTATCTTCATATCAAATTTAAAGAAAAGAAATAGAAAATTTTGATAATTTTATTTAGAAAAAAATTCATTTGACCAAGGATTTGACTGTTAAGTTAGGTTAACGAGAATGAAAACTACTTGGTAATGTCAAATAAACTAATCAATTAATCATTAATGGGGAAGCTTCCAGTTTTTTTTTTTTTTTGATTTTTTTTTAGTTTTTATTAGCACAAATAAAAAAAATCTAAAATAAAGATATAAATAAATTTAAATAATTATATAGAAAAGTTAAGAATTTTACTTGGTAAAAGCTAACAGTAAAGTCAATAAGTATGCCCTAAAAAAAATATAGACAATAAATATTACCATTAAAATATAAATGATTGTAAATAATTATTTCTTCTAATTTACTTAAAAATGTTAAATTTTACAATAATAATCACTTGAGAAAAATAATTTTTAAAAAGAGTATAATAACACTTAGAGAGTAACATAATAGTAATAAAAAATATATAAATTAATTATATTTTATTTATTTTTATAAATAAATAAAATTTAATAAAAAAATTACTTTATTATCTTACTAATAATAAAAATAATATATAATAATAATAATAATAATATTATTATTATTATTATTAGTTATTATATAGTAAATATTACAATTGGAGTTTTCATATTTTGAATCTTTTAAATAATATATATATAACTATAAAATATGACTTGATCTTTCTAAACTTTATATTTATGTTCTTGAGTTAAAGATTTGATTGAATCAAATTTTGCTTGGCATAACATGTTGAGTTTCAATACCTACTTAGTATGGTTAACAAACGAACGAATCAAGATTTTTCTTCTTTTTTTTTTTTTTTAATCTCCATATAGTCTTTTGCTTATATCCACTTTTGGCGATTGAGGATACATAGCTTTAATCTACGATACAAACCCCCTAAAAAACATAGGACTTGCATCTTTTTCTCTTCTTTTTCCTTCTAAAGTTTTATTATCAATTATTTGTTATAGAGAAAAAAAAAATGATGATACTTTTAAAATAAGAGCAAGTTAAATTTTCAATAAGAACAAATTTTAAATGAATAGTTCTAAAAATTTATGGGAGAAAAAAAACAATTAATGGGGCAACATTAAAATTGAGGTGGGGCCAACATTTGACAAATGAAAATTATGTTGCACATTTTCACAATAAAAAATTCACATAGAGTGCCCTCACCTCCATCCGCCCTTCATTGCAGCCAATTATATTTGCTTTTGTCTTTCTTGAAACAGCACTTTAAGATCTTTCTGATATCATGCGTAGATATCATGAAGTTTCGACAACTCAATGGATAAAAGCAAAATAATCATAAAAGCATATAGTAAGTTAATTAGTACTATTTTCTCACATATGAATCGAAACATTCTTTTAGCTAGTGAAACAATCTGTATATCTATTTCATGTAAGGCTGTTATGGATAGAAATAATTGTATTTAGTTAAAAATGTAGAATAGACATTTCTTGCAACTTCAAAATTGTGTAATTTGATCATTAACATCACAAAAAGTAATTCGTATTTCATTTTTTTTTTTTTTTAGCTTACATTGCTTTTGTAATTAAGTTAAGACCCTAAGGATTTACATTCAATTTTGTTAAACATGATTAACGAAAGAGTTAATCAAACAAATATAAATAAACAAGGAAGCAATGCAAGCACAATGACAACAAAGTTTCCAAGGCCCATACGATCAAATGGAGATGAGTTAGAAAATAAGACAGTTGAAAAGGTAAAAGCGTTTAGTTTCTAATGTCAACTTTAAATAGTGACTAAAAGTAGTTGGAGAAGAATTAGTTAGCAAGCAATATGTGGTTGGAAAGATACTTTTATCTAATTTTTAAAACTATAGAAGCACATCAGTTGATAATTTGTGGAGGAAGTTGGAGTCGATTCATCGAATCAAGTCAAAAATATCAAGAGAGACCAGATGGGTCAAATTGCAGAAGATGCAATAGCCAGGTGGTGTGGAATTATCCTTTGAACTATCAATAAGTGGTCCTAATCAACTAAATAGTAGTGATCTTATTGTATAAGAGAGAGAGAATGATGAAGCACCCACAATTCTCCAAAATATAAAGACAAAAATGAAATCCGATAAAGAAAGAAACAAGATTCTAAAAAAACACAAAACCCCGAGGATGTTGAATATTAGTTGAGTTTTTTTATGGTCTTAATTCATTTTTGGGTACAATTAAATTTTAAATATATTGATTTTTAAGTGTATCTAATTTTGAACATGTTAAATTTTATATTTGTAATTTTTTCAAATTTTAATTGAATTTAAACTTATTTTAAATTTTAATAATTTTAATTAATTTATTTTTTAAATTAATATAAATCAAATCAAATCAAATTTCAAGTTATTTGATTTATATTAACGTTTGCAAAAAGGGATGTCTAGCAATAAGAAATCATTTTTTTCACCAATGGTTTCAATTATTTATCAAGACAATATTGAGTGGTAATCAAATTTCTGAAATACAACAAATGCCTAGAAAAAAATTTCCATCGCATAACAGGAGCGGATACCAAACCCGAAGGCTCCGCCGAAAGCTATCGTGGGGTTGGCTGGCCACAGACGTACTCGGAAACCGGATAAGCATAAGCCCTCCACATACATCCCGAGATGACGTGGGGAAGGCCCAATCCAGTTTACCAAGTCTGCACGCAAAAAAGAGCTGGCAAGCACCTTCAGCCGAATAGACACGTGGTGAGATCAATTCAAATAGACCCCACCACTAAAAAATTACAAATTTTTTTATTATTTTTAAATATAATAATAATTAAATATTTTTTAATTTTAATATTATATTAAAAGAAAAATAATAATAATAAATAAAAAGAGCAGCTCGGGCAGGCAAACATCCCCCACATGCCATGCTTCCTGTTCGACAAGAAAAAGCTCTCTGTTGTCTTCCCCATCTCCCACTATATTTTACTAGGAAGAAAGTACCCTTGTTAGTTTATTAATAATACATTTATATCCAAATGCTCTACAGTTTTATTATTATTAAATAACATAAATAACACTCAAGATTCAAAGTACTTGATCTGAAAAAAAAAAAAAAAAAAAGGTGAACTGCTTAGATAGGTAATGGTAAAAGATGCAGACATCGTGTCCGTAAAAAAATTTTACATGAAAATATAAGTTAATTTCAAAAGGATAGCTCGAAGCTCTTAGAATTTGCTTTCTATTTTTAATTTCAAAATAAAAATTAAGATTTTTAATTATATACTTTCTATTTTTTAATAAAAAAAATTTAAAGGGAAAACTACATGTCTCCCGTTTTTTTTTTTTTTCATCTCTGTTCTGTTCAGTGTGTCAGTGCGGACCTTGTTGTGTTGTCTCAACTCTCTTTTAAAGGCCACTGCAATCGCCCCTCCACAACAACAACAACAACAACGTAAAAGTGTTCTAATTTTCTTCAGCTTGTCGTGACATTTGGAAGAAGACGTCAGAAAACTGCCCCGTGTCAGAAATAGTTTGTTTCATATCATTGGACTTTTGCCCTTTCCTGCAACTTGCACCTGCATGCACGTACGTTTATATTATAACATGTTGCCTGATTTAAAACTAAATTTTCGGTTTCATATGTGCCAACGGTTGTTTCTTCCATTTCATGATTTTTGCCATTTGAAATGCATATGGATTGCCTTTATTATTATTATTTTTTTAATCTTGGTAAAATACTCAAGCGGATGCTCAAGGTTTCAGGTTATATTTAAATAGGTCATTTAAGTTTTTGTTTTTGTTTTTGTTTTTTTTTTGGAGTCCAAATAGACCGTAATGTTACATTCTTTTAAATCAGATGAAATTAGAAATGAAAAACTGATTTCTCGAAAAAAAAAAAGAAAAAGAAAAAAAGAAGTCTTGTTTGGTTTTTCAATTCGTCAAAATTAAAATTTATATTTTATATGAATTAGGGTTTGAATCCCAACCTCCCCTTTTAAACATCCTTGTAAACAATCGGTAATTGCTTGTTCAGTCAATGTTTTTGTGAGTGTAGCACACCCACACTTACTTCTTTTTTTTTCACACGACTCCAATTTATTTTTTTTTTCTCATATTTGATATTAAATTAATTTAATTCTTCTTAAAAAAGAAGTCAAATTAGAAAATTTCTAAACAATCAAGCTAAATGAGATTAATAAGTACTCTTGTCGTTTTTTCTTTTTTTTTTTCCAAAAGCCAATAATGTAATTTGAGAAGGAAGCAATTGGCACCTTGAAGGCTTTATCTTTATCAATTTTTTTAACAGCAAACTTACCTGTTGTCACGTGTTGGAACCAGCCAAACTTATTAATCTTGCATTAAATTTTTCTAGCAAATTAGTCAACTAACTCTTGCATCTCAACTAACTCATGTTAATACAACATAATTTTTTTACCATTTCTCCTAAAAATAACAAAAACTAACCTAATTTGAATAATTTAACTTAACCCCTTTGAAAATTTAGCTCAATCCAATCTTTATTAATTAAAAAAAGTCAATAACTCAACTTAAAATATTTAAAAATTCAAGGAAATTAAAGCCTGAAATTCAGGAAATCCGAGTGACTTGATATTTGAAACCGTCCAACACGAAGGCTGAATCCGATCCAACCCCCCTGTTTCTCACCTCTAATTGGTGAGAGGAATCTTGCTACAGTCAACAATCTCGAAAAAATAAAAGTAGCCACAACGGGAACGTTGACAAATATGGCAGTCAGCCGTGGTAAATGGGTAATGTTGGCCATTTACAAGAAAAAATCTACCCCACTTGGGAAAATCATAATTCTGCTGGCAGGAAGGATGATGATCCGCGGCCGTGACCGTGTCACTTACGGGGGTGCCCAAATTTTTGTACTAATATTTCACACTCACGTGCATGGTATCCGTGCGTCAGCAGCATCCACCTTCCGCCTAGGGATCCGATCTCAGGATCCTATGCAATATTCATCAGACTTGCGTATGTTAACACAATCCCTCACATTCTCACTAACGTGCGCCCGAGACGTTGCAGACAATGACGTTGGAGTCCTTTCCCCATGCGGCTGCACATTTACCGACGAAAAGTGCAAAAATAAATAGTGGGAAAGGAGAGAGAATCTCAACATATTATTAACATTTTTTTAGATTAGCATACCAAAATTATATGTTACTATAATTAAAAATATATATTTATATATTTAAGAAAATAAGTTTGTTTTATATTATGTGTATCTTGAAAAAATATAATAAATTTTTTTTCAAATGTAGTGTTTTGATTTTTTTCATTTTCTTTTAAAAAAATTAAGTGAACTAGCTTTATGTCCTTTCGCTTCTAACATTTTTATTTTACTATTTACCTCAAAATACTCTTACTTTTTCGTATCGCAAAAAAAAAAAAAAAAAAAAAATCAGTTCACATCATTGAGAATTTGACTACGAAAATAAAAAAAATTATCAAAATTGAATTAGTTTGGCAGTCACACATATGACACTTCATTCTAATTTTGTTTATTTTATTATTAAATATCTACGACTATGTCTATTTTTTTTGTTTATATAAAATTTTTTCCACCTTAAAATAATCTTTATCCCAAGTAATTTTATTTCTAGAAAATGGAGTCTCCCATAATGTTTTTTTCTTTAGTTACCTTGTAAATCATCGTTGATTTTGTACTATCAAATGTTAAAAATTTTGCAGAGGGAATGTTTGTGATTTCATAATTTTCAATTCAAATCTGTAACATGTCTCTTTTGTTCATTTTTGTTGACAATCCTTATTAAATTGTTTTAAAAAAAATCAAAATCTTTGATTTTAAATCAACTTGTTGGCGTTGGAAAATTAAAAACTTGTATTACAACGACTGCATAAACACATTTTTTTGGACGAAAACAAATACAAAACGGTTTTATGTTACATACAAAATATTTTATATTACAGTTAATATAAAAAATTATAATTTTATATATAATATAAAATTATTTTATAATTATTTATGTTTATAAAGTGTGTTAGTTAAAGTTTTTATTTAAAATTGAATTTTAAAGAAAAAATTTAAGATTTATAAAAGGAAAAGAACTGTATCGCACACGGCAATTGACTTGTAACAAAAAAAAAAAAAAAAAATCCGTTTCCTTTAAAAAATTTGTAGTATTAAAACGACTGAAAGATGGGGTCCACCCACTAAAATCCAGCGCCAGGGGCCGTTAGATGCTGTTATCGACGGGAACTCGAGAGTCCACCGAAAGACGCAAATGAGAAAACGAGCACGACCTTTATTACAACGCGCTTTCCGTTCCCTTTAACGGGATTCGGCCCACCCTGATTAACGGCGTGAACATCGCAGTAGTGGATGATGCAATGCACGGGTCCCATTAATTACGCTGCGGAAAAAGATTTTGAGTGGACCCCAGCAAGGGCTATTTGGGTGATGACGTGGACAGTGGAGGGACGGCATTCGTCGTTTCCCACTTTTGGAATCTGTTTTTTGACTTGTGGTTCGCAGAGGACCAGACCAGAGTCCGAGGGAACGATAATCCGTGAGGGGAAAAGACAAAAGTTTTCTTATTTATAATTATTTTTAAAAATATTATAAATATATTAATTATTATATTTATAAATTAAAATTTAGTATTTATTATATATTTTTATTTAATTATTTTCTTAAAAGTAAACTTACTCAGACAACTAGAATATAAACAAATTTGTAACTTGTATCTCGGACTACAAGCTTTTACCAGGATAGTGCGCAGGTGCAGGTTGTTTTCTTAATTTAGTCTAATACATTTTAACTTTTTCATTTTAATCTTTAATCTTAAATCTTGACTTTTTGCTCCGATTAAATTCATTTTAGTCAACCTATTAAAAACCGTAATTAACCAAACGTATTAGGTAAAAAAAATAAAAAAAAAATGCATGGCTTATTTTGTACATTTTGGTCCTATACTTTGTTCAATATAATCCTACTCAATATTGTTCTATACCTTGAATATATAACTATATTAAATAAATATGCAAAGAATTAGAACTAAAAAATGTTATTATAATTGCCATTTACCAATCAAAATGTTCTTAGTACATTCAAAAGAAAAATTGAACTTTAGAATCAAATACAACACTTAGAATTTCAAAATATAATCTTTGTCGTTACAATAAAATAAGTAAGTTTTTATAAGAGAATTAGAATTAAAAACATACCTAATAATTCTACAATATCAAATAATATATATATAAAAAAAGCTAAGAATTACATAATTGAAAGAAAAATTGTATATACTTGAAGAAAAAGAAAAGAAAATGATTTTTTTTTTTTCCGATGGTGTTTAGTTTTTGCTAAGATGTCAAAAATTCTTATAGAAGTAAGAAAAAATGTCTAGTTTACCTTTAATATATAATTAAAAATAAAAAATATCTTTTCATAATTATTATTCTGTTCACTAACTCAATTAGTCAAAGGGTGTATAATTTATTATTCTAAAAAATAATGAGTGCGATTTATTATTGGGTTTTAGATATAGAGTAAACTGTATAATTTTTTTTTCTATTTTTAATAATCTTGAAGACCTTTTCTATGAGATTTTTCTTGGTTTACATTGAATCTTCTTAATAGAAAAGCCAATCAAACTGTATTTTCCCACCTAAATTTTCCACTAATTGAGATAGCAATTAATGCCTGTTTAATTACAGCCAGCTATGCATTTGTAGTAATTGTTTTCAGTTTCAAAAAAGAAAAAAAGAGAAATTAAAAATTAAATTGCATTGCGCCCAACTCAGAGCCCGGACAAACTGTAGACAGGCGCATGCTACATCCTCCCCGTGACGACAAAGCACGAGCGTTGATTGAGGAGGCTCGTATTTTCACACGGAGACACGTGGCCTTTCCGTGTCAATTACCTAGGCGCCGAAATGTATGCGTTGACCCACACGATTTCGTCGAATTGATGGCTGATGGTGGGGGACGCTTTTTATCACTTTTTCCAATTAGTTGCCTTTTAATTCAATAAAAAAAAAAATAAAGTCACGATATTTTAAAGATAATATAATTATAAAAAATTATAAATTATTTATTTTTCATTTAATTTTATAAATAATAAAATTAAATTCATAAAAATTATTATATTATTTTAATATTACATTTTATGTATCACTACATATTAATGTTTTTAATTCAATTCATTTGCGACCGAACCGTTGGGCTCCATAGGGGGTAAGTTCGTAGATACGAAAGGTTCTCGAGGGCATAGTAGGAAACATCAATCCCGGAGCGGCGCGGCGCGTTGAACGGTTGGCTTGGGAAAGAAAAGACCCGAGCTGCCCCATTCTGAATTGTTTCGTGAAATATATATATATATATATATATTTCTTAATTTGTTATTAAGTATAATTATTTTGTTAAAAATTAAAAATATATAATTAATAATTAAGATAAAAGAATATGCACATTAGTGTTTAAAAAGTGTTGAATGTGATCATAACATTTATTCTTAATAATTATCATACATTTTGTAAGGTGGATTGGGTAAATTAGATTATTAAAAAAAAAAAAAGAAAAATCGTTTTAATGGGAACCCCTTTATGCCCCCCTCCCTACCCAAAAAGTCTTGATCATGGTTATTTTTTTCTCCTATGATTCATCCTTTCTCGCGCATCGTGGTTGACATCTCCACTGTTTGTCCTCTACTTTTCTTTTTTTTTTTTTTAATATTCTTTTTCTCCTTTTTATTATTATTGTAATCCATCTTTTTTTTTTTGGGGGGGGTCACTTTATCTCTCTTTCAAGTTTTCAAAAGTTTCATTTTCAAGCCTGTGACTATTTTATTTGAAATTGTCGGAGGAGGAATGAAATACCAAGACCTTTTCAAGATAGAATAATTACAATTTAGGACCAAAAAGTCTGTGTGGTTGTCTTATTGCCTTTCTTTAGTGAAATAAAATTTTACGGACATGAATTGGAACATCAACTCCCCCACACGCCATCCACGAAAAAGAGTGTTCCTGAATATTTGCTAGTTGTAACTAGCCTGTCACCTATGGGGTACTTACACAATATCTTTCTGCAACAACCTTGTAGTTATTTTTATATTTTTTTTTTCTTTTCCGTTTGCTGTCAATTTTACTATTGAGCAACTAACTGAATAAAAAGTATAGTGGATTTATATTCTTATACAGGATTTAGATACACATGTGGACCAATGGTTTGGTAATTGACACATAAATTTCATTACAATTATAATAAGATTGACCCATAAGATGTATGAAACTCAAAATTACTTAGGATCAACAGCAAGCACATGCAAAAAGATATGTTTAGGTACAAAGAAAGAAAGAAAAAAAAAAGAGTTGGATCGATTTGGAAAAATACTTATGATATCTAATATAATTGAATGGTTTTCCTTTTTTTTTTTTTTCTTTCTGACAAAATCTAATTGAATAGTTGTTTAGATTAAAGAAAATGAAATTCCATAGTTTTTAACAAGAATGTTGTTTGGTGATTGAACACAATGAGCTCGGAAAAAGAAATATCATGGTTGGATTATATCTACAACCAAAAGAAATGAATAAATTAAAGGAATATATTTTTTATAAATATAGTAAGAATAATCATGAATAAAGAAATACAGACTAATTTATGACCAAAAAAAGAAGTTAATGAAATGATTTTCCGAAAAGAGAAAAAATTAAAAAACCCGACCGCTTTGGAACAACTCAACACGCTCTCTGGCCTCTCTTTCCTCCCCCTTCCCCGCCCCCAATAAAAGGACATCACCGTGTTCTCACTTCTCTCACTCCTCACTTGCTTTCTTCCATTTGTTTTCTCTCTCTAGGATTCTTTCTACATTCTCTTCGGCAGCTTTGTTTCTTTTCTTCTTATATCTTAAGAATTGTGATTCTTGTACAAAACAAAAGACTTGTTCGTCAAAGGAGACAGCTTTAACATAGAATTCAATCAAAGAGACTCAAGAAAGGATCTTTCGTGTTTTATTATCATACCATTTGACATAAAAAGAAAAAAAAAAAAGATGGGGTTCTCTTGTCTGGGATCTTGTTTTATCTTGATTTTGTCTCTACTTGCTGTTCTTGTTTCTGGGTCTGAAAGAAATTTGCCTATTATATCCTTTGAAGAAGGATACTCTCAACTTTTTGGGGATGATAATCTGGTTATTCATAGAGATGGCAAGAAAGTCCATCTGTCTCTAGATGAAAAGACAGGTCATGTTTCTCTCTTCTGGCATTGTGATTTTTATTTTTTGGGATCTTCTGTCTTGTGTGTTTTGTGGTGTGGGTTTCTGATGGAGATTTTTTCTGGGTTTGGTGTTCAGGGTCTGGATTTATTTCTCATGACCTGTATTTACATGGCTACTTCAGTGCCTCTATCAAGTTGCCTGCAGATTATACTGCTGGAGTTGTGGTTGCTTTCTATGTGAGTAATCTTATTAACCAATCTGATTAGCATAAGATGAGCTTCATCTAGCGTTTTAAAAATGGTCATATAATCAGTTTTCTTCTTCTTCTTCTTCTTCTTCTTTTCCTTTTCTTTTTTATATCTCAACTCAACTCTGATTGAACTAATTAATTTCTCCTTGATTAGCCAGTTTTTCTTTTGTCTTTTACGTTTTGTTAATGGTGACATTCGAAATCAGAGTAATCAATACCCCAGCAACAGTTATGAACTGGCGCCTACCAACCTGCAGCACTTTTGGACTGTTTTTTTCTTTTCAATTTTAACATATACTCTGATTCAAAGAGAAGAATTTGTGATCATATTGAGTTTGACTGATGCCTTTTGTCACGGGTTTCTCTTGTTATCAGCTCCATTAGACAACGTCTCTTGTGTTTGCTGCAAATAATTTGAAAAAAAAAAAAAGCAAAGGAACTACTATAGTCCTTGATTAACTGTAGTTCATGATTCTTGACAAGAAGCTGTCCCCTTTTTTTAGGCTACTTTGTAATTTGACATGTTAAAACATGACAAAAACAGTCATCTCCACAAAGGTTTCTCCTTGATTATTTCATTAGAAATCAATTTTTGTTAACTTATTCTGTTAACAGATGTCAAATGGCGACATGTTCGAAAAAAACCATGATGAAATTGACTTTGAGTTCTTGGGTAACATAAGAGGCAAAGACTGGAGGATACAGACAAATATCTATGGCAATGGTAGTACCAGTATTGGCAGAGAAGAGAGATATAGCCTCTGGTTTGATCCATCTGATGATTTCCATCAGTATAGTATTCTCTGGACCGATTCCCAGATCATGTAAGCAAAACTCACTTTACCATCCATTTTTTCCCTCAAAAGTCTAAACTGTGTCTATATCTATACTATTGGTAGGTGCCTCTCCATGTGTGTTGTTATTATTGTTGTTGTAGTTGATGATGATGACCGCCTTTGTTACAAGGGTATGAAGGTCGGTGCCATACCAGTTTTGTCATTAATGATCTCATACTCTCAGGTATAAAATTCACTGGTTTAGGGGGTTTGATGTTGATTCATCTAATATGGGGGTTAGAGCAGAGTTCATCCTTTTGGGAAAATGGTAGACATGAATCTCTGTTCTTTTTCCTTATGTTAGATCTCCCTGCTTTATCAGAAACAGGTTTCCTGTTTCTGGGTAGCTAAAATTAGGCTATTGCTTTGTTAAGTGGGAAAACAGAAGAGATTTTGTGTTCTAATTCCAGAATCTTTTGTTCCACTGCATTAAAGAAAAACAGTGATGTGATGGGGGCCTTTACACTCCCCCTTGAGATTACTTAGAGTTGACTCCTTCCATGTTCTTGCTTACCGTGGAGTGGTGATTCTGGCATGATATTGTTTTACAGTTTAATTGAGAACAAAAGCTTAAAAAAATGCTGGCATCAGGAGTAATATAATATATGATTACGTGGGCAGATTCAATTTGGTATTGTATTTGTTCATTTTCATCTTATGGACCTTATTTCTTTTGCTTTGTAGATTTTATGTGGACAATGTTCCTATTAGAGAGATTAAAAGAACAGCATCTATGGGAGGTGATTTTCCTTCTAAGCCAATGTCTTTGTACGCAACGATATGGGATGGCTCTGACTGGGCCACCAATGGAGGCAAATATAGAGTGAATTACAAATACGCCCCTTATGTCGCGGAAATCTCCAATTTTGTGCTACATGGCTGTGCTGTTGATCCAATCGAACAGTCTTCAAAGTGCGAGAATTCAGAGAGTTTTCGAGGAATTCCCACTGGTATCACACCCACACAGAGAATCAAGATGGGGGGTTTTAGGGGAAAGTACATGACATATTCTTATTGCTATGATCGGGCCCGATACAAGGTTGCTCCGTCAGAGTGCGTGCTTGTTCCTAAAGAAGCTGAACGACTCAAATCCTTCGATCCCGTCACATTTGGAGGTCGCCGGCACCGCAATCGTCACCACAGGAGCCATTCAAGCCACGGTGTGGCCAGCTCAATTTGAGAAAGATGGGGTATTTCATTTGTCATATGATGGAGGGATTCTCATTATATCATTGTCATCTTATCGCACCATATGGTCTTAGTTAGATTTGGGTCAGTTATTTTCTTGTGAATAGAGGGGAAGAGCGATAGAATTCTTATTGAGGATTGGCATGCTTGTTGTGGGGGGTATGGTATGTGTATAGTTCTTCACACCATTAGTTCTCCAGTTGAGTTGTCCGTTTTATCATTGTTGTCTCTCGACTCCTACAATGTGAAATTTGATGATGATTCTCTTCACCATTTATTTTGTTTTTTTCCGAAACATCCTCATGGGTTCAATAAACATAATACTAGCATATGCTAAGAGGTTAGTTAAGCTGAATGTGTTTGGTATGGATTTCCTTTTGTTTTCTTTTTATGTCGGACCTAAAGATGAATGGCATCGAGCATGGCTTGTCTTCTATTCCATTTGGTTTTTGTTTTATGTTTTTGGCCTTAGCACAAGAAAGAACTTCAGCAAGCCATGACCAACCCCCAAAAAAAAAAAGAAAAAAGAAAAAAAAAAAACTCACCATGTCGTCTGAGTATGTTCCGAAAGTCCAGAGTTTGGGCCCCCCAATTTGGTCTGTCTTCTGCTCGTATTTTTCTTTTGGCATAAAAAAAAAAAAAAAAAGAAAAATGTTTAAAGACTCGTCGTCTTTGGAGGGCATTTTGTCAATGGGTGTTAATTGGCATCCAAAGTCCGTTGGATGTGACAAGTGGGGAGGCAACCTCTGTGGGCATGTGGCAGAATGTTGGACTTTGTTTCGCACCTTTGAATCATAACACCTTACCACGAACGTTAACGTCTTTTTCTTTTGTTTTTGTTTTTTTTTGTTTTTAATTTTTAATGTATTTATCGTTGCCTGTTTTAATTCAATCTAAGGAGGATTTATGAATTGAGTTAATGGATTTATGCCTGCAACATGACATTATCTTTTATACATATACAATTTGAACCAAGTCTAAAAGATTCGAATTTAAACTAAATGGGAGTGAGTTTTTCTCCGGTCCACCAAACTCATTTTCCCTTATTTAAGATGTGAAGTTATGAATTGCTCCATTTTATTCATAAAATAATAGGTTTATTTATTTTTAAACTCTTTTTATTAATGCTTATTAATTTTAATATAAGAATAAAATAGATTTGTATTTTAATACCTATTTTTTTTCTCTTACTTCTTTCTAAATTAAAAATTGTTTAATTTCTTCGTATTACTTTGTCCAAGCCCTTCTTTTCTTTTCTTCCACTTTTATTTCTCTCTTTCTTTCCAACTTTGACTATCTGTCCCTCTAATTTTTATAGCCCTTTTCCTTTTTATTTCTATTTTTTCGGCAAGCTTCACAGAGGGAGAAGAGACAATTTGGCATTCATATACTATTGAATAAATGAAGTTCTTCTTTTTTTTTTTTTAATTAAACGATAAAAAAAAAAAAAAAAGATTTTGTTGTCTGTCATCTTTGCTTCTCTATTTCCTGTTCCCAGTAACTCACAAGAAAAATGGACTTTTTCTTAGATTTTAAACGAGTATAAGTAACTTTGTTTTTTCTCCATTTGCCCCTCCCCAGTCAATTATATTGAAAGTAAACAGCAAATTAAAGCTATTTTCATTGTTCAATAGATTTTTTAATAGACAAAAAACGAAAGATAAAAGTAAATCGTTGATATAATTCTTAGGCACCAAGTTTCAAGAGTGAAGACAACAAATTTCCCCCTTTTTTTTGTTCCTTTCTTTTTGTTGATAATAAAGAGAACACTTTTACTATTTCCTTTATAAAATCTGGCTCCCCAGAATTTAGTTTTCTCATTTATGTGCACCTAAATGGGCTCCAGCAAAAATCACATGAGTTAGGGCATGCAAAAAGATTGTTTTTCTGGCATTATGTAGTTTTCATGTGACTCGTGTAGCGGAAATCAAAAGAAAGGTTCAGATTCAAAGCCGAAAGACGAAAAAGGTTGAGCATCAAGCATTTTCTTTTAGCTCTCTTTTTTTTGGAATTTCCAATCCCCACTTTGTAGCAAATGAATTACTTCAATGCTACTTGTTACTTGTTTCAGAATTAGCCTTGGATTCGGGGCTTTTAAAGCAAATATTAAAGGGAAGTTTTGGTTAAAAAGTAAGCTCCCTAACCTAACATAATAGTTAATGCCACCTTAAGTCATACCTACTTAGTCAGTGTTAGAAAAAATAAAAATATGAAGAATACGAATTTAAAGGAAATTAAACTAATAATAAAGATGTAAAATTTTAGACGGGTTTAACATTATTCTTAATAATAATTTTTATCATTATATACAATATTTTTGTTTAATTGATTATAATAACTATTTTCACAAAATACAACATATCTTATATATTTTAAATAATGAGATAATAAAAATAACACTAATTCGTATAACTCAATAATTTTCAATAATTAAAGAAGAGAACAAGAAAGAATGCTTCTTTTTTTTTTTTTTTTTTCATGTAGTGATAATAATCAATAGTTTTATTATTATAACAATTAGTTTAATTAATACAATTTAAAAATTTTCAAAAGTTTACAATATAGATCGACCAGCCAAGGCTTATCTATTACATCATGTCACATTAGACTTCTTATATCAGACCATGGTTTGAAGTATTTGTGGCAGTTTCTTGGCTAAGAACGGTTCTAAATTTATACTGCAGCAGTTATAAAAAATAAATAACAATTCTTTGCAGCGATTTTTAAAGCATAGGTAGTTGTTTTTAAATAAGTATACTACATTTATGTAGTGGTGTACAAAGTATAGACAATGATTTATTGTATTTTTATGCAATGGTTTATGAAGTATATGTAATGGCTTATTGTATTTTTGTGGAGTGGTTTTTAGAGTACAAGTAGTAGTAAATAATATTTATGTAGCATTTTTAAAGAACAAGTAACACTTTTATTAATTTTAAGGAGCCTTATATCGTGATACATGCTTTAAAATTTTTCATAGGTGCTAATTGCATTTGGCTTTATTTAAGTAAAACACAATTTATTAGTTTCAATGATAATCAAACTACATAATATTCATTAATAATTGGGTCATAGCAAATGTAAAATCTGACAAATTTGTGATTGAAGGGCTACCGAAATCATAAAGAAAAGAATTTATATAAGTATTTATGGGTAAATTCACCGAATATAATCATTTTCCTCTCACCCAGGCACCTCTACATTATCACACAGCCTCTACATTGTCATTCAACAACCAAACTACCTTATGCCTACAATTACAGAAATACTATGATGCATGTGCATGAGAAAGGGACACCAATACAACACAATACAGATACAAAGACAAGCAAACTCTTATGACAAGAATTTCAGTTTATTTCAATTTTTAGACAATCATTTAGTTTTAATTTTATCCAATTTATTCACCATAAGTTTAAATGTAAAAATTATTAAATTAATTAGAATATTAATCATGGTTAATAATCAAATCAAATTTAATATTGCTAAACTAATTTTTTAAATTTTAAATCAAAAAAATTAATTAAATTAATTATTATTATTATAAACAGAACTCAAATTTTGTTATTTTAAGATTTTATATTAAATATCTAAAATTCTTGCTACAAGTAAGTCACAACATTTGCTTAATTTTAGGGATATCCAATTAGTTGATCAAAATTTTAATAATAAATGTTGAAGTTTATTGGTTAACTTGATTGAATCAACGTAAGTATTGGATAAGAATCAACAAATCAATAGAATTTTCCAAACAGCATCTAGGGTTTCTCAAACAATATGATATCTTACACCGGCTAAATCTTTAACCCTTCCCCTCTTACTAAAATTACAGAGGCCAATGCTAGGTATATAAGTAGTGATTACAGAATATTCTTATATATTATGGCCAATACTAGATATATAAGAATATAGAGATTAATTATACTCTGTCAACTTTAACTAACACAAACTTTGACTTTTTAGGTAATAGCGGTAAAGTTGACAGATAAGTCACCCTTACTGCCACTCTACGGAAACATACGTGGGATTTTCACCCTCCTCGTTCAATTCTTTCGAAGTTATTGGATCCTCTTTCTCGTTCAAGAAACCTCTCTCTTCCTCCACTCCGTGCCGAAAAATAATTAGGATAAATTCAGTCATGTTTTCATGTTCCAATTAAACACTATCCTTTTTTATTATTAGAAAAGACTCTTCTTTTTACCCAACATTTCTTATTCATTGATTCACTAGACTGAGTATTATAATCAATAGGTAGGTGTATAAATATCAAAAATCTTTAATCTTCTCTATTTCTATGACGGGTTTCCTCTCTCTAAACTCTTAACTCCAAACTAACTCACAGAAGCTACGTTAATACGTTAGATCTACTAGCTAACCCTTTTTATATCTACCTTTAAATTATAGCGTTACCTCCGCTTTAACAATATGACAAATGTAACGAGAAATGCCATTTTCTTTTCCCTATACGCAACATCATCATTAATATAAAAAGTTTTTTAAATTTTAGAACAATTGGATATATGGGTATAGATATATAGTTATAGATTTCTATTAACAGTGGTTTTCTCCAATATCCTAAGATGCATTTAATATATCTGATGTCAAATAGGCTAAACAAAAACAAGTGTTTAAGTATGTGTATATCATGAAATTTGTTCTTTCATGAAATTAGGTTTTTCATGAAAAAGTCGTAGGACAAAATTCTCATGTTTTTATTATTTTTATTATTTTTAATTTTTTTTGGTTATTGCGAAAAGAATTTTATCTAGTTGAGATAAGAATCTTGTCAAGATTCCTCGTATCAAATGGTACCTAATCTAATCATAGGGATTCAAGCGAAGCAATTCTATGACATCCGAATCTTTTCAATCAATTAAAATGACAACTAAGGTCAAGTAGAGTCAACAACAACAAATCTCTTTTTATGATAAAAAAATTCATTTTACAAGTTCGACGCTGCTCTTGCTCTCATTTGAAATAAGTTGTCAAATCAAGTTGGTCTCATATGGGATAGGAAATAAAAATGGAGAATAAAAGAAGACAATCATACAGCAACTACCAATTTATTCAACACTCCCTAATATTTTAAGAAAAAAATTATATTTTACATACTTTATTTTGGTCTAATCACAATTCACACCTTATAATGTAAAATATGATAAAAAACTTACTAAGACTAACAAATAGTAGTTAAATGTAAAATGGTTTAAAAAAAAAGAAAAGAAGACACATCTACTCCCTTTTTTGATAAAGTTTATGTTAAAACCAAAAAAATATATATATATATGGCTCTAAAAATTAACGAATTGTAAAATAAATAAATAAATATATATATATATATATATGACATTTTTCAGGCTAAAATTTCAAGTATCAGTAACATTATTAAAAAATATAAACAATTGTGATATAATATTCAGTTCTAAAATGATTTTTTCTCTCATAATAAGTTGATGTCTATTTAGTTTCTTTGTAACATTTATAATGACAATTTTGTACTTATTTGCAACTTTTATTAATGGATTTTCGACAGACAAGGCTAATGGCTACATTGAATTCAAATGTCAATATGTTTTTATTACATTTTAAAATACAGAATGTGAATTTTAGACAATACTTTATATTTTAGTCTTAAAAAGGCCCCACGAGCTAGATGTGGAGAATCACTCGATACTTGATATTTTGTGGGCATGTCTCATCTCGTGCTAACACTAATTTATCTGATCAAAAGACTTCGGAATACGGGATGCTTGTGGTTTTGTACGCATCGTCTTAGAGAGAGCTTCCTCACTTTCTTGAGTTGGGGAATTAAAGAGGTGTAAGGGAGGCATTTTGCCGTCTCAAACACAATCTGTCAATGGCATTGGCCACACTTAAAAGACCGCGTTGCGTAAACAATGAGAAACTGCCCCCTTGTCTTTGGATACATTAACGGTCCAATTAGTGGAATGCAAAATATATATAACATATTGTTATTATTTAGAAAATCACAATTGTATCGGAGTGTGTGATAGATGATGTATAGGAGTATGTGTACGTGGGGTGGAGTGATGTAGAAGTGTGTGTGAACCATAACCGGGTGACGTTAGTGCCGCTTTAGCAGAGGTGCCTAGCGCGATTAGTGGTGTACAAACCTACGTAGCCACCATTATTGTTGCCTTAGAGAATGTGCCTGGCTACCAGCCTGGAACCGGAATACTTAGCGACGCGACCATTATTGCTGACATATTGACTGTGTAGATGCAGAGGAAAGGAGGCAAAAGGCGTAGACGCAATGAGTCTTTGTGACGTTTCATGATGTCCCGGTTTATTGAGTGTACATGATATTTTAAATACAATGTAATTTAATAAAAAAGTACTAAATGAATTTGTCGAATCATATACATCTTTAAATGTACGGTGTCTATAATTTCATCTCGGTTTCCGAGTCGTCTAGGTTTACTTATTTACGTATTTTGAAATCTTAAGATGACGATGTAAATGCCGTATAAACTTTTAAAATTAAGCACAAGAATCTCCATATTTCATTATGAAAACGTTTTATTCGAAATATTAATTTTAACAAAAATTAAAAAAGAAAAGCAAGAATTAAAAAATATATTTGGTCTTATAACAAAAATCACCTTACTTTGCTCCAATGTCTCAAATTTACCTTTTGTTTTTATTTTTTATTTTTAACTACAATAGGTTGATTAAAATAGTGTTTAAGTGTAACTATGTCGTGGGATTCGGTCTTTCATGAAAAAGTTACTGCGAGTCCCTCGCACATTATTATCGTGTTACTAAGTTGGATTTTCAGGCAATCACATCCCTTGCCTTGTGCTTTTGGCTAAAGGTGGCAAAAGTCGACATGGTTTGAATAATCCAATTTAAAACTCGAAAATTAACCTTAAACTCCAATATTTCAGTTTCAAAATGACTTATACAATCACTTGAAACTCATATTACATAACCCAAAACTCAAAACACGCAATAATTCAAGAAAATCTAAATTGAACCAGCCTGTAAATTTAACTGTTTTTACTAAAAATTTTATCTTTTTTGATAATTTTAATTTTAATTAAGAAATGTTATGTAATTAACTTTTGTTTGTGAATAATGATTAATTTTAAAGTTATTTTCTCAATATTTGAACTGGCATATACTTATTTGTTCAAACTTATAAAATATTAATTATTTAATTTGAATTTCTTGGTATGAAATTTTCAATATTATTGTGAAGTAAAATATGAAATTTGTAATATTATTGTTGCTCAAAATCATTATGATCAAAATAAATTTATAAACTATTTTCATGACATATATACATTTAGTTCTAGACATGACAATGAAATCCACTCGCATTTGAAGCAGCAGGAATGTCCCCATTAAAAATTTATTATTTTTCCTTTTATATAACATTTTTAAAAGGCAATCTAGATAATCCCCCTTTATATAATGAATATTAAATATATTTTTATTTCACCCCAATTGGTAATTTTCTGTTTTATTTTTTATATAATATTTATATAACTGTTTTTAGATGGACAATTTGAATCATTCTCTTTATATGATAATCATTTAATTTAATTTTTTTAATTAACTGTTTTGCTTATTTTAGAGCTCAAAATTTTCTTATTATCTAGATAAATCTTCACGGGCTCTCATTCGGAATAAGTTGTCAATTATATTTTTAAGCAAAAATTTTCAATTAAGTTGGTCTCCCATAGGATAGGATAAAAAAAAAAAATTGAGAATAAAAGAAGACTTTCATACATGCTCACCAATTTATTTCAAAATAACTAGCTTTTAAAATTTAGATAATTAGATGCTTTTTAAAAAAAATAATAATAATAATAATTTCAACGTGACTCCGTTTGTCAAAATTGCCAACAGGATAAAAAATGATCTATCAGTTTGATTAGCTAATAAATAGTTTTTTAATTTTTTTTTCTTTTGTTTTTCACATACCCAATTCAACATTATTGTTTATTTGACCAAAAAATATTTCAAAAAGTATAAAACAAAAGTCCAAAGTCAAATCAAAGCTTTTTTTTTTTTAATTAAAAAAATAAGTATAAATATAGCAATTAGCAAAGATACTATCTTTATATATTAAAAGTATTTAATCACCAGACATAAATATCTATAACGTATTACTACTTCATGCAAACTAATGCAGGAAGACGGCATACTCGCCAAAAGTGTTATGTACTAAAATTATGATCATTGATTGTATAGTTATATTCATTAGATGTATAATCACACCTAATGGTAAGTAAAAATTATTAAGAAACCCCACTGTTCATAATTCAAGAAGCAACTTTTCCGGACGGTATAGAACCTTCTGCAGCTACATTTCAGTTCAAACCACTCTGGTTTTGGCTGCTCAGTTTGGTTTCTATTACCCTTTGGAGCACAACGCTGATGGAAGTTTAAAAAGAAGAACTAAAACCTGAATTGAAGAGCACCGTAAAGAAAGAAAGTAACAAGAGAGTACACTGCTACAGACTTGAAGACCACAAAGCCCCTGCAGGAGGCCAACATGGAAGAGCACCAGTCAGCAGGCCATCCATCCTCATGACATGTTCCTAGTTCTGACATTCTGCCTCTTTTCTCTCTATCATTTTGATGAAATTGCTGATGATCATCTTGCCTTCGGTTGTTATGATGCTTTCCGGATGGAACTGTACCCCCTGCAATTTTTTTTCGTTCATCAAAATTCACTTTCTGCGTGCAAAGGCATATCTGTTTATATTTAAAGTCAGTTTGAAAAATAAAGAGACATCACCTCATCAAGAACATGGTTTCCTTTTTCCTAAAACACACTTCAGAATCTCACATAAAATTCAGGCAGAAAATGTCCTTTTGTCCATTCAATCAGAGAGCAAAAGCTTAGACGAACAGACCATGAGCTTAAAAATGAATACAAATTATGTACAAGGTTCTAAGGGACTTCTAAGCTCTATCTTTGAGCAATATCAAATGTCTCCCTGTCAATTTAGAACTTTGCTTAACATCTGTAAGGTCCTAAATTATGATCTCTACATTGTTTTTTTTTTTTTAACAATCTAACCTCCATTAAGGAAAGACTGCTTTGTGTTCTGTGAGGGTCTATTAACTATAGCCTGTATTGAAACAAAGCTATTGCAAGATGATCTCAGGTAATCCAAGATCTGAACACTACAACAAAAGTATCTTTGAACTAAAGTTTTAGACGTGCATTGACCACGTAACACTTACAGAAAACTTTGGCGATTCATGCATTAATGGTCACACGCAAACACACACACTCGAGAGTTTTATTTATCTATTTTCTTCTAAAGATCTGATCAGTTGACATTTTCATGTCTGTCAAGCCCCACAGCTGCCTCTAATCCATAAAACAAACTTCCTTGACAAGATTTTCACTTTCAAGAGGAATTTTGATTTAAGAAAGAACAATAAGTAAACACTAGAAGAACACAGAAAACAGGAGGCACTGCCAGTTGCACTTTGCAGATGGAATGGCAGGAGACATTCAACTAGATGGATGCACTTTTTTTTTTATTTTTTTACTTTTTTTTTTTTACAGACCACTTTGTATGGCAGAGAGCAAGACATTTATGAAGGACAGGCATTATCATAAATTCCCAAATTTACATATTTACAAAGCTCCAGTTAAGAGAAGACTGAAGTGAACAATTCTGTTCAACAGATAGGTTCAAGCAATTCAAATCTATTGCTCATACTTTGAGGCAGAAACACCTAAAAACAATATTAATGACAAACTAATGTTGTCATCAATTCTCAATCAGCAATCAATGCAGATTTGGTCCACTCCACATTTCTCTAGACAATTCAAGATTAGAAGGCAAGCCTTGATATAGCGACATGGTTACTAACTTACGACCTAAATATACCAGATTCAAGTCGCAAAAGTCTCTTTGTGAAAGTAAAGATAAGATAGCACTCATTGACCATTCCCCAAATCCCATAGCATGGGAGCTCCATGCACTGCAATACCCTTTTTTTTATTCTTTAAGACAATGCAAGATTAGGCAGCAATTTAAAGAAAAGTCATTAAAGATACTGTGTCAAACAGTTAATTCCATATTACTGAATGAGTGATCCCATTTAAGAAAGCTCACTGTCTTTTCAGCTAATTAAATTTTGGCTTCCCATCTTCAAGTAGGTAAAAGTGAATAACTAGACCATCTGATCATGGAACAACTCATACAACAGTTCCAATAGTACAAAGCAAAGCAGATTTATTTAACTAACAAAGTAAGAACATGACTTTCTGTAACAATACTGAGGGTCTTGGCCAATATATTAAGAGAGGAGGTTTATGGGTGCCAAGATAACTTGCTCTATGTTCACCATCTAATGTATAAAATGAAAAATGAAATATGTTATGAAGTTGTATAGATGGCTTTTCCAATAAAACCAATAAATTATTGCAGCCACATCAGCCAATCACTCAGTTTTGAGTAGTAATAATAGAAAGTTCAGTTAACTAGAATAAGAGGCACAGCATCATAGTTTTTTGCAAAGGATAATATCTTTATCCATCTGCATCATACAAATTTGAAGGGGCAAAAATTATACCTGAAGATACTTGTATTTCTTGTGACGAGCTGCCATGATTAATTCGTCTTCTGTCCATGCTGTAATCTCAAGTTCTTCACTAGGGAAACTATCTTCTTCAATCACCAGACTGTGATACCTACCAGCGGTGAATGGACTGGAATACGTAAAATGCAGTGAGACCTCCCAAGATATAATTAAGTAACAACTACTCAATATTGGATATAAGCACAAATATAGAATCTATATTAATAGTGGTTTAAAGCTTCACCAATTTGTTTGACATGAGAATGCAAAACTAATCAACAAGAAAATTCTGGCAAAGAACACACATATTTAGAAAGATATAGCGCCTCCCAAATACCATTGTCCACAAAGGGAGGAAAGTTAATAGAAGATCTAAAAATGCTGTCCCAGAGGCCAGTCATAAATCTTCCACATTGAGATCTATGACCTTAAAATTACAACAAAGCAACTGTAGTGGTTTATTTAATGATTTAATGTGTCTGTTTTTTTCTTTACTTCAGAATGAAGAGAAAAGAATTATCATAGGAGCTGTAGTGTCATAAAAGAAATTGTTTACTTAATCACACTTGACCAAAACACCCAAAAAAGATGCAGAATATCTTTTTGCCTGATCTTATTGTAAAATACCATAAAGAATTTAACCCATAGAAACTCTTATTAGGGACTAAAAAACTCAAGCAAGATAATGTTTTAGTACAAATTGCTAAAATCTGACTTGGTCACCAATATTTGGTTAACATAAAGAACAACAAGGCATGAAAAAGAGCAAGGGTCAAAGGAATTATTATCCCACATAAAAAGCACCAATTAGTAATTTGCTAATGTCTTTGTACCTTTGCCTTCTCTAGAAAGCAAAAATAGATAAAGGCAAGAAAAACAACAGGTTATACAAAAGCATCAAACATGCAGACAAGAAAGTGTTGTGGTCAGTGCCAACGCGTATGTTGTTTTAACAGATGTACCATGTATGCCACAAATAGATGAAAAATTCTATTACCTATGCACCCTATGAACTTTGAGAAGTAATATAAATGCACTGATAACTGACACATTGCATCTAGGTGACATATCCTACTCTCTCGTAATGTATGGCCAACCTTGTGCCTTACATTTCCAACATGTATATGATTACCATTGATTCCAAATTAGATTTTAGTTTTTGGATTAGAAAAAACAACAGCAAGCGAACATAATGAAAATATGGACTAATGTGGAACATGCACAATCTTCTACTATGAGCATTTCAAACCACACCCAAATTAGTGCTATATCCTTTCGAATTTAGAAAGCTTGACTGATTTGCATTAACATGTCAATCACACATCTAACTTTACCTTTGCTGTACAAATCACTACATCAAGCAAAACAATTCTCTTTTGAAAAATTATTTATCTTTTAGTCTTCAATTCCAATAAAGAGTAAAAGGGGAGGCATAAAAATTGCAATGGCACAAAAATTAGTTGTTAGAAGCTTTACCACTTTATTTAGTTTAGTAATAGTGGCTTTACATGACCATTAAAAAAAATACTAGCCTTCACATGACATAAACTCTGGTTCATTGTCCTCAACATCAAAAGCCCACTATTAAATTTTTAATGACTAGTGTTGACCAAAATCAAGAAACATAAAGTATCTATATAAACTATACGCTATACAAATACTTTCCAACTAAGAGGCCATATATGGTTTCATTGACTAGGTTCATTCAGATGCTTCATTAACAAGACTAGTCAGGAACTTTTATTCATTATCAGACAGTATAATGCCCTGGCCAAAGTTCGAGAATATCCCTCATGACAAATAAAAGATAATATTTAAACCAACCTTTAGTTAGGATACAGTAGACATTAAGAGAAAAAATGTATTTGCCAAAAAGGATGGCAAGATATCCAGTACAAGAATGAGATGCATAATATTAATGAGTTCACTTTGGAAGGTCCTGTATTATTAACTTAAAATTAATGAGTTCACTTTCCAATAACCTTTTGCAGTTTTCTCATGGAGTGAATTCAAAGTAATGTCTCCTGACTATAAAATAAAAATTAAAAAATTGCATCCTTTCATGAGCATAGTGAAACAAACCTTCAAACGAAGGGCTCATTTGATAGATCTTTTGCAGCCAATACATATACATCAGAGCCCCATGCTTGGAGCAATTATTATATAGTTGGCAGAAATCAATTTATATTTGAAGAAAATGGACCCACAATTTGTTATTTCCTCTTGGATAATAACTCTTAACATCTTTTCACCATTGACTTAACCTATAACAATGTGATACCCTGCCAGGCCACTAATTTACACATTTAAACTTGCTCATTTGCCAAATGTTGGAACCGAAGTCTATGCATACAGTTTTTTCTTCAGGTAGCAAACTTGGGCCTTATGATAAATGATGGGATTAAATCCCTTTGTTTCCTGAGTGATACAAAAAAAATGTTGAAAAAAATGATAAAATAGAGCACTGACATGGGTGATTACATGGAGTAGTTCGAAAAAGCCAACAAGCAAGAAAACTGAAATCATTAAGTAAGTACAAAGGTTCAAACAGGACAATAAAAGACATGATAACAAGTGGCATCTGATTTGGATAAATTTCAAAGATTAGAAAGGAATGGTGGCTTTAATGACTAGGATACATACTTTGTCAATCCAGTAAACAAGCCATCTTCCCCCTTCTCATCGTAATACACAGGAGAACTTTTCCCATGCATTACACCATGAGGAGAACGCACGATCTTCCCTGCAACATGACAAAACAAGCAACAAGACTATTAAATAATGCCTTGGAAACTCATATTCACTTAAAAGCTTAAGCCTATTGTATTTTATCAGTGTGGACTTTATACTTAACTCACACCCTTGACATGTGCTAGGTCTGACCAGCATGTGACACAATGAAACTTCAACTGAACGCCTCACTAGTGTTGGGTTTAGTTGACTTAACTGAACACAGAGAAAGACCAAACCACTGTATGCATTGCAAACAAGGGAGGGTGAACCAAACTCTGATACCATATCACATAATGCCTTGGAACCTCATATCCACCTAAGAGCTTAAGCTTGTGGGCAAGACATTATAAGCCACATTAGGTCCTTATATTCCATCAATGTGGGACTTAAAATTTGGGCAAAGGAAAATGGGGAAGTGCAGAAAAGTGGGAAGCAAAGTTGTTTCTATGGGTGAAACAGAAATATTCCTAGTTCTAACATGCATGTAAGAAAGAAAATATGGCTAGAGTAGCAACTTTAGCAACATAACCACATCCCCATTCCAGCTTTCAGGGGAGAGTATTTCTGTAGGCTAGGAGAATAGTCTTTCCTTCATTTCAGTTTGATTCTCTATACTTTTCGTGTTTTTTCACCACAAGGAGAAATACATCAAAAAACATTGATTTTCTTCCCAAGTTAGTCTTCCCTTTGCCATCCCTGCTTTTCCCAAACAAAGTGTTTAACAAAAAACTTGGTTATTTTTTATACTTTTCAAGTTCCCTTTCAATTCATCCATAACAATACTAGATTAACTACTGTTAATAAGTTCCACATGCAGACAGCAATAAAGCTTTGCTTTAGGCAGACTGACCTCCAAAAGCCTCCCCAATGCACTGCAGACCCATACACACGCCAAATAAAGGTATGATGGGTCCAAGCTCCAAAACAGTTTGCAAGGATATCCCAGAATCTTGAGGTGTGCCTACAAAGGAAATGCAGTGTATAACATAAAGTTTCATTGTTGCCTTTTGTCTGGTGTAACTTTGACAATTCACAGCCAAGATCACACAATGCAAGACTAACCAGGTCCAGGAGATATAAGCACCCCTCTTGGATTTTTCCTAATGAAGAAACAAAAGAGAGAGAAAAGTTTTATCAATGGCAAATACAACAAGCACCCAGATTTTGATGTATCCTAATGTAAATCACATATTCCTAGACCAACAAATACCAGTTTTCTGTGCAAAGTATGAATGCTTACCTTTTCAACTCTTCTATAGTTAGTTCATCATTCCGATAAACCTCAAAAGCAACACCAAGCTCTCCCATGTACTATGAAAACACAAATAGCATTTGATAAATAATGGAGAGAGAGAGAGAGAGAAGGCGAAGCAAAGCAAGCCAATGCTTGAAAAGGCCATGCAAAAGAGTTTGCCAAAAGGTCAGAAATGTCATGCAACTCAATTTTTAATGATGCCAACACTTTATAATTTCTCAAATTTATTTTGCATTTGAAATTTTTCTTCTTCTAGAAATAAAAGGCCTTTTTCCTGCACAGATGATAGACAATACACACCATTATTCCACTAAAGAAAAAACCCAAAGCAACAAAATCCCTAGGAACTAAGGCACAAAAATTGCATTGAGCTTCGTGCTACTCAATATATAAGGATTTTCATAATATGTTGATCTCAAAGTGATTTTTTATACCTTTTTTCTTCTGCTTCTAAAACAAGATCATACAGTGTCACTTAATTTAGTTGTGCCAAATGGACAAGCTAGAACTTAGCTGCATACTTTGCTTTCTTTAACCAGAACATTTCATTTCAGTAAAAGTTCACCATAAACCAGGACATCACATGCACAACCATGAGGTGTATATTGAAATCAGCTAAATGCTTAGTTGTTCAAATCAACCTGTCAAATTCCTGCCTCAGAACACAAATATCTTAGGAACTTGATACTATTTTGCTCCCCACAACCCCTCCCAAACCCACCCCCCCCGGCAAAAAAAAAAACAGAATTTCAAACTTATGAACAGTTCTGTTCAGCCAGAAAAATAGATGCTCCCTAAACACTTGAACATATTTCATAGTTTTCATTTCCAAAAATAAAGACCATCAAGCCCAAAGAAGCCTATTGCCATGTTCAAGGTCCGCTCAACCAGGCTCTCACAAGATATGAGAAAACCCACATAGAATTACAGAAGTCAAGAAAATCCGAAATTCTAAGGACAAAAAACCAACCTGGCAGAGATTATAAGTAAAACTATCGTAATTGTCAATGACAATTATAGGATTCTTCTTGATCTCCACATCATTCACTACCAGAGAACTCGAATTCGAGTCGTCTACAACAGCTGCCGTTGAGCGTTTTGCAACAAACCCATTTTCCCTCTTAGCCACAAAACTCAGTCCTAATCATCAAAACAAAAACAACAGACAAGGAACGAAACAAACAAGTTAATCATACAAAGAAAGAAAGAAAGAGTAAAAACAAAGTGAAATTGACATAAATACAGAGAGAGGAATGTTACTCGAAGGAAAAGGGATAGTGGGGAGGTGAATTGAAGAAGGGGTGTGATGGGTTACGTAGGAAAGTGAAGATCTTGATTGGTTTTGGAGGAAATAGCAGTGAGAAGGCAGACATGCAGACGCCATTGATGCAGATGAGTGAAAAGAACAAAGAAAGCAAGGATACGGTGGCTTTTGCTTTTGTTTCGGCGCCGTCACTGTCTGCTGCTATAAATTTACAACAGCACGAACACGTGCCTTAGAAGTGGGGTAGGCGCGGGCCTCTCTTTCTTTCTTTTTTAGGCATTTATACAAATTACGGTTTTTTTTTTATTTTTAAGGAATGTACTCCTTAAAATGCAAGAAATATTTTTGTTTTTATAGTGTATTATATTGAATAAAATGAAAATAATTATTAAATATTATATTTAGTAGTAAAAAAATATTTTATTATTATATTAATAATTATAAATTTAAATTTTATTAAATTATTTAATAAAAATTATGAATTTTATTTTTTATAATATATATATTTTTTAATAAAATTATAATTATTATATTATTTTTTATTTTAATAAAAAATAAAAATAAAATATATATTTTTTTAGAAATAAGGTTTATCCTGATATTTCATAAATACGGGTATTGTAATTGGAGAAAGAAATATATTTTAAAGAAAATATAATACTTTTTTTTTAATATTGTAACACATTTTTATTTTTTGTTACTAGAAATTGGATGCATTTATCCTTATATTGATCCTTAAATATACTCCTTAAAGACTCATAGATTTGATACATGGAAGGAATATCTTTGAGCCTAGCCACCTCACAACTCTAAGCAAATTCCAAGAATTGTAAAATTTTTCATCATTACCGTTCTAACATAAAGTTTTGTCAATTGCATTCTTATTTTAACCATTGTTTGCTAATGAATCCAATTCACTAACTTCCCTTTGAATCCTTCTTTTGCATTACTAACTTTTAATAGGTTTTTGTCCTAATCACCAACTCTAAGAGCATAACCCTAAAGCCATACACATCAACTTATGGTTACACAACCATAGTTCTTTAATAGTTAAGAGTAACATAACCAAGCCCCCTTAAATCTCCATTAACAAGAAAACTATCATTAAAATCGCAAGAACCAACTAAAGTTGTCAACCAAAAGCCTATAATTCTAATGTTAGAATCATCATCAATAAGTATCATATTGCAGCTAATATATTAATGCAAATATGATGGTTGGCACCCATGGTAAAGCGAAGCAAAAACTCTATCAATATCAATCTCAATCCTAACTGCTATAGCCTAATATAATGCAACATTTTAACTAAAACCAAATCCAATCTAGTGTAATAAAAAATAAAGAGTTCTATGAGATATATGTTTATACACTAAAAGTGTTTCTTTAACAACACTAAAACCTCAACAAAGGCACTAAATTGAGAATCCTTAAGGCTCTTTTGCTAGTAAATCCCCCACACTTACCAAGAGGACTATTGTAAAGCTCATCATTCCCACCAAAATATCCCCTTCAAAATGCCATTAGATTTCTTGGAATTGAGCCCAAAATAACAAATTTACAATTATTGTCTCCAACTCAAAGCAAAGATAAAGTAACAAAACAAGTATGCAAATAATAAAGAAAAATCTCAAAGATTGAAATATGGATTAAAGAAAAAAAAGTAGAGGAAGAAAGAGATCTCATTGATAAGAAGAAGTGACTCAGTTAATGCATGACCTTTTAGGAACAAAAGTAAGTTTAATCTAAAAAGGTTATGGAATTTGAAACAAAGGGACAGAAGGAGGATAAGAACATAATTTAGGGTTTGGGTTTGTAGTTTGAGAACTTAAAAGGAATGGAGAGAAAAGAGATTGAGAATAAAAGAAAAAGAGAATCTAAAATGAGAAACTTTGAGAATTGAAAAAACAAAGGTGAGGGACTTGATGTACATTTTCTTAAGGGATGGAAACTATATCGTTATGTAAAATGACTTATGCTTATGACAAGCAAAAATTATTTCATATAAAATTCATGGCATTTTCCCATTGATTGGCACAAGTTTACATTGATCCTAATTTTTCAATATGCCAAACACCAAAAAATTTGGAAAACATTCTTCAAAAAAAAATTTATAGACAACAAATCTTTAGTAGATATTCATTTTTGTAAGCTTTGAGTTCATATAGTTAAGCCCTTATAGTTTTTCATAAAATTTGATGCAACTTATTCTTATTTCTTAAGTATAGTATCTCAATCAAGTTATTTTAATAAATTTAATTTTAGTTTTAATTTTAATTAAAGTATAATTGAACTAAATTGAAATTAAATTTAGAATCAAAATCAAGAATAATAAAAATACAATTTCTTCTCTCCTAAAATTAAAACAATAACTATAAAAAAAATCATGCCAGAATAAAATCAAAATCAAAACGAAATCCAAAACCAATAGTTCCATAAAAAAAAACAAAAAATGTAGTTTTTTTGTTATAAATTCGATTCGTTAAACATTATCATCCATTTTATTTCTCTTCTTACCAATTTTTGTATGTTTCTTCCTAATCTCTCTCTTTCAATTATTGTAAATATTTTTTAAATTCTTACTTTTTATAAATACATTATGAAAGCACAAAAAGATTGATTTGAAGAAAATTTAATATGGATAAAGATAATCAATAAGACTCAATTTTCTAAAATAGGCAACCATCATCTACCAACCACCATAAATGGTAAGGTATCATGTTAAAAGCATATATAGATAAAATTAAAGAATAAAACTCTTATTCTTATTAGTAAGAAAAAATAGTTACAATTTGAAATTTTTATAGTGCACTTCACTAATTATTCAAAGGATGTAATCAATAATATGTAAGTCTTATTAGTCCCCAAGGCAACTCAAGAGGGGAATGAATCAAGTCTAATTGACTTGATCACTTAACCTTTACACAACCCAATTTCAAAGAGACATAATAAGATAAATAATAACAAATATAAAAGCAAGTAATATAAATAACAAAAAATTAAAGAAAGATAAAATACTCTTTTTTGAAACTTTTCAACTTTTTGCACTTTCTCTACACCGGTCAATCAATTGATTTAATTAACCAATCCAAACTTTTTGTCCAAAATCACTTTTTAGTTAAACACTTTTAAGCCTAACCAATTGGTCATAGCGATAGGTCTAGTATATTGGTTTAAACTTTTCATAACTTTTCAATTTCTTATCTCTTATCTTAATATTGTCTAATCAATAAGTGTAGTTGATAAACAAGTTTGGTTAATTGATTGAGATTTTTTGGAATTTTTTTTGTCTTTTTAATTCTTTCCATTTTGTTATTTTTTAGTTAATTGATTTAGACTTTTTGGAATTTTTTTTATCTTTTTAATTCTCTCCATTTTGTTATTTTTTGGTTAATTAATTTAGATTTTTTGGAATTTTTTTTGTCTTTTTAATTCTTTTCATTTTGTTATTTTTTTTTCTTTTTCCTTTTTTGTATAATTTCTTTTAATCTCATTTAGAAATATTTCCTTTCTTTTCCACAATCTTTTTAAATTCTTTTCCTTTTTTTTTTCTATTATTCAATTCAAATTCAAACATCTTTCCTTTCTTTCAATATTCTCATTCAAACTAATTTCTTCTTTTCAAGTTTATAGTTTGTATTCCCTTTAAAACTCTCTTTACAGAATCCCAAATTATGTATTGTCTTTTACATTGAAAACTAAACTAAAATATCTTTTTAAACACATGTAACTTATTATCTAATTCAACTTCAACTATATATGGTGTCTTCTAAAAGTTGAGTAATGCAATATGTCTGGATAGCTTTAACATGCTTTAGCATCTAAGTCATATCTTCCTCTAAAAATCTCCATTTAATGCATAGTTTATGCATTAGAAACTAGACAGGTCTAATTGTTTAAACATGTATGACTTATCATATAATTCATCTTAAACTAAGTATAATAACTTCTGAAAGTTAACTAATAATTGACCCATTTTCTTTTTCTCCTTGTGTATTTGTGTGATTTAACTTTTCTGCTAATCATCTTTAAATAAACACATTAGTCATACTTAATAGTATGTTATCATCAAAACACAATATAGAACCTTAAGGTCATAATAGGTTTTGTGTAATATTTGAATAAAAAAAGTATTTATTTAAAGTAAGAAGTGAGTATAAGTTATCATGGAAATAAATGAAAACAAAATATTTACAATAATGGTATTGATAAATCACAAATTCAAATTATGCTACCTCTAACTTTTTAAAATTAATTTATTATTTTTAAAAAAATTAAAATCTAATATAGCTTAAAAGAAAAAATATACTATAAAATATTTACAAAAATAAAGGCTTTTTAAAACCTTATAAACAACTCAAACTAAATAATGTAATTTAGTAAGATTTGTTAAAATTTGGAATGATTTGAATAAGATTTAGTTAACATTAAGAACAATTAAGGATAAAAAAGACGAGGGATCAAAAGAACTATTATCCCACATAGACAATATATCAATTCTTGCAACTTGATTACCAATTATCAATTCATTAGATATTCAATTGATTTGTTTCTCATATGAGATAAACCTTTGTACTCTAGCCTTCTTTTTTCTTTTTTTTTTTTTTGTTTATTTTGCTTTTGCTACATTGTTCTTTTTAAATGTTGTCCTAAAATTTATTAATCAATCAATACCTTTCTTTAATTCCTTCCATAAAAGGCAACCTTTTATTTATTAAAGGAAAAAGATAAAGTATGAACAAAAACATCGTGCATATAGTAAGGTCAATGTCAATATTAATGACACAAATTCATGAATAATCCATAAGAAAGGTATATGAAACGTAATATTTCTAACCAAAAAAAAAAATGATCTAAATATTGTGATAATATATATCGAATTCAATGATCATAATTATACATTTAACTATTATAAATGTATGGTAAACGTTATAGAAATAATAAATACAAAATACCTGTTAAATTGTGCAATTAAAGTCTTAAACATAGCTTATATCCATGAAATATATCTATACATACATTTTAAGGAAAAAAATGAAAATTACAAAATATTCAATATGCAATTATAATTTAAATAAATATATTTAAATAATAAATTTGATAATTTAATTTTGTGTGGACACTATTGTACTTTGAAAAACTATATAAGTGTGTATATGGGATAAGTTTTCATGAAGTTCTAAAATTTTGGTAATTTTTGCAATTAATATTTTTTTTTGACTTTTTCAAACCAATCTTAAACTTTTAATTTTCATTACATATAAGTCTTTTTTAGACAAAAATTAGGCAAACTATTAAATATGTAATTTGACTTAATGGAAATTATATAAAAAAACACCTAAAATATGCCCTAAAAATACATTCACATGTGTATTTCTTTAAATTCTCTTATCTCTATCTTATATATATATATATGAAAAGAAAAAATTGTATAGAAAAGAAAATGAAGTTTCTTGCCTTTTATATGTCAAAGAAAGGGGAAAAAATTTAATGAAATTTACACACACATATATATTTTTGTATTTTTAAAGTGTATTTTGAGAGAGTATCTATTAAGTCAAATTATGTATCTAACAATTTGAGCAATTTATATATTAAAAATGACCTATATATAGAAAATAAATTAAAGGTTTTAAACTAATTTAAAAAGTTAAAAAAATTTAGAACTCAATTGAAAAATTCTCAAAAGTTTAGTATCATCGAAGGACTTATCTCATTTATTGTCTTGTAATATATGACTAATTTAGCACCTTACTTTTTCCGACACGTATATGATCACTATTAACCTTCATTTAAATTTTAATTTTTGGATTAAAAAGAAAAGAGAGATAGAAGAGAGAGAGGGAAAAATGAAAACATATTAAATGCACTATTTTTTCACTACGAGAACCATTGATTGTCGATGACTAGTGTTGACTCGAATAAAAATAAATAAAAAAAAAAGTATTTATATACACTATGCACTTTATGAGTAAAATTTATAATTCATATTCCTTTTTGATTTTGCATTTGTTCCTATCCATAAACCCTCGCCCTCTTACACGAGTTAACAACTCCAATTTAGAGTTTTTAGTTAGGGGTCTAAACAGATGACCTTGTTATTAAATATTGTAGCCTAGTATCTAGGCTTTCATCCCGATAAGGCTAATAATAAACCTTCTTGACCATTTCCCAATTGAGTTCTTAGAATTATGTTACACTTTGGAGAGTTACCATTTTTTTTTTATTTTTTGGTTTCATTTTTCTTATGATATGTAAAGGGGGGGGGGAATGATTAAATGGAGTAATGAAGCCATAAATGTTAAAGCTAAAAAACAAGATTTGATTTTAGAGTTGTTAATAATTTTTCCTTTAACTATATTACTCTATATAAACAATTTATGTTTACAATAGAAAAATTCTTAGGAAATTCTAAATTTTTGTGAAATTTTTAATATAATTTAATTTTTTTTGTTTTCAATTTTTAAAACAGTCATATGGTCATATACATGTATATTCAATTTCAAATTAATTTTTTTATTATAAATAATCAAACTGTTAAATACAATATTTAAATTAACAGAATATAATTTAAAAAAAAAAATCGTATTAAGAAAATGATATACACATTTTCTCTCACGGTCGATTGAACAAGGAAAGCAACAAATTGAGCTGTTTTTCTCATTCTCTCATCCTCTCACGGAAGCCCATTCCTCAACAGAGGGGGTTGGCTTCGGCAGTCCTGGGTTTTACCCATGAATAGTTAGATAATTCCAAGAAATAGGGAAATAAACATACGAGTGATTTAAAAGTTTGTGTCCCAAGCATAGACAATTTTAAAAAATAAAAAATAAAAAAAAAATCAATTGTCAATTCGTTCAAGGCTCAGTATTGGCTTATTGGAAGAGAAAAAAGTGTGATAACGACAAATTCAGTGTCGGTGGGCGGTAGGGGAAATGCATCTCAAGTATACCAACTAGTCGGTATGAGAGGATTAATGCCGGATTTACAAGGACAAAATGATTTACCTACTAATTTTGAATTTATATATCTTCTTTTCAATTTTTTGTTTTTTTTTTTTAATTTTTTTTTTCGTAAACTTATTATGTTGGTTTAAAATATATATATATAAATGGGTAAAATTTTGGCTTTTGGATGTTACCCGATTGACATTTCAGTCTCTCTCTGCTTCTTTTTTTTTTCTTTTTCAAACTCCAACCAAGTTTCTAATGTATAGTGGCTAGAGGGTTAAATTTCGTTGTGAAAATTGTTTCTTTATTTCATTTAAAATATGAATTCTAATATTAATTTTTTGTTTATCATCAAACATAAACGATTTTTGTAAAGCTCTTATACATATATTCCTTTTTTTTTAATTATTTTACTTTTTTTATTGGATTTTATTGTTTCAAAAAAGATCAGTGGGTAGATGTACACTGCATGTATTTTGGCATTTCATTCATGTACATTTTAGTTTAGTATCTGGAAATTCATGTGCGTTTGAAAATTTTTCATTACCATGCATTGGCAAAAATGAGCAATTTATTTGCAAATAAAATCTGAAATTGTATAATTTAAAAGGTTATAAGATTTTTTTTTTTTTTTCAAGTATGAGACCACTTTCAAGTGTGATATTTTGCTGTATTTATTTCCATCCCTTCTCTCTTCTTAATGACATAATCCTAAAAATTATTTGTCAGAAAAATAATTAATTAACAATGAGACATTAAAAAATAATTAAGTGTTTTTATTAATTTTGAGGATGACAATCATTATATTAAATTTTACAGCCAAAAATTTAACATGTATTTAACAAAGGAGGTAGAATAAAAGAAATTAGAAAGTATAAAACTTTTCTATAATCTCCATTCAATAACCTAGAGAGAGGGGATATGAAAATATTAAAGTTCATTTTCAAAATTTGAAGAGTTTTTTTTTTTTTTTTTTTTGTTTAAACTTTATCCAAAAACTCCTAGATAATATTAGTTAGGTTACAATCAAGTATTTATATCTTTAAAATTTATCTAAACTTTACTGCTTTATTTAAGTAAATGTGAACGTAAGAGGGCATGTCAATCATAATACAGTGTGAATTTAAAATATTTAATTTAATTCCTACAAAGGTTTAAGATAATTGGAGAAATTAGTTAATTAGTTGAATTGTACCCAATTGAATTTATAATTAATCAAACTATCTTTTAAAATTAGTCAACGAAACAAATTTTCAAAACAAAAATTTCATTTAGTTCTAGCTATACTTATAGAATATGATATAAACCAAATAAAATGGAATATGATACTTATAGTTATTTATAATAAAAAATGTAAGTCGTTATCATACATAATAAGATAACGATTTACAAAATTTTGTGGTCTATCATATCAAAGTTGATGTTTTAGTAACACAAATTATTATTTGTACCAAGGAGACAACTTTTACACCAAATTGACAATTTTTTATACCACATTAATGAAGTTTTTTTTTATTATTATATTAAAAAAATAAATAACTATATATATATATATATATATATACACACACCCCCTTTTAAATAACCTTGCACGTGGTAACATATTGTCAAATTCAAGGGAGGTATGAACGACAAGTTGATTTATATGCACCAAGACGTTGATTGACAAGTTGATTTGTGATACGACATTGTATGCACTATAAATGTCACACTTGCTTATATAATAATTGATAGTTTATGTCAAATGGGTATTAAAATTGACGTTTTATGAATGTACAACTTTGGCTCATTGCCTAAGACGAATCACGGTGTCATTTTAATTGAAGAGCCGAGTTGAGCCTACTTTTGTTTACTTAAAACTCATTTAGGGGATAAATTTCAACGAATCAAGCATTCATTAAGCCAAAGTATGTAATATTTTTATGAATATACTGTTTAATTTAATAATATAAATATAAACAATTAAAATTATAAAAATGTAATTATAGATATCACAACAATATTTACTTTAACAAAAGAATAAATTAAAAATAAAAATATTTAATTTAAATGCATGATTATAAATATATAACAAACAAACGAACTTAGGAAATCACACATTAAAGAGTTTTTTTTTTTTTTTAATGATTTTATAAACTAGTTGTTCACAGTTCAAAAGAATCGAAATTGTTAAACGTGACTCATTTCATTAAATGAAATTTAAAATTATATTTTAACATCTTTTGTTTATAAGAATAAATAAGTTAATTTTTATCAACTCAAGACACTAAAAACCTTGGGAACAACAACCCTATCTTAAATCAATCTATTCCCTCAAATAAAAAATAAATAAAAACACACACTCCTTTGAATAAAAATTTTAAGACATTTTAATTTAATTAGAAATCAAATAATATAAATAAAAATAATTAAAATTATAAAAATATTATTATAAATATAATTAAAGTGGTAAAAATATTTATTTTCATAATTAATTAAAAAATTAAAATATATAATTTTGGTGTATGATTATAAATATATAACATATAATTTAAACATATATTTATGAAACTTCTAATAACTAGTAAAAGAGTTGTGCGTTATTGAAATATTCAAATTTAACGATTCTCATTTGACTAAGTTGACGGGAGGATATATTTTTTAATTAAAAAAATAATACTATTATTAAATTGTGATATTTAAAAAATTAAAAATATATTTGTTAAAATAAATAAAATTGATAATTTATTTATATATTAACCTAACTTTAAAACTATATTTCAATGATTTATATGAATAAACTAGTTAATTTTTTTTTAAATTAAGTCATTGAATAACTTCTGTCAAAAAAAAAAAAAGTCACTAAATAACTAAAGTGAGTTAAAAAAAAAAAAAAAGAAACCCATATGTGCAACCAATCAATTCGGATTTATAATAAATGCAGAAGCCCCTTTAAATAAATGTTCTAAAACAACTTGACTTACTTGAAAATCAATTTAAACCGTGAGATCCAAGGTACATTACCATTATGTACACACCATTGCATCAGTTTAAAAAAAGCATTAAAAACGCAAAACACACACACACACACACACACAGACACACGCACAGAGACAAACACACACTCTCTCTCTTTCTCCTGTTCTTCCATGGCAGAGTAGACTTCAATATTTTTTGTCTCTTTTCGTTTTTCTGTCTTTCATTCCTTCGCTGTTACTGGCGTCAAAGAAGGGCATTTTCTTTCTTCTTCAGTTTCATTCCAAAATTTAAAAAATAAAAAAAAGAAAGAAAAGAGAAGATTATAAAGTGCATCCTCTTTCTCTCCATTGCAGATAAAAATCGGTGAAGCGCCCCCCATTACTCTCGGCGGCTCAGCTAACTTACGACGACCCCTATTGTAGCTCAAAGTAGTCAACGTCTCCATCCTCCCCAATTGCCCTAAACGCAGAAAGCTCTCCTCCACTGGCTTTCTTATAACAAACAGTTTTTTCTCCATAGATAGCGAGTCCGTTCAAAGCCCACCAAGTAAAGCTTTCACCTTTAAGAAGAAACCATTAAGATACATTAATTTTTTAGATCTGGGTATTCTTAATTTTGTTTCCATTTTTTTTATGTGATATTTTTAGAATTTGGGAATAGGAAATCTTTTTTGGTTAAGTGGGTCTTTATTACATGGAAACGCCACTGCCACCGGGAAATGCGGTTGTTCCTGACAAAATGCAGTTTTCCGGTGGAGACGGCAGTGGTGCAAATGAGATCCGCCAGCGCCACCACCAACAGCAGCAGTGGTTCCCGCTGGATGAGCGTGATGCGTTTATCTCGTGGCTGAGGGGTGAGTTTGCAGCTGCCAATGCCATAATTGACTCCCTCTGCCACCACCTCCGTGCGGTGGTCGGAGAGCCCGGAGAGTATGACCTAGTTATTGGGACCATACAGCAGAGGAGGTGTAATTGGAACCCTGTGTTGCATATGCAGCAGTACTATTCAGTTGGGGAGGTGATGGTGGCATTACAGCAGGTTGCGCTGGGGAGGCAACAGCAGCAGCAGCACCACCACTATCACCAGCAACCACAACAACATAGGTATTACAATGATCATGCCAAAGTTGGGGGGAAGCAGTTTAAGAGATCTTCTGTTTCAGGGTTTAACAAGGAGATGAGTGATAGTGTGTTAGGGAAAGAGTTAGTTGACTCAAACGTAGAAAGTCATAGCTTTAATGGAAATTCTTCAGTGAATGATGAGAAGAAACTTGAGGAGGTTAAATCTGCTGGTGGCGGCGGCGGCGGCGGCGGTGACGACAGTGATTGTGGGAAATTGGAGCGGGATAAGGTTTTGGTGCCTTCCCAGGATAACAAGAAAGGTAATGTCTTTGGGTTTTATATTTGTAGATTGGTGATGTTTCTGTTTTGTTATGTATTGTTGGAGGTTAGTTGCTTGGCAACATGATGTTGCATTGCAGGAATTGTTATGGGAAGTCCAAACAGTGATTTATTTTGCAAATCCAAAATATATGACCGCCTTGTTATTGATTAGGAAGCTACATATCTGAATTATTTTGGTGTGATTATGCCAAATGTGAATCTTCCTCACATGGATTTATTGGAAATCAAGGGAGGGGTTTCATGGATCATGCAATATCCATGTCGAGCTTGATCAGAAAAGTATTATCATACTAGTCAATTCTGTTGTTAGCTTCACAAAGTCCCATCTTCGGCATTTTGGCCTTTGATCGGCCTTATTGTTATTTAGCAGTGTGGATCACTTTCCATTGTGAAAATTGAAAATTTGAAGCAAAGTAATGAGAATGTCTAGTTATCAAAAGCAATGAGAGCATTCCCTCATGGACCCAACCTAGATACTCTGTTATATGAGCTTGTGTTTATTTTTCTTTTTCTTTTTTTCCCCTGGAAAAGATGCTTCCTTATGGAATAGACTTAATTAGCTTTTACTCTTTTTTTTTTTTTTTTAATCTTATTTGATTCTTCCTTGCTTTCATTCTTACTCATTTGGCATCTTTTTTATTGCTAGAATGCTTGACAAATGGCATGCTTTTGTTTGTGGTCAATTATGGTATTTTGCAGTCACAAGATGGCCCAAAGTGTAATGAAAACCACAAGTTTTTTAAAGATACTTGTTTGGAGTACGAAGATTAGTGCCAAGCATTTGTTGCTAAGTATTGATTATCCCTGGGATTTATAAAATTGAATGTCTGTGTGAACTTGATTGTTAACCATTTGAGTCTTTTAAGTTAAATTGGTCATGTCACTTATCATTGTGGCTATTGAAGCAGTTTAGTAGCAGTTTAATGGTGCATTAAGTATGACTTTTTTATCCTCTAATGCTTTGGAAATAGCTGTTATATGGAATCAATTGAAACTTGATATTTTTTCATGGAAACACCTATACCCATTCTTTCCACTTTTCCTGTATATATTCATGGGAACAGATGTTTCTGCGAAACCAGAGGAAGGTGGTCACTTGAAGGTTTCAGGGAATTCGGATGGAAAATCTGGCGGGAATTCAGAGGCCGAGGGAGTGGATGATGGATCTAGGCGTAGAGGTCTGTCTCTGTCTGTTTCACTCTATCACACTGGTTCACAGGTTTTAAGAGCTCTTGCAAGGTTTTCAACTGAAAAAATTAGTAATTTTATTTGTTGCTTGGCAATTTGGCTTGGTTATATACCTGTATAGTTTGTTTGCACTCCTGTTGGTTTCACAGTAATATGATTGTGTTGAACACTGCACTGTTCTTATTTAGTCATTGAGAAAATACTGTTGGCATTAATGGCCATTTGCTTTCATCTGTATAATACATTGTGTGCTTAGTTATTTGTTGGCTTATCAAGAGATCTTGTTATATTCTTCCAGAGTATGGTTCAAACTCAAATAATAATCAGAATCGAAAGCAGAATCTTACAATTTCTCCAAAAACATTTGTTGGCGAAGAGATGATTGAAGGAAAGATGGCAAGACCCTTATGATCCTTTCTTGCTCACTTGCACTCTTATTTTGATCCTTTTTAATAGTGATTTAATTCACAGCTTCTTGTGTTAATTACTTCAATTTTGTTTTTTCTTTTCTTTTTTTTTTATTTTTTTTTTATTTTTATACTTCTAAAATATGTTTATCATTAATATAGGTTAATGTGGTTGATGGACTGAAATTGCATGAAAAATTGCTCGATGATGTAGAAGTTTCAAAGCTTGTTTCTTTGGTTAATGATTTGAGAGCTGCAGGGAGAAGAGGACAATTTCAAGGCAAGTTCATTAATATCCTCCTTCTAGATTAGAAGTTAACAGCCCCTTTGTAATTGGAAAAAAACTCATGTCTAGATTAAGCTACTCAAGCATTTTAATTGTTAGATTGGCTTAATGATTTAGTAATGCACAGAATTTGCTGAGTGAACTGTGGTTAGCTTACTATTACCTGTTCATATTTTGTGAATTTAGCTAATATCTAACAATTTGAATCAAGATAATTGGTTTGTTTGTTGTTTCACATTTGTCATTTAGGATTCTTCCTTAGGACAAATACTTTTGCACACCCTTCTCTGGTCAAAAATGGTTTATAATACTTAATTGTTTTGCAGTGCTATAAATGTGTTTGAGCATAAAGAAATTAATCCAATTAAGATTATAGAGTATCCCAATTGCTTGTCAATAAACATGCTCTGTATATTCAATATCCTGATGCATTTTTTGATACCTGATAACATGCAGACTCAAAATTATTTGTAAATTCCCCAGAGTAAAGGCATGTGACATCTAAAAATTATATGTAGTTAATGAGCAACCTACAGACTTAATAAGAACTATGATGAAATGCATGCATTTCAATTTTGCTAACAGTAGTGATAAAGGTGTTATCTAATTGATGGAAGAAGTACATAGGATGAACTTCGTGTGATCTGAATTGTAGTGGTATGAACTCAAATGAGGTTACAACAAAAACATCAAAAAGCAAAAATCCCAAATTTATTTAGGTGGGCTTCATGAATCTCTTCTCACCATTTCAATAAAGCTTGCCCTTTTCAGCAACCTAGATCTCCTGGACGTGTAATGCAAATGGCCTGTTTTTTTAGGAAATGTAGATTTCAAGGCCCATAATACTGAGCTAGCTAAGATAGATATGTCAAGATAAAAAGACGAAACTGAAAGGAAAACAAGTACACTTGTGAGGGTCAGTTTGGGGATAGTTTGGCCTTGTTTAACAGAAATGATGATGTGTTGACCTAGGAGAGTGTTGTATTTTAGGAATTGAAATGCCAAAGGGAGAATGTAGCCTTAAATGGCATGGGTTGTAGTATGAAACAAAGTTAGTAATTTTGTATCAAGTCAGTGAAGTAATAATTGGTTCCTAAATAGCTGGATTCTTGTGGCCAATCTGACCTCTTTTGCCACAGGCTCATGTTTGTCAGTGACAGCACCTTAGGCATAAAACAACGTGGGTTAAACTTGCAGTGATTGAAAGATAGCTAAAGTACATGCTTGCTGAGCCTATAGCTTAACTTTTCATAGATAACAATGAACACAAGAAAGAAAGAAGATACCATATAGCTTAGTAAGAGTACCCTGTTCATAAGCCATTAGTTGTTCCCAAAAAATTGCACAAAAGAATTTTCTTTCGGTGAAATTATCCCATCACATCTATGAAAGAGAGAGAGAGAGCCTGTTCATTTAACAAAATGAGAATACCACCAAACTTCCACATTGCTCTGAACAGGCTAGCATTGCCGGTGGTTGTGTGTGTGTGCAGTTGCTTGTCTATGACAAGTAATACCAAATATCTTTCAGTCTACATGAGGTTGTTTGTAGAAAGTGATGGACACGAGGGATCTGTTCTCCATTTATGTTTTCCGTTTTTCTGCCAGTTAGCTTTGCTGTTTTAAAGGCCCAGTCCAAAGTGTACCTTTGGTTTTAATTAGGACAGATCTTTCACTTCTCGCTCTCTCTCTGTTTTTTTTTTTTTTGGGTGCTTGATGTTGGCTTCGGGACTGTAGTTAGGATTGGTGCACATATAACCACAAAGAAGCATAAAAGTTTGTTACACACGAGTGAACAAACTCATGGGTGCATAATAAGAAAATATTAATTAGAACTAAAGTGATACTTGATTTGATGTGTGGATCCTTCAATTCAATTCTCATTTAATAGTATTTTATTCTTGTGTCAATGACCATTTCCTTTATTTGGGTCATTATGAGATGGACAAGTCATTGACAAGAATGCTGTTGTGGGCTTTTTCTTTTCTTCTTAATTCTGTGGCAAAATATTTACACTGCATTGCATGGTGAATGTCCCTGATTATTTCAATTTCTGTTGTGGGTTTTGATACTCTTGAATCTTGATGTTTGAGCTGATCTTGGCCATTAAATATAGTAGGTTTGTGTAGAGCTAATATTTGCTTTCACAAAAAAATAAAAAAATTAAAAATAAATATAAAAATAAAAAAAAGTGACAGGACTAAGGCCTTAAGCCTAATGGCTAGCTGAAGCTTTGAGATCAAAGGATCCTATCTTCAAGTCTCACCTTTTTCCTATCCAAAAGAAATAAATAAATAAAGGACTTGCCATTCTAGTAGGATCTTGCTTCAGTTAGACCAGGATAAAAAGGTATTTAGTAGCTGGAGTGTAAAATACAATCATGTGTGGAAACATAACTTCTCAGTTGAAAGAAATCTGGTTTCTGATTTGATTTCAGAACCAGATGAGACATAGGCCAGCTGGGGCAATCACTGTCTTTTGAATAGATACAAAACTAATATGTGAAAGATGTCATTTTTTTTATTCTATTATCATTATTCATATTATCTTGGTAATGGAATCTGTTTTCGTCCAATGTTTAAAGTTGGGATCTTCATGCCTTTTATATCTCCAGGAGTAGGTGCCCTGCATCCTTCTTATTCAGTTTAATTTTCCGCACAGAAGAGTGGTATTCATGTTCTTCTTTTTTGGGGATCTGTTTGTGTGGTTCCTGCAATTTCTATGGGTTCCAAATGACTTGGAACAGTTGCAATAAAGAGCAAAATATTTTGATGTTGTTAAGGCATTAAAACAGAAGTAAAAGTGGGGACAAGAACAATTGAAGGAAGAGAAAATTCTGGTGTCATTATGGGAATGCTTTTATTATGCTTCACCTTCTTTCCTATGCTATTAACATGCAACTGAAGCCACCATGTATGAGGATCTCCATTGTCTTGGAATGGTCATTGTGCTTTTTATGTTAGAAGCAATAGCATTCAGGTCCATGTGCTGTTGAATGCAAAAGTTATTTCACTTGGAGATGAGCAAAAGAAAATATTAATGGTTCTCCTAATGCTTTGGTGGTCAATAGTGCTGTCTTCGGTTCCAATAATTGCTGATCTCTTTGTTTCTATAGTCTTACTTCACATTTTTCTTTTGATGTCATTTCTTGTGCACACATGAAAAGAGTTTTACTATAATATAACAAGCAAACTGATTTAATTCTTGGGAAGCAGGACAAACTTTTGTGGTATCCAAAAGGCCTATGAAGGGACATGGGAGGGAGATGATTCAGTTGGGTATACCCATTGCAGATGCACCTGCAGAAGATGAAAATGTAGCAGGATCCTCCAAGGGTATGTTACAACTTATGTAGAATCATATGTGTATTTGTGCATGCACTAATATGTAAATTGTACACATTTATACTTTCACACATATGCAGGTAATATTAATGAAATGCATATCGCTGCTTTTGCCACACATTTTGTTAAATCTTCCCACCTATAATTGCAGAACGGAGAATAGAGCCCATCCCTGTCTTGCTGCAAGATATCATTGATCGATGGGTTGGCATTCAAGTTATGACCATGAAGCCTGATTCTTGCATCATTGACATATATAATGAGGTGAGCAATTCATTTTATTTTGTTATCCTTACTGTTTTTCTGCTGGAGCTGCTTATGGCTCTAGCCATAAGCTATGACAGCTCCAGCTTGTAAACCTCGGGGTCCTGTCCTGCAAAGCAAGGGTGGGCTTAGCAGTCAGCCCCTGTTCAAATTAAGTTAGGAGGTCTTTTGCTGTTGCAAGATCTAGAGAGACACTATGATTTCTCTGTTTCAGATCGTGTCACCACAGCTATCTGGTTCACCTATACTGTTATTGATAGTTTAATTTCTTGGACCATGAAGTCCCTGGTCATGCTTCTGGTTTCCATTCCCATCATCGTACTGATGATAAGTCTTGCCGTACTCTTAATAAGAACGAGTTTGTATCATAGCGTTCATTTATGCAGTTCGATTAATAATCATCAGGCAGGCTAGCTCAAATCTTTATGGGAATTTTCTGCAGGGTGATCATTCACAGCCTCACACATTCCCTCCTTGGTTTGCCAAGCCTGTTTCCATTCTTTTCTTAACAGAGTGTGATCTCACTTTTGGACGATTTATTGGACCAGACTATCATGGGGATTACAGAGGGTCACTGAAGCTGGCTCTTTCACCTGGGTAATGATTTTTACTGAAATGGCTTCTGGGACAATTTTTCTCTATATTTGACTACATTGAATTAAGTCCTGTTGAAGATAACTAGCTTCACATGATCAGATATCACATTTGGGGGTGGTGATAAATGCAGCCAAAAGAGATACTTTCTTTATGTCAGTTCCACTTAGCTACCCGATTTTCTTTAGCTCATACTACGGATTGAATAGTCTCTTTATAATCTGTTTAGTCTATTTATTTGGACATAAATAGGAGCATATTGATATTAAATATTCATGTAGGCCAGAGGGTCAAATAATTATTTGACTGTATTTTCTATATTTAACTGCATTGTGTGCTTCATGCACTGATTTATTGTTTTTCACTGCAAAAACAGATCCCTCCTTCTCATGCAAGGGAAATCCTTAGATCTTGCCAAGCATGCAATTCCAACAATCCGAAAACAACGGATACTTGTTACTTTTGCCAAGTCCCAGCCAAAGAGATTCTCACCGATTGATGGTCAACGGCTTCCTTCATCTGCAGCATCATCATCTTCTCATTGGGGTCCACCTCCTAGTAGATCACTGAATCATGTCCGACATGCCACGCCCAAGCATTATGCTACAAATCCAGCAACTGGTGTATTGCAAGCACCACCCATTCGACCAAAAATTCCACCTCCAAATGGTGTTCAACCCGTCTTCATGACAGCCCCAGTTGCAGCACCAATTCCTTTTCCTGCACCAGTTCCCATCCCACCTGTTTCAACTGGATGGCCTGCAACTCATCCAAGGCATCCTTCAACTCGCCTCACTGCCCCTGCCCCTGGCACTGGTGTCTTCCTTCCTCCTCCAGGTTCTGGTAATGCATCATCTGCTGAGCAGGCATCAACAAATGCAGCTGAAATGTACTTATCCACAGAAACCACTTCACAGATAGAAAAAGAAAACAGTCCAAGTAAATCTGATGATGGTAACAATGGTTCTCACAAAGAGAAAGTAGATGGGAAGTCTCAAGGGCAAGATTGCAATGGAAATGCGGAAGAGAGAGCCATGACAAAGGAAGAACAGCAGCAATGTGCCGATCTTGCGGTTGTAAACAAGTAGGATGAAGCTCTCTAAATGGGGGGGGGGGGGGAGAGAGTGAGATAGAAAGATGGAGAGCGCAAGTCCTGCAGGAAGAAAGGGGGAGCAGGGAAATTGCAAATGAGTTTTTGAAGCTATGTAAAGAGCGGCGACATTCAAAAGACCTGAACTTTCATACATCTTGGGAGACAAAAGAGGATGAGGAGGAACTTCTCGGTTCTCTTTGCATTCCTTGTGTTCTAGGCTCCTTTTTTGTTGTTGAATTAAAAGAACCCTTATATGGGGTGGAAACCCCATCTTTAATTCCAACTTTTGTTGTCTCATCTTGTTCAGAAGTTTAATTCTACCATCACTAACAGCTGGTGGTTGTAGAATTTCACCTGTTTTGAATGGGAAAACCTACAAAAGGTTGTATTTGGTTGGTAGGATGATTATTGATTACAAAAGTTGACCAAACTCAGGACAACCTGACTTAATCACTCTAAGATTCCATTTGATTTAATTTATATTAGTTGAAAAAATTGTTGATGATCGGTGATTTAAAATATGTAAAGCTTTAATGACTGAAAATTCTAATAGTTTAATTTAAAATAATTTTAAATTTGATTAATTTAATATTTGAATAATATTTGAAATTAAAATTGTAAAATTTGATATTTATATATTAAAAATTAACTTAAATTTTTATTAATTTTGATTGAAAAATAAATTATATATATTTTTAATTTTAATTAAAATTTTATTTTATTTATTAATTTTTTTATTATTTATGAATAATAATTATTTTTTAAATTATTTTTTAAATATTTAAATTATTATAATATATAATTTATTTATATAAAAAATATTAAATATTAAATAATTAAATTTATTATTTTTAAAAAATAAAATATTTAATAATATATATTTATCAATATATTTAATATTTATAATATTATTTTTATTTTTTTATTAACACATTTATCCATATATAATTTTAATATAAAAATTTATTATATAAATAATTTTATTATTAATTAATTATACATTTTATTAATAATAAAAATTTATTAAATTTCATGTAATATAACATTTAAATATTTTAAAACTAATTTTAAAATATTTATATTTAAATTAAATTATATTTTAATAATATTATATATAATATGTAATAATTATTGCATAAAAATATATATAATTAATATATCAAATAAAAATTAATTTTTTAAATTAATTTAAAATTTAATTAATATAAAACTTAATGGAACAAAATAAAATTCATGCATTTAAAATTTAAAATAGTGAAACTTTAATTAATACCAAAATTTCATCAAGTTTTGCCGGTTTCACCTCTACTTAATTAATGGTTAAAGGCTTTTTATAGTCAGTAATGGAATAGTTTTACTGGCCAAGGGCAGTGAGAGAGGTTTACTTCCATTTTTTTTGCTGAGAAATATATATATATATATATATATATATATATATATATATTTTCCTATAAACTCATTTTCTTGTTTTTTTGGTCTTTGAAGAGGTGTAGATAGATTAGTGAACTTTTTGAACTTTTGCAGGGTTATATATGTTTAGTGAAATACAAATCATAATTTAAAAAAAATATATATTCAAAAGTGAAATAAAAAAAAAACCTTATAAAAATATGAAAATATCTCGATTAGGTCACTGTTGATAATACTTTGATCAAGAGTTTAAATTTAATGATTATGTTAAAAAGAATGAAATTCTCTCACTGTAAAATATTCTTGAAATATTATACTATACTGCTTTCCTCAAATTTTAAAAAAATGTGATTGTTATTAAAAAATTAAGAAAAAAATTAATATATATTTTAATAATAAATATATAAAATATTTTTAAGAAATATATTTACCCAAGAGAAGAACCATTCTCCTGGAGCGAGGTGACAGAAAGTATCCCAAATATAATTGGGTTGTACTAAAGGCCCATAAAGCAGCCGTTAGAATTACCTTCAACGAGTGTTTTATTTTTAAGAGAAAAATTTAAAATTTAAAATATTTTTATTAAAAATAAAAAAATATATATTCTTAATTTTTTATTTTTATTTATTTTTTTATATTATACATCTTATCATTATATAAATTTTAAATATATATAAATATTTATTAATATAAATATAATAATTTATAATAAATATTAAATTATAATTTAATAAATTAAATATATATTTAATTATAATAATATTAAAATATTATAAATAAATTAATATTAAATATTATAAATTATTTAAATTTATTAAAGAAATTATATATTTTAATATTTATAAAATTAAATAAACTTTCACTATTTTATTTTATTTTTTAATTTACGTAATATTAATCTATATATACACGTATAGATACATTTGCTGAAAATGAATTAAACGGTTAAAGGGAGACAAAATAATTAAAAAAAAAAAAGGCATCGCGTTCGCACTAGCATTTCCGAAGAATGTAACACTAGTAGGTTTATTGGGAGGAGTGGCCAACAGGAAATTGATGGAAGAAGAAGAAGATGATACCATATTTAGTTTCTCGCGCACTTCGCAATGGTATAATCAGTAGGAGTAGGAGCAGAAGCAGGAGTTTACTGCCACCATGGCCAGCCCACGAGCAAATCGTCTCTCAAAAGCTACCAAAGAAAAGTCCTAAATCGAATCCCAACATCATCTTCACCACCCACTACCCATGTTTTCTTGATGCTTCTGCTGCTGCCCGGGTTGGCGGCGGATTCAATTTCGCTGCTTTCAGTTTGAGATTTGTCCAGGGAATTTCTACGGTTTCATCGAAGGAGAAGGACGAGGAGGAGAATCAAGAGAATGGAAGAAGAAGAATAAGTGAAGGAGGAGGAGGAGGGGGAGAGCAGGCGGTCATTTCGTGGGTCGATCTCTATTTGCCCAGAGAAGCTCGCCCTTATGCTCACCTCGCTCGTCTCGATAAGCCCATTGGCACTTGGCTCCTCGCTTGGCCTTGTTTTTGGTAAATTTTCTTTTTGGTTTTTTTTTTTTTTTTGGTTGCCTTTTTGTATTTTTCATGCTTCTTCAATGTGAATTCATTTGAGATCTTTACTTTCCTGTTATTTCTTGACCCTTTGGAAGTATGTATCTTGATTATTTGTCTCAGCATGTCCATTACCTACCAAAAGTAGTCCATTGGTTCTACTTATTTCCTGGATGGCAGTAAGTAATTGAGTTTCTGTAATTACTTACACTTTTCATGAATATTTGTTTTTGCTTCTTTGTTTTGAATCACTTGTTCTTCATGCCTGTATCTATATAGACCTTTCTATTTTTTGGTCTGTGCACAAGTTTCTTGAGAATTTTGAAATGGGTCTTTGATGTCTTCTGGAGCCCTACTAGTCATACGACACATTATAGCCAACACATATACTTTTTGCTTCCTAAAAGTCGTGACTTCTTGTCTAGGTCGATAACCTTGGCAGCGACTCCGGGACACTTGCCCGATTTTAAGATGATGGCTCTATTTGGTTGTGGGGCTTTGCTTCTAAGGGGTGCTGGATGTACCATCAATGACCTCCTTGACAGAGATATAGATACAAAGGTTACTCTTAGTGCTTCTTGTTCCCAATGCAGAACTTTTTTTGTACCATCATGCTAGTTGTGGAATGCCTACGTTGTGTGTTTCTGAAGTTTATATGGGATAAGTTTGCTACTTCTTGATTTAGGCCTGACAACTATTGAATGTTAAGAAATCAAAAGTATCAGATTCCGCTATCTGTTAATGAGACTCTGTTTAATATATGTTTCAAACTTTGCAACCATTGACATTGATTTTGTCACTACACTCTCTCCTTCTTCCCTTTCTGTCTTCATTTTTTCCACATTACTTTACAGATATGTGGGCACTCTTACAAAGATTTTAAAACACTCCTATAGTATTGGTAAAATTGGTGTTGGATAAGTTATAGTCACAATATAGGAGGCAAGTGGGAAGCATCAAACTTCTGGATTTCCAAGTTCCCACCCACTGTAGAAAATTCTTTGGAAGACTTGGGCTTAATTGTTGCACTCAAAAATTCATGATTAGTTATATGGAGAAAAGGAAAATTCTTCAATTTATTCCTCTTGCTACTTTTTGTCTTCTACTGTGAAAGGAATGAAACAGTAGAGTTTTTGAGTGGGAGAAAAAGTTCTGCTCTGCTCATATTGACAATTTGGGTAGGACTCTTTACTTTGTCATTTTTACACAGCTTTGATGGTATAGAGGATCTGGTATGTTTTATTGATTCTATCTCTCTCATAAATGATTTCTGTTTTTTAGTATTTGTGTTGCAACCTTTTGGTTCTCTTTATAACAAAATTTTTTTCTCACCAAAAGACAGAAGCAAGAAGGAGCAATTGAAGATTTTTTTTTTTTCTTGCTGCAAGAATATCTGTCCAAGCCACAACTCATCATGAACTAACAAAGAACTAACTCATTCAACATGGCTTACCTCTAGTATTGTCTTCCAGATGCTTAGAGTTCGATCACAGTGCAACAATAAGTGATCTTATGTGTGAGCTTCATATTCACAAAATAAAAATAAAAATAAAATATAAAAAATCTACCATTTATAGTGGTCTTCTTCTTGCTCTTTTTGTTTTTTTTTTTGTTTTTGTTGGTTTAGAAGAAGTTCCTTTCTCATGTCACAAACAATGGCTTTGATCTCTTATGATACCGTGGAAAAAGGTGCATTTTGTTGATTGCTTCTCTCTCTTGTTAATTATTCCCTTTTTGTGTACTTGGGTCATAGCCCCTTGGTGCTTTTTATGATATATTTTGTATTATTATTAAAATAAAATAAAAGGAAGTCAGGTCCTTTTGCTAGACTCTTCTTGACTTGAATTACTTTATAGCCAATCTATTATCCATTTAATTTTATGATAGGTGTCAAGTTTCCTCTGTGCATAACTTAAACTGCTTATCATTTCTGACAATTGTTTCTCATGAGAACATCTGGATGCAGGTAGAACGCACAAAGTTGAGACCATTTGCAAGTGGTCTCTTGACCCCGTTTAAAGGGCTTTGTTTTCTAGGTTTTCAATTGCTATTAGGTCTTGGGATTCTCCTGCAACTGAATGATTATAGGTTGGTGCTGCTTGGGCTTCTTTTAATTCAGACCTTAGAATTCAAATTGGTTTTAATAAGCGTAGTTGAATTTGTAACTGTTCCTGTTTTCTTAGTTTACTTATGCATCCACATTGTGTATCAAGTCAAATTTAGTTCCACCATTTTGAACTTTGAACACTTTTTAGTTGTGGCAAATTTTCCATTCCTGGAACTTTTTCTTTTTGGTTGTATTGCATGATTTAGAGAGCTGAAAAAGATCTATGAATGGAAGAGTCCAGTGCTTGTTCTCTGAATCGCTTATTTCTAGTTTCATTTGGCAGTGATACAAAGAGAACAAAAGGCTTTGTGTAACTTGCAACCTATCATTCAATGGTCTGTAATTCATCAAGCATGACCATACAAGATGGTGACCCTCATCTATTCTTTTTGCACAATATTTCTATATGGTTTAGAAAAACCATGGTGCATGATCCAAAATATTTTTTTTGGTGATTTTGTTTAGTGCTCAAAATTCATCTTTGTAAATGAAAGCCAAAAAACAGATTGACTTGATAGGAACTGCAAGTTCCATAAATATTAATTTCATCATACTTAGCATCTGGTAGACTCACATTCAAGTTTCAATGAATCAATATATATGAAATTTATTTTTTTTTTTTAACATTCATGGTTTAGGGGGGGGGGGACAGAGTCATATGTAAGGCTGTTATGAAAAACTTTGTTGGAGAGCCAGAGACTCTGATATTTATCTGAAGATAGATCACACAGATGGATGGAGTCTGGAATTGTTGTGGTTGGCTCACTGTCTAGAACGCCTTAATGCAGTGTAGTTTCAATTTTTTTGATAGCCAAGACCATGAAAAGGCACCCTCTCCATGTGAGGCAAAAAAAAAAAAAAAAATCAGCATGAAAGAGTTGGAGGCTCATGGACCTTGATTACTTTAGGTTTGCCTAATAAAAGAAAGAAAGGCAAAGTATTTTCTAGCTGAAATTTACCTGATTAACGTTTTCTTTTTCTGTTTGGGGTGTTGTGTTAACTAACTTTAAGAATTTTGCTCCTTGTTAATCTCTATTCTGTCCCAATTGCTATGCCCCTATTCTCTAAATCAGTCTTGCTGTGTGCTACTCCCTTTTTCGTCCTTGATTTAATTTGGTAAATTCTAGGCGTTGAGGGCTGCTACTCAGTGCATGGACATTTGCCTCTTTTTCTTTCTTTTTTTTTTTTTTTCTTTCCTTTTGTCCTTTTCTTTATCTTTGTTGTTTATTTATCTAAGTTGGACTATGATTTTCTTTGATCAAATAGTGATAATGCAAAAGTTTGTCATCCTTACCCAGTGTTGATTTCATTATAGTCAGGAAATGAAGATGTGTTTATAAACTGTTGTCTTATCTGCAATATCCATCAGCCCCTTCACGTTGAAAAGGTCCAAGGCATTCTTTATCGGTTTATTTGCTTGAAATTGAATCTCATGCACACCCCCACCCTCCTCAAACCCCCCCACAGGGCCTCCCCCATCCAAATTATCAGATCTGAAGTGCCCAAACAACTTGCAGAATCCAGATGTAAATCCAGTGAAATTCATTGTTCTAGCTAAGTTGGAACTTGAACTGTATGGTAATCCAAATTCAAACCCCATGCCCTGTATTTATTATCCATTCATATCACAGTTTCCCCCATCCCAAATGATGCTTGTTGCCTTTGTCCTGCAGGAGTGGGCATTTTGTAGGGTAGTAAACTAATTAAGATGGTGGAACCATAAGAATGCAATGGTAATAAACACAAAATAAAGAAAGAAAAATGATGGGAAGAGAAAACAACCCTATCAGTTTTAGGATTTATTTATGGGCCAATTATTATTAGTCTTGGACATCAAAGCTGTGAATGGTTCCATTATGCAATTGGCTGTTTCTGGTCACGACACAAAATCAGCTGCAGTATAAAGCATTGAACAATGGAGACATATATTTGGATTTAATAGAAATTGTTACTTGTGTATGTTCAACCTTGTAAGTAGAGAGAGATAAGGTATTTGAGAGAGTTGTCTGGCCATTTCTCTTGACTTTCGTACTACTGACAGCGCTTAATGCCAATCTTCTTAATCTGTATTGTTGAAAAAGATTTTTCATGGTGTTGGAGAATGTATTAATGATCTATAGCTGATATAACATTGCTCCAGATGCTCATAAACATTACCTGTGTCTACTTAGCACTTTATTCTTTAATTATGTAGCTGCATGTGCATCATGCTTATGCAACAATTTGGAGTAATCTTTGCTCAATTATTCTTGCAGCCGCATTTTGGGAGCATCATCCTTGTTCCTTGTCTTTTCCTATCCCCTCATGAAGAGAATAACATTTTGGGTAATGGTGTTTAGCATGTTTTTGGTCTTAATTTGCTATCATGATATGTGCTTGAGGGTTTCTTCCTATGTGGCCTTTGGTGGAAAGCTTATTGATGATGGGCATATCTTTCTGATGCAGCCTCAGGCCTATCTGGGTTTAACATTTAACTGGGGAGCTTTATTAGGGTGGTCTGCAGTTAAAGGAAGTTTAGATCCAAGTATTGTGTTGCCTCTGTATCTTGGTGGGGTATTTTGGACTCTTGTATATGATACAATATATGCGCATCAGGTATGAAAATTCTAGATAAATTATTATCCTAATATTTTTCAAAATTTTTATTCAACAAAATCTTAACTTACAGCCCTTCACATATGGGAAGTCTTGAATTGTGAATTCTCCTAGTCATTTAGGCCTCAAATTTTGTATCCATGAACTAAAGCACATTCCCATCTTGTCTTCTTTTCTCATGTTGGTGGGAGTTCCTAGGGAATGTTTACTTTCAAGAAACTCTTTATTATTTTGCTTGTGAAGTTAAAAAAGAGCTTTTTTTTTTTTTTTTTTCTTCATATCTATTTTTCATCTCTTTTTTCTAATTCTTTTTTCTGTAAATAAAGATGACTTTTTTTTTTTTTTTAACTAAAACTGGAATAAAAATGCTTAGAGTTGGAAAAATGGAAAGCACATAAATTCGAATATTTAAAATTGAAAATCCAGTTTTTCTTTCTTTTATTCCATTTGTCAACTGAAAACTTTGCTAAGTAATCTTCCAAAGTGTATTCAGTAATGGAATGTTGGGAAACTTGGTCTTTCTAGAATACTGTTTTCATTTTTGTGCTACTGAACAAGTTTCCCAACTATTTTTTATTTTTGGGGAAAATATTTCAGTAGCAGACACACCGATAAGAAATATCAACGTTTTTTGTCTAATATATCTGTTGCTTAATTGAGAATGCTTGGGCAACCCTCAGAGTTCTTCTGATAACAATGTTCTGGATACCATGTTAAACGATGATCTCTTTCATAGCAGTTGGATGGTTAAAGATGTATTTTTGGATGCTTTCTTTGATGTACATGTATCTTCCATTGTCGATCTCAGCCTGTATTATGGTTGGTGACATTTCTTTGTTATTACTGATGTGTGGAATATTTAATGTTCTGATCCAAACTTCTTCATGATTCATGTACTCAATATTGTCATTCCATTTTGATATATTTTCATGGTTGTGGATTGCTTCCTTCAGGATGTGTACTTTCTCAATCTCTTTTTGATCTTAAACTGTAGGCTTCTAAGCTGTCAACTCAACATTTTTTTTCTTCATTGTGTTGACTCCTTGGTGTTTAGGATAAGGAAGATGATCTGAAGGTGGGTGTTAAATCTACTGCCTTGAGATTTGGGAATTTGACAAGGGAGTGGACCACTGGGTTTGGAATTGCTTGCATTGGTAGCCTTGTCCTTAGTGGATTAAATGCTGATATTGGTATCGTTTCTCTCCAAAACCTTTCATTGAATGTGGGCAACTTTATTTTCTGTTTTTTCTCAAGGGCATAAAAAATGGAGCAGGTTGGCCGTTTTATGCATTTTTGGCTGCAGCCTCTGGACACCTAGCTTGGCAGATTTGGACGGTTAATATATCATGCCGGGCTGATTGCAATAGAAAGTACGTATGTGCAGTACTAGACTCTTGAGGACTTTGTGATTTTGTGAAGCAGTATTTCACTTTGTCAGTCCTTTTTTTTGTGTGGTCTTTGTCAAAGAAAACTGAGATATCTGCATAGGAGATTGAATATGATTAGCTCCAGTGACAATTGAAATGGGTAAAGCTGATTAAAACACCACACAACATAATCAATTTTGGGATAGAAGCTTGAACTCAAAAATTTTGATTTAGTTCTTTCCATCTAACAAATTTGATTTTGGCCCAGTCTTTTATTGTAGTTCAAAATATATACTGTGGAATATGGATTAATTCAGTTTACCTGAGAAAAAAAAAGAAAAGAAAAGAAAAAGAAGATATATCAAGCCTAAATTGAAATGGTTGCAGTTGGTTGCCCATTTTAGATTTGATTAAGGTTCAAAGGATGTGTAAGATTTCTTTTCCAAAGAATCAAGTTGAACAAGGATGTCATGTAGAAGATTTTGCATTGAACACTTTCATGTCCATATGATATTGTATTTTCTGTATAATTGCTGTCAGCTGTCCAGCAGTAACTGGAGTAGACTATTCCTTAAATCTAAATTTTTCCTTGATGTGAAAGATGTTCCATAACAGATCCCTTTTTCAGTTCTATTCTGTCATTATGATGACTATTTTTAAGTGCCAAGTTATATATTGGCGGTTACTGTGCATAAAATGATTCCACACATATGCACCTGTGTATTTATATTGTCATACCCATTTATTTGTCACTTGTGTGTATTTGATTATTGTAATTCATAAAAGATTTTTTTTTCCTTTTTCCTTTTGCCTTTTTCCTTTTTTCTTTTTCCATGAATTGAAGTCAGAATTATTTATTTATGGTATAGTAATTTCTTTGTATGAGAGTATAAACTAAAAAAATATATTGTTAAGTTAAATAAAATTGACAATTAACTATTAATAAGATTAAGGATTGATGTCCTAAAGATTATTATAGAAATGTTCATATACCTCAAAGAAAAGCCCCTTAGAAGAGAAGCTAAAATGTAATCATTCTCAATAAAGGTGGACTGGAAGCTACACATTGATTGTTTTTTTTCTTGTAATTTTATTTTTGATGGACCGTATGGATCAAAAGTTACATGGATGGTTTCTATTGGATAGAATTTTATCCTAATCAACCACCTTTACTGAGAAAGATCACATTTTTCTGATCAAGATGTTGATAGCAGGTCTTAATGAGATATGCTGAATCATAAGATATCATAATTACACTCATTTGTTCATCACTTAGTTATTATGTTTATTCAAGTGAAATTGAGGTAAATGTAAGTGAAAGCCAAATGTCCTAATAAAATCCTCTGCATCATATGATGTCATAATTTACAGCTGGTTTTCATTTATCTTATATGTACCACATGCAGAAATGTGCCCAGATTTTGTTTTCGACTGGCCTTTGTTTATTGACTGGCATTTTCAGTGTCCCAATACTATTGTCTTGGTTATTTTTACCTTTTCTTTGGTGGCTCCATTGGGAGACACAAGGCATGGATTACACCACTGTGTAGTGGTGTGTCTAACCACACACATCTGTCATGTGCATGGTGCACTAGAATAATGTCACTTATCTTTTGCCAAAAGGAAATGCTTATGTTATTAACCTGGTATTAGGAAGCATGGTTTAGTTGCTGAGACAGAAAAAGCACTGCACTTTTCTTCCCTCGTATTTTTCTGCTTTTATGTTGATCCTTGTTTTTCTGATTATGTAGGAAGGTGATATAATAGTTAAATATTAGACAAATTCTTTGTTTAAGGTCAGGTGCAATTGTTTTCATGGAGAAGACAGATATATACTTTTTAGCTGTCTGCAAATTTAGTCTCAACTTTCTTAAGATTGTTGACTTCTATGATTGGGCCTGTTTACTAGCTTAATGACCTAGTCTACCTCATGCTACTCATTCAATTTAAAACTGTTAATATTCGTCTGCTTTCCAGAATGTAATCACATTTTGTTTCCTAATTTTTTATTTCTTGGTTGCAGGTTTGTGTCGAATAAATGGTTTGGTGCTCTTATTTTCAGTGGTATCTTTTTGGGCCGACTCTGGTCATAGTGGTATGTTTTTTCTTTTTTCTTTTCTTTTTTTCTTTTTTTAAATTTATATTTTAATTAATTATGTCAACATCTTAAATCTCCTGCAGTCTTAGGGAACTTTGAATTGATGTCATGGTGATGATAAAATTGTGGTCTCAGTCAACTGTGTGCTTTTGCCATTATCTTTATGTGATTGTTTTCTTTGTACTGATCCCATGTAAAATAGACTGTTATTGTTTGACTTTCTTGGATAACAAATGGATTCAATTAGCTAATTAATCTGTTAAATAATGAAGGGTTAATGACAAAAAGGAACAGGAAACAGAAAAGGCATGTCCTTTTTTCATTAATTTGCATGAATTTTAAGTCTCCAAATCCATCAATCTTTGTGTTGTCTTGACTGACGCGACATATTGGTCTGATCAAGATTGAAAAAATGATGACATATTTTCAATTTAGATGTCCTTCAAAGTGTTTAAAGGTGTGACAGTTATAATTTTCACATTAGAAAATCAGTGTTTTCCGTTGTTTCAGCCATGATTCATTTCCCGCATTTTTGCCTCTCCGGTCATCAATACATTGATTTGGTGCCTTAATTTTATTTTTTCCTTTTCAGTGGGAATGCGATGGATTGGTTATTCTTGTCACACTGGGGCACTATACAGAGACGGAGAGCCCTTCAAATCATGTTTTAGGTGGGTTTTGAGGTGATAGACAAAGCAAAACGTAAAGCGACATGCTCCAAGCACCAAGCTGAAACACTCTCATGTGCTGTCTTTGCGTGGTTCTTTCGACGGTCGAAGCAGCCAAAAACTTCCCTAGCGAAATCTTTAATGCAATGTTGACATGCCATTGTCACCTGTAAGTTGAAACATAGGTTTAATTATGTGATTAGAGAATGGATGCTATGTGATTGCAATTGGCAATTTGTTGTAGAGAAGGGCTGATGAATATGCAGAGGGCAAAATAAAATGTTGCATAACCAAAGGTTGAGAGGCTTTTTGTGGTATCAGTAGAGGAGATGCTCAGTTTGTGTATCCAAAAGTGTTATAATTTTGTGGCAGCAAACACTTTGTTTTTTTTTTTTTTTTTTTCTTGGCTTCCTAACAAGCATTTTCATCAATTCAATTAGAAGCAGAAAAATCAAATAAATGAGGAAGAGTTTATTATGGAGGATTTCTTCAAATGTATGACTTGGCCATACTTCATTTTCCTACTTTCACAAATGCTTCAAAATTTTCAGTACTGCACTCTGTTCTTGTGTCTTCTTGGGTCAGAAGCCTCCCCTGAGGACAGTTTTCAGTTTTTCTTGGGTTGCACTCTCGTCTCCTTGTTAATGTGCAGTGGCCTACGTTGCCCATCATTTATTATTATTATTTTTTTATTTTTTATTTTTATAATCCATAGCGTAGACACGTAATCTTGTAAATATGAGTAGATATAGTGTGATTCATAGTAAATAAAATAATGTTTAGTACACGACATTTAGTATTACATAAATCTCACATGAAAATTTACTTTATTTTTCTATATTTTACTCAGCCTTACAAATATTATTTATATAATATTAAATATTATTTATGTGGTATAATAATGGACTGTTTCTACATATTATTATTATTATTATTTTTTTTATTATTATTTTTATTTCTTAGAAAGTTAAAAAAAATTACTTTTTAATTCTCTTTTTAGAGAAAAAAGAAGTTTTGAAATTTTTTTTTTGTTTTCTTAAAAAAATTCATAATTTAATTTTTTTATTTTTTTCTTTTAATTTTTTTTTAAAATTATTTTTAAATTATAAATTTTTTTTGTCAAGAAAAGAAAATATTTATTTTTTATAAAAAAATATAAAAATTAATTTTAATTTTTTTATTTTTAAAAAAATAAAAAAATAATTATAATTTAATTTTTAAATAATTAAAAAAATATAAATATAAAAATATTTTAAAATTATAAAATAAATAATTAATAATATTAATTCTATTCATTTAATTTTTACTTATTTTATTAAAAAAAAAAGATAATACGTCAAAATTAAGTTAAAAGAATCATGTTTTAAAATTTGTGCTCGTGTTTTATCCTTTTTCGCGAATGTCACGTAAAGTTTGTATTGGTGTTTTGCCCTTTTCGGCGAATGTCCCGTAAATTTTATCACGCGTCTTTTTTAGCATGTTGAACTCGCTGCCTTTTTGTTATTTATAATGTTTCTTGTTATTTATAATGTTTCTTGTAATGATTGTACTTTATTTATATATAAAATTAATAAATAAATAAAATAAATCTTTAAAAATAAATGTCAGTATGTTAATATTTTTATTTTTTTTTTATTATTAATTGAGATAATAATTAAAATATTAAAATTTTTTTATTAATAATTATAATAATATTATATTTAAATAAATATTTAAAATATATTAAATTAATTTTTTTAAAATTTTATAATTAATTATAATTAAAAAATATTTTATTAATATAATATTAAATTTAATATTTTATTTTTAAATTAATTAATTTTAATTAAAATTTTAATTAAATTAATTTAATTTTAAAAATATCTTTTATGTAAATAAATTAAATAATTTAAAAGAAAATAACGCGCATGGACATTGAGTTGTTAGAGTTAATTCTTTGAAATAGAGAAAAAAATAAAAATAAAAATAAAATTTTAAAAATTAAATTAATTAATTAAAAAGTTTAAAAAATTAAAAAATTAATTAATTATAATATTTTAATTAAAATTAAATTAATAAAATTAATATTTAATATTAAATATATAAATAATTTTAATAATATAATTTTTATTTTTAAAAATTAAAATATAAAAAAATTAATTTTTAAATTAACCAAACAGTCATCAATTTATTTATGATCAAACTGATTACACAATTCGTGATGTTATCCATTCCATCCGCTTTTCAAAACTTGGGTTAAAAGTGAATTGGTTCCCATCTCTATCTGCGAATCTCCGTGTTTGGTTTTTTTTTTCTTTTTTCTCAAGAAAAATAGAAAGAAAAGCGGAGGAAGAAAGTCGGTTGTTTGTACTGAATCAAAAGGAAAAGGAAAAAAAAAAAAAAAGGAAAAAAAAAAAAAAGGAAAAAGGAGAAAATGGTTTCGGCGGGGCTCATAAACGCCAACCCAATTGTCTACGAGAAGAAGGAGCGGAGGGTTCGAGCGGCCGACGCCGCCGCCACCTTCGACGAGTACGCTGTCGAGCCCATCGACCAACTCGAAGTTTTTGATATCCTTTTTCATAGTTTCTCTGCTTGATGACCTTCTTGTTTGTGTTTTTTGTTTTTCGTTTTCTTTGAGGTTTTTGTAATTTTCTTTGACTTTTGTCATAAACCATATAAGAGATATAAAAGACCCAGAGCATCCTTATTCTTTGGAAGAGCTCAAGGTTGTCGCAGAAGATGCTATTGAGGTTGATGACTTGCATAGTTATGTCAGGTTTATTTATTCACTTCTGACCCTTTCTCTTATGGCACTTGTAGTTACTTCTGTTTTGTTTTGTTTTGTTTTTTTGGGTACTTTTCAATCTGTTGTCATTGTGTTATAACATGGATTGGTGATGTATGTATTGGACTTGGTCAGGGTAACATTCACTCCAACTGTGGAACATTGTAGTATGGCAACTGTTATTGGTCTTTGCTTGCGAGTGAAACTCATGAGAAGCCTGCCTTCGCGTTACAAGGTATTTGTTAGGTTTCCAGTGTTGTTTTTGTTTTTGTTTTTAATCTTCTTCCTTTTATTACAGGAAGCAATTTCAGGTGTTCGGGATTTATATGCTTGTGTTAAGTATAGTTTTTGCAAGAACAATGCTGGACTCCAAACTTAGTTAATAAGAGAGCAGAATGGTTCATATACCTGGCCCCAATTAAATTGTTTTGCTTGTTTGGACTTTTACATTTGTGTGTCAAATTTAGTTCTTCCAAGAAGGACTAATTTGCTTCTTGTCAAAGATTTAATTGGGTGTGCAATCTATTTGATGTTTTGGGGTTATCCATCCAGCAACGTGAAGGATGGGTTCTCCAATCAATATGGTGTTATATTATGCTCTCATTTATTTTTTCCAGTTTACAACAGATAGTCTATACTGTGATTCTTTCAATAGGATTGAGTTCAAAATCTTATTTCCAAAGCAGTGTACCGAACTTGGATTGTAAAAAGGATAGGTGGTCACTAACATGTGATTGGAAGGGTATTGAAAATTTGAAGAGGAAAATTTTACTCCATCATTTAAGTGCCAGCTGATAGCTTCATTGTAATTTGATGTTCAAAAGTTTTAGCTGATCTGGTCATCTCAATTAATTATGGGTTTGAATGGGATAAATGTTCACATATTGTCTGCATACTTGTGATACATATGCTTTACAATTGGTTAGGTCAATTTATGATTGATGAATCTGTGATACTAGATAGTATAGATTTATTTACCTTTATGTAATGGTGAGTATGGGTAGGATAGGATAGGGTATGGGGTGAACACCCCCCACTCTTTTAGTGTTGGTTCTAAGATTCATGTGCCTTACCTTGTAATGCTTTTAAGAGCCTGAATCCTCATCCTTGCTTGTGTCAGGGAGGAGAAGGTAATAAACTAGAATATAGAAGCTGGGTTTGAAACATATACAATGGGGAGGCGTGGGGAGGCGTGGGTAGGGAGGGAAGGGGATGGGTAGCAAACAGACTTGGATTAGAGAATGATGAATTTTAATTGTGCAAGCCACAACTTACTGAGAATGGTCAAAACCTACAGCATACTCAAACAGACTTAGATTAGAGAAGATGAGTTGCAATTTTGCAATCCACAAATTATTGAGTATGGCCTGACCCCTAATACGTACTATTGGTAGATCAAAAGGCAATACAGCCTCCTTCCTTCTAAAAGGTTTGGCCTTATGCCTAAACCTATATTGCTCAATTAAAAATCTTAGGTATCTTGTATCCGACCTCGTGTTGTTCTTATCCTACCTTTTAGGGTTGCCTGCAATAGATTGGCAAATAACTTTATTACCATTTACTCACTGCATTTTTGTGTATTAATCCAGCATCCATAGTTTTTCTGATTAGAAGTGTTTGAAACAAAATTTCAAGGTGCAGTTTTTGTCACTCCAATATTTTGACAACTGTCTGGTCTCAATGGTTCTTTGGCCCTTCATATTTTAGAATGTGGTGTCCCTTTTTCTCTTCCCCTTTTTGCCCCTCCTTTTGATTATTTTACCTGATAATGTTCAGGTGGATATTAAGGTGGCACCTGGAACCCATGCAAGTGAAGCTGCAGGTATACAGACTATGCACTTGCTGTATATAGATATGAGCTTTTTTTTTTTTTTTTAATGGTTTTTTGGTGGTGGTGCTTTTACTTCCATGGGTTTCAGTTGCATCTGCTTAGCATTTCATCTTTTATTTGGTAGTAATGGCTTTTAAATTGTGCAAGAGAATATCAAATGAAAGCTTATGTACCCAGAAGCTTATTTCTGGGGTGTATCCTTTGTCTTGTAGAATGGGTGCAATTTGTTTTACTGGGTATTTTCCTTGCTTTTGTTCTACCTATTTATCTTTTGAATTAACTTCCCTGCTTGAGTCTGAGTGATGGTATCTTTAGAAGACACTTTCTGAGTGATTGATAACCTCTCTTTTTTATCCCCTTGCGTCTCTCCCTCTCTTTGCTTTTTGAGTAGTAAGCTGGCAGACTCAGCATATGAATGTACATCTAATGAAAGATAACATTCATATATCTCCTTGTTTATTGTTAAATGCAGTTAATAAACAACTGAATGATAAAGAGCGGGTGGCAGCAGCATTGGAAAATCCTAACCTGGTGGATATGGTTGATGAATGCTTGGCTCCATCATATTGTTGAGCGTATTTGCCAAATGCAAGTGGAAGCTACCCTTTGATGGAGTCAACCATGCACTTATGACAGGAATGCAACTTTGGGTCTCATTTAGTCCTTTCTCTTCCTGCATGTGTTGCTACATAAGTCAAGTCAGGTGTTAAAGTAGCAGATTGCAGTTAAGAAGTCTTTTTAGCTTTGACTGGAGTCAAAGTTTGGGTTGTCATGACCACACGAGAAGTGTCTACTTTTTCATCTCTTCTTTAATTTGTGTATGCTTTGGTCTCTGGTCAGGAATTTGTGGTTCAATAGTGAACATTGGTCTCCACTCTTATAGCATTGGAATCATAGTTTACCGTGACTGCATGTTTTCATCATTTTTGCCTGTTAATTGTATTATTTTCTCATTCAATAAGTTTTCCTTGGAGCAACATCTTTTACAATTTGCTTTGTGCTCAATCAAAACAATTTTGCCAGAGAATTTTGATTTTGGTATTATGCCTGATGGACTACTTTCCTGTCTTCGATGCTCTGTGAAGAATTCAAGTAAAATCATGAAGCTGCTGCAATACTTTTCTGTCTGATGTCAGCGGCTTAAAATCAATAACATGTTGACTTACAATGCACTGAGCAATTTGCGCATACCAATATGCTCCACAAACGATTGTACTTGCGTTAGTGGCAACCAGCGTTGCATCAACATTACAATCAGTTTCTTGCTGACTGCAATTTTGTTCTTCATATCTTTGTTAGCATGAGACTGTTTCTGTCATTACAGTGTTTTTTCCTTTTGTCAAATGTATGTTTCTTTTTGTTTCCACAAATGTCAGGAATCAACGGTATGTACAAACCTCTAGTCTATGTCTGGTATCTAAACTGACATTTCCAATCAATATGGTCGGACAATTTGAAAAGCATTCCCAAAATGACAAACCATCCCGACAGTAGCAGTCTAACATCACACACAGAACTTGACGCCTTCATCATCCGTCGAAGTTCCTTTCAACATAACAAGCTTCCCATTGTTTTCCGTTAGTTTTAATGCTCGCATCAAGATTGTACGTTCTATTCCCTGTAGCTCTGAAGTTTAGCACAAACGAAAGAAATCAAAACGTACACCTACTGTAGGAAGCTAATATACTGATGATGTGCGTGTGTGTGTGCATTTGAACGAGAGACAGATCAGTAAGGTGAGGCGCATAAATCTGGAAGAAAATTGAAAACATATACAATAACCATGTCTAGCAATGCGGCAAGATAACATATACACCACAAAAGTAAAGTGTAATTTTCCTACTACTTGAAGTATTTTGTCCCAGCTTGCAAGCCTACTCCATCTCTACTTAGCTATAACCAATGAAGCAGAGCTATGATCCCAGCCAACATGTCAACATGTCCTCACGTAAACCTACATATATATATTTTGAAACACCCCAAGAAACATGTTTCCGTAAAAATCAACTTGAAAGACATCTAGTGTATTCAAGCCATACAGAAGTACACAACTCGCTTTGTCGTGTGCTTAGAGATTATGGCATCATTTGGGACTTTGAAATGAAAATTTCCTTGTCCAAATCATGGGAATTAAGAAATTCAATTCCCTTGTTTGGTGCTCAAGTCTCTCTGCATTAGTCAAATATCCTGCTCTTTCCTTTTATCACACAAACCAAACAAACGAGTTTCTCAAATACAGGGAATTTGTTCATTCAATACCCTGAAATGGCCTCATAGAAGTGTCAAGTCATACCCTTTGAGGAACTGGAACTCTAGCCTAATGGGTACATCTACAAGGGATCAAAAGGTCCCAAGTAAGTCCCAACACTTCAGCTAAAATACAGAAAAAGCATACCCATTGAAAAATTTGCCACAAGCATAAGATCTGTTGACGAATAAGCCGTCATGCATGAAATCCCTTTTCAAACCTCATTAAACCAAAGAGAACATCACAACTACTATGGCCTTTGAAATGTCATTTTCCAGAAAAAAAGCATCAGGGACATCATCCCATAACTTGAAAGGTGAAAACTTGTGCACGGGAAAAACTGATAGTTTTCCTACCCATCGGAATATTGCATTTTGACTATGCATTAATGACTTGATACCCTGCACTTGCTGCTTGGCATGTGCCCCACTAACTTTCCAAGAAAATTACATGGTACTTCTCAAGCCATACTAGTAAAATGACAAAGAAGTGTAGTTTTGCCTGTTCCCGGAGATTCAATTCCAGATCGTATGTCTTCTACAATCAAGACACCATCCTCTAATCCATTGTCTTTCACCTAATAAATGATGCCAAGTTCACCCAAAAAGTAAAAGGCGCAATGCATCACTTACCCCTGAAGATGTGGACACAAACAGATGAACACGGGGTTGCCATTCACACACAGGCACAAGGTAAAAACAAAAGACTCACAAATTTCACAATAATGTCAGACCAATCTTGAATCCGATGCTAAAGGATGAGGCTTTTTCTATGTCCTCTGTCCAACCATTCTGCACGACCTGTTGAATAGGATGGAATTTAAATTTCCTATTGAACTTATGCTCATCAGCATCTCTTGCATGCAAGTGAATAAAAGAAAAAATGGACGAGGAAAAAGAAATCAAATCTAGCAACAATAAGGCTAACCTTCTTACACACTAATACTGACAGAAATGCGTTCCTAGTTTCGTGACTAAGATATCCTGCATTGTAAAATAAATTGCAATGCATTAGCTCAAGGATGTGAGCAGAAAATCCTGATGTTCACAGTTAGAGTATCCATGGCAAACATCTAGCTTAGTCAAATGAAAATGGAAGTAAATGGGAACCAAGCAACAGTCCTGCGAACACTGATTCAGCTTATTAGCTCAGTAACTCGTAATTCTCCTTTAGATATAAGAAAGGCATATGAATCATTTAGTTTCACTCAAGAAGGTGAGACTCATATTGTGTTGGCTAACCCCATCTTGCAGCAAACAGTGTTTTCAATAAATCTGCCAGGATTTCATTCCAAAAGCTCGTCTTTGTTTATATCTCCAGACTCTAACAAGCAACAAGTACATCCAGCTCTCAATGCAACCATAAACGGACAAATGAGTGTGCAGTTCATGAAGCACCTAAAAATACACAGCAATCACATTCCAAGCTTTGTTGCCACCCAATCTCAAAATCTCACCAGCCACCCTGTATATCCTTCAATCAAATTTGGAACACCCCAAACCACAAAATTAACTGGTTTATTTTCCCCCTTATCAAGCCTTTCTAAATTCCACTCCTTCTCTAGAATCCCATTGCATTACTGATAACTAGAGTTAGTTTTGATGTCACCAGGCATAAGAAATAAAATAAAGGACTTCCGAATATGTTTGGAGCTCAAAACATTAGCAACTCCATAATTAGACCCAAAATCATTCAGACTAGGAAGTGTCAACTATCTATCACTCAAGCCGTAACTGTTCACATCCTTGTTAATCAAGATGTAGAAACAAAGGCAGCATGCCTCCAGATTCTAGTGCACCACCCATGCTGATCTAACATAATAAAAAACCTGCAAGTGCTGATACATTTGACACCCTAATCCAACTAGAAATGCACTAAAGGATTAGGTAGTATAGGAGAACCAAAGTGATTAATTTACCATTAATTACCACTGCTTCTTAGATTTTAGGAACTGGTCAATTGTCTCAACTCAAATCCTTGGCTGACATTAGAATGCTTCCCCACAATACATTCAAGGGAAGAAAATTTCCATAGAGTAGATAAATATACCTCATGGATAGAAGAGGGTATAAAAGTATCCATAATGCAGAGTACAATACTGCTGCAACATTGCATCATTTTGAGAGAACAGAACTGACAACACTACATTTGGTGAAGTTTCTTTTGAACGTTTTACCTCCATACTGCACATGAATAACAAAATTATCATAAAAATCTTATCAAAAAGAGACCCTGATAGAAACACAGGGTTGATTGTGAATTAACCTCCCAGATAGGAGTCAAAGGCAAATCAATCTTTGGATTTACTTTCAATCAGAGTATTTGAAAATAGTGGAAAATCTTCCTCAATCACAAATTCCTTCTGTGACTTGCAGTAATCAAGGATAAGTTCTTTCCACATCTGTTCCTGCTTCCCCCGAGTGTGTCCCTAACCGGCTGCAATCTAAGGGGAAGAAACAAATGCATTTCAATGTGATTAATAGAAATATCAAAGGTCAGAGAGCAGTTGGTATGAAGATGTTAAGAAATTTGAACTAGTTGCCTTGGAAAATGGAAAATTGTCATACTCAAGTCATTATCAAGTTAATGTACAACAATTATGCTCCCTGATAGCAATGAGCCTGCTAATATTACCTCCACAAGATGCAAAAACCAATTCTGACATGAGATGACCAATTCATTGTGAGGCCTTAACAATATTTAGCTACAATGAGATTGACAGAAATTAAGTTTTTTCTGTGTAAATCATTTGAAGTATGAATAAATTTAAAATTAATAATTAATTTATAATTAAATATAAAAATAATAAAATTTGAACCTATAATTACGTAAAAATTTTAATACTATATTAAAAAATTATTTTACTTAAAATTTTTTAAATATTAAATATTAAATATATATTATATTTTAACGTATATGAAATATGCAAGTCCATATGTTGGGTCCAAATAAGCTGAGATGTTTGCTAAGATTTAAATAGTTTATTAAAAAGATATTTAATATAAAATTTAACTGTCAATTATTTATAAATAAAAGGGTTCAAGCAAATTTTTATGAAACTTTTAACTAATATATATATATATATATATATTTACGTGAGCTTGTTTGGGGCCCTACTCATTAGGTAAGAAACAGCAGCCCAATTGAGGAGAATGATAAGAGGAGGATGGATATACGTGAAATATGGAGGGTAATTGAACAACTAGGGAAGCTTGAATTCACCCCATTTTTGCATCTGTATCACTGCAACAGCTAAAGAGAGTCGAAATTAGAGAAAAGGGTTTGTGAGAGAAAGGTGCCAATCCAAACACTGTGTTGGTTGATGGGATTACACAGTGAGGGAGCTAGAAGAAGAGGGAGAAAAAAAAAGAAATTCAGAATGCTTAAAAGGTTTTTTTTTTTGGTTTAATTAACTTTTGGGTGTTATTATTTTTGTTGCTTAATTAGCAAAATGGTGTCTTTGTTTAATGTGTTTGTTAATTAATTAATTTTTTTTTTTTTAATTTGTTCAACCAACTACAATGTTGTCCCTTAAAGTGTTTGTTACTATTTTTGTGTTACTGCTACTATTACTTTATAAAAACTTATTGAACTAGATACATGTATAATACTTTTGATTCCTTAATATTCAAAAAAGAATTTACAATTAATGTATTTTATTTTTTATTTATAATAATTCTTAATTCTCATCATGTATTTTAAAATGTAAATAAAATTTTCTAATTTTGGTATGTCTACCTAGTCTATATCACATGCGAAATTCATCCCGGTAGTAAGGGAACTTACATCAATCGCCTAAATTGATGTTTCTCAAGTTGATCTCTTTGGGGTACTAATTTTTAATAATTATTTAGGTCTTTTAAGTTAGAATTTTTAATATAATTAACTATTTAAATTAAAAAAAATTATAATAGAATTTATATATAAAAAGACTCACGAGGCTAATTTTACTCCTAAAAAAATTTCATCAATTATATATAAATAAAAGTCAAAATAAAAAATTTCGTAACTCATAAAAAAAATATAAAAAAGAGACAACTATTAAATTTTATAACCTAAGAAGTTCCTATTAGGGAATTGCATGACCCTTTCCAGCCATAGAGGGTCCAACTTGAGTATCGGTCACATCAAGCATTGAGCATTGCTAAATTTTAAGTTTGTGGGATTTCTGTATCAGCAATCTTCCATCACATTCTGCATATTTGTCATCCATAATTTAAATCAGTTCATTCATGAGTAAGTCAAGCTAAATTAACACAAGTGATTGACCTTCTGATAAAAAAAAAATGAAGCAAATAAGCAATTAAAAACAGCACTGCGATACAAAAATTTCTTCCCAATGTGTAGTTGTTTCCAATTGTATGCTTCCTTCCACTACAACCTATGGAATTGCAGGACTCTCTGGTTTGTTGTTGAGGGAACAGCATGGGAGTTGGTAAATATTGTCAGAGCCAGAGGATGGCCAGCCTAACACACCGTACTGCATAATCCGCGGGAGATACCTGGGGTTGCTAGCTAGAGCCTATCAGGGCAAGAAGAAAGGCTCTATAATGGCCTGATGTCTCGGAATGAACAGCTTCACTTAATGTCTTCTTGTACTTCTTCAGGTATTCTGCTTTTATTGCCTGCAAATCAAGCTCGGCTCTCGTCACAACTATCCTTGTTAGTGTGGTATCCTTTGTTCCCAATCCCTTCATTGCCTTGCGCAATACCTGTAGAGTTGATACAAGAAATTATTCGAATATGCTTTCGGCCAATCAGGGGTTAGTTGATTTGAATGGCAGGGTAGGTTGGCCAGTGTACTGCCATGATCCTTGCAAGCTAAGTGAAGATATTGCAGATAAGTTGCAGAATGATACCGGTGCGAAATACTTTGCAGGATTATCAGCACATTCCAAAATTGTTAATAGGCAATATTTGAAATTCCCTGAGGTTTCCCTTTTAATTGCCTGTAAGGAATTGAGTATCAAGCAAACGTTTTGCAGATGCTGAGGCAAGAACATACAAGATCATAGGGAATGCAATGCTGGAGAAGTAAATGGGCTACCTTTCTCAACTCTACTCCATACATTTTGTGGTACATAGAAACCAGAGCAACCAGATGTGCCCTGCTTCTTTCACTGAAAATCTGTATGAAAGTCTTCTCATCCATCCCGGATTTCTTCTCCCCAACTCGGTGGATGGCTTTCGCATCATCCTCGATCAATACTCTATCAATTTCGGGGCCTTCATACCGCGTTGTACTGATATAAGCTAGCAGCAACTGAACGAACCACCCCCCCCCCCCCCCGAAAGTCCAAAAAAAGCAAGAACATAACATTTAAACTGCCTGCCTGAACTCTGTAAATTGTTATGCTGAAAATCAAAATATAGTTGAGTAACCTGCTTATAATGGCCAGATGTTTGAACATCGATATCATACTCAAGATGAGTACCAGAAATGTGAGTATAATCTTGCTTGATTTGCCGGATCTGAGATGAAGTTCGAGAGCATATAATTTCGGAGGCAGCTTTCAAGTCGATGATAGGTCCCGTTAAAGCATGCCTCAGCGTTGCAACATCCCTTTCAGTGGGATGCTGCATCCACAGCAAAACTGCTCTCTGCAGCCAGCAAAAACAAGTGTCCAGTAAAACACCACAATAGAAGAGCAGAAGACAAGTAGGAAGAAACTTCAGTGGATTCATTTGTGTAGACATACCTTTAGATTGCCATGAAGCTCTTTAGACAGACGTTTTTTGAAGTCGTCTGAATGAATGGTTTCGTATTCTTGTTGGATGTCATCACGTTGCGATACATCACGATGTCCAAGGATATTGACAATTACATCAGCATCACAACGTATACCTGCTCAAAAGAAAAAGTTAAAAAGGGACCTTCTACCATTTTTCTGCAAATGACCAATCCTTAAAAATACGTCGAAAATCAATTAATGTGCTCATTCCGTGCTCATGGAAGCAAAATTCCATTGAGCATTAGTTCTTAACAGCATGTTTGTAATAATTGCAATCACAGGAAGGCAATGTTCCCCAAGTAACTTGCAAAACGAGCAAACTGCCAAGGGCCAGTAAGTTGGTGCATTTTGACAACGTTTTCAATCTGTTCCCAGTAAGCTGTATAAAAAACATTAAAATTTTCTCGTACACTTTTGGCATTGTTTTAGCTGGATAATGAGGAGAGGAGGGACAGTTCTGAAATTTTAAAGACAGTTTACATTTTGGGTCTGAGGACTTCTGCTACAAAACCAAAACATCCTTGGACCAAAAAAAAATGATTGATTTTGATTAGCTTTTCATGTCATTTTTTGGTGTGAATCATTTTGTGCAGGAGAAATCATTTTACCAAGAAATAGAGCAATGCTTTCATCCATTGTTCATATTCATCCGTCTGTTCTGATGTATTATATACAATCCTTGTGTGTGAGAGAGATATCAAATCAGAGAAATGATGGAATGAAAGAAATTACGAGAATATTAAATTAATCCAAGAACATTCCCATGTTGCAATGCGTTTACCTTTGAAAGCACGATGGATTTGCATGGCATCTTCACGGGCTGAAGGTCTTGTTATATTTGACATCTCTCTTTCTCCCTCTCGTGTGAATCCTTCGTGCATGAATGAGTGAAATAAATGAAGAAATGGTGTAAAAAAAAAAAGGCCAAAAAATGAGGCAAAATGCCAGAAAATAGAGAAAATGAATGGCTTCAAAATAAGGCAGCGGGGAAACAGCTTTAGACAGCAAATCAGGAATGTAGCGTTAACAAGTATCTTAAATTTTTGTTTGAGCATTAAAAAGGAGCTATACTAGCATGACAAGTCTAAAATAATACATATCACGTGTTAGATATTTTAATAAAAGCATTTTAGATAAAAAAAAAAATTTAATTCACATGTTAGATATTTTTATTATATATTTTGAACCATTTTGAATAATGTGTTAACGCATTTTTTTAAGAAACATTTTAATAGAAAAAAAAAATATTTTAAAAATTATATCATGCTATCATCTAATCTAAAAAAAAAAAAAAAATATTGTAACATTAAAAACATAATATATTACCTAAAATACAATATTTTATATATTTTATGATATTATAATATATTTGTAGTGTTTTATCTCATCACATAATGAATATTTAAAAAATTATTTAAATTTTAAATATAAAAAATATTAATCACTCCATTCATTTTAAACTAAAATATAAGTACAAATTTATTTAAATTGTATATAACTTAAATCATATTTAATTATAATTAATTATTCAAAATTATATTCTTATTTGATCAAATCTAAATTTGTAATAAAATAATTTATTGAAAAAACTATATATATATATATATATATATATATTTTTTTTTTTTTCTACTAACTTCTCAATACCTATAGTAAAGCCACATTTGAAAGAACATCAACTTCATTCATTGTATAATAATCAATATACAAACAAATCCATAATTTTATGCATTTTCACATATCTAATTTGACTTCTAAAAGATAATAATTTGTTTTCCATAAAATTTGTTATCAAGAATTTAGCAAACTATTAATTTACCATCGTTAAATTCTAACACATACAGTTAATTTACACTCGCGGTATACTTACACGTAAAAAATTAACATGACATTGCTGTTTAGCATTTAATTCAAAATTCAGAAAAAAAAAAATTTAAGAATTACAAATAAATATAAAAAAAGGTCTCTCCTCTCTCTCTCTCTCTCTGAACCCTAAATTAAAATGGACCAAATTGTGCTACATATGAAGTAATTAATCTCATTGTTGTCTCAATTTGACGAGTAGATTTTCTGTATTTTCAAAAGCTTTGACCCCTTGCTGTCGTCTCGGATTTTAGCCTCAAAATTACTCCAAAAGTAATAACAGAGAAATATAAATTTCACCCATTTTGGGTGGCACTGCTTCTTACAAAATTGTCATTGAGTCTGATTCGATTAATGCAGTTACTTGAGCTGAAGGACGAGTTCCATCGAAGTTCAAGAATGATTGAATTGTAGGGGAAATAAATTGTAACGAGGAGCCTTTTCTATAACAAACACCAATACAGCTATTTTTGGTTGCATGGGGTTCAGTTTTGCCCATGTCACGGAAGTGTGCTAACTGGGTCAGTTTTTGTAATATTCTTTTTTATTAATGAATATAATCAATTTTCCAAAAAAAAAGATATCCATTTTGGGATTAAAGCCTGGACAAGGATTAAGCTTTCATTGCATGAACTTATGAATGGCATGTTTAAGGGCCTAGAAAAGTTGCCTAGACAAGCTAAGATTGAATGGGGAAAGAAAACATAGTTGGGATGAAAGAGGCCCTGGCTTGGATGGCACACAACCCCCAAATTGCCTCTTTTTGTTCATTTTTAACAAATTTTCAAGAGTTTTGAGGATTTTGGATTTTTTTTTTTTTTGGTCATTTTGGAATTTTGTAATATTTTTATAAATTTTCTAACAATTTTATGGATTTTGCTGAATTTTTCATGATGGACATGGGCTTACTAACTTAATTGAAACACAGAATAAAAAAGGCCCAAGTCTAGTAGACTTTATGATAATTAGTCTTAGTTTTAATGTTATTGTAAAAGGGGTCAGTTATTTTTGGCTCTAATCATTGCCACCGTCGTCGTTGCCCTGGGAGTTGGCATCAACGACATTGTGGACGTTGTCCCATAGGTGAGAGTCTCGACAAGTAAGAACGAGATTGGCGGATACAAGTGAGTTAAAATTATTAATAAACTAGCTATCTGAAATTTTGATTCTTGGCACCGACCTAGAATTGAAATATACCATGCCCACGAGTCAATTTCATGGATTTGCATGCGGAATTGAAGCTGTAATTCTTTTATTAGCTTATCCAACTTTCATTGCATTCCAGAGAGGAAACTTACTATATATTATGAAAGAGAAATTTATTCTATAATAATGACCCCATGGTCCCCTTCTTATCTTACACCTCAAACCCCCCCCCCCACCCCACCCCACACAAAATAATAATAATAATAATAATAATAATAATAATAAATAAATAAATAAAACACCCCCTTGTCTTGTATATTCTCTTTTGTCCACCAAATTACCAAATAAGTGCAATTGGGTATCGTTGCATCGTCATTACTTTTCTTTGCCAGTGGCTCTAGAGCTGAACCCACTTAAATAAGCTAATATAGATACCTACGTGCAAGTGGGACTATTCGTGAGATCAACCGTCTCCCCGCTATAATGGACCGACATGCTCATATGATGCCATGTACAGTAAGCTGAAACTGCATAGCATTTGCTTGGCAACTATTTCAAGGATTTTTATTTTGATTTTTTTCTCATGACTCATTCATGATCTTATACTATATAATAAATAAAACTAATTTAAAATAAAAAATAATAAAATAATTTTATGTAATTTAAGATTATGAGTAAATTACATTAAAAAAAAAAAAAGTAAATATAGCAAAGATATTTAGATATTCATGTTGCATATGTGTGTATGGTGAGGGTTTTTATGTAAATACGGTTGGCTGCAAATGAAAAAAGAATAAGAAATTGGTTTAATCCTGAAACTTTATGTCAACATTTTCCTCTTAAAGAATTGCCAGGGGTTGAAGCAGTTAGAGAACTAATTACAATAATTAACTTCGCTTGGACTCGGCACCTAGATTTTTTGGATTCTATATGCATATATATATATATATGCATTAAATACCAATTTCTTATTGGTTTGCCTGCCATAAATTATAATAATATGAGTTTAATTTTATGGTCAGAAGATTCAATCTAAACCATCCAAAATATGGATTTCACCCCTTTTTTTTTGGAAATTTTAGTTTCTTGGCCAAAATTAGTAGATTAGGAACTAAAACATTGAGATATGCAGTAGGGAAGACAATTTTTATAATGAGTTGTGAAAATGTCAAAATACATTTAGTTATACATTTTTTTTTTTTAAATTTTGGTTGTATGTTTTATTGATATAATTACACATTTACTGATTTTAAACCAAAAAATAATTTTTTAAAAAAAATATATATATTTTTTAATTATATAGAACCCACATTCTGAATGATTTATGACTAGATGTTCTAGACATAAAACTTTTTGTGTATTAATATGGACTCACATGCTATTGGATGTACATTAATTTACTATCCAAGATTTCCTACAATCTTAAATGGGATCTCTCCTGGCTAAAAATAATCTTTTAACCTATGCTTTCTCGTGTTGTTACCACCAATCCTAGCAATTGCAACATTGGCCACAATTCATTGATACGGGCACGGTAACAATCCTATCCAGTCTGCTTTATATGCAAGCGTGTGGACACACGCAAACACACACTCCTTTTATTTTAAACATTTCTACCACAAAAATACAAAATAAACATGATGAAAATTTTTAAGAACATAGAATGATAGACCATCTAAAGTTATAATTTAATTCGTAATTTAATATATTTTTTTATTTTAGTATTAATTTAAGTTTTTTTTAATATTTTTATCTTATAATAAATAAAAAATTAAATTTTAAATTTATTAATATTAAAAATGATCATATAAAAAATTTATTTAAATCTAATAATATTTGAATAATAATTTTTTTTATAAAAATATCCAATAAAAATATTTATAAAGAATTTTTAATAATTTTTTATAAGTGTAGTATTTAACGTATTATTATTTATTATTATTATTATTATTTTTAAACACATGGAGCGATTACAGAGAGAGAAGAGATTTGATTTGCTGACAATGCTAGGCCAATAGGCGAGGAAAAGCATGTCCATTACTAAATTTCGGTCTAACCCACTTGCTGGAGCCAGGGAGTATGTATAAATTATTGCTTGCAGGATGTTTTTGGGATAGAAGTTGGTCGTTCTTGCTGCAATTTGATGGCACATTCTTCATAATCTATTCTAATATATCCCACTTGAGGCTACTATATAATTAAACATTATGGTGGACAATACTATAAGCTTAGATATACAAAGATTTTGAAACTGTTAGGTTAGGTTAGGTTGGATGCTATTCGAGCATCACGTGTCCTCACTTTTCATGCACTTATTTTTTTGTGCAATTATTTGAATATTTTGTATTATTTATACACGTATACACATAATTTGTGCAATAATTAGTGTATGTGTATGTTTGTGCAATAATTCAAGACATAATATAATATTATCTTAAATTTTAATTAATTTTATAAATAATATATTTTTTTTTAAAAAAAATATAAATATATCACAAATTTATCAACTATTAAATTTAAATTTATAAATTATAATTAAAATTATTTATTTTTATTTTTATTTAATTTTTTTATAATAAATTTGCCATTATAATATTATTAATTTTAGTTAAAATTTTTTCATACTTAATTTTAATATTAATAAATTTAAAATAAATTATATTTCAAATAAGTTGTACTATAAATTTTAAAAGATAAACATTATTATATAAATTTAAATTTACATTAATACCAAAAGGGTCACATTGAATTGTCAATTAGACTACTACCGGAACAGTGGAGACAACGAGATTTAAGGATAGGAGAGTGTTAGGATTTTTAACTCCATGCCGCCAAAGTTGAAATTTAATTATAAGCTCGCATACACAAAATTGAGACCAGGAACAGACACCCCATAAACAATGTCGTTCACGGCCCTTAAAGGCATAAAGTAGTTCGCCAGCAGCACCAAGGAGATGATCCCAAGATTGAAACACGATGATGTGGAGAAAAAAAAAAAAAAAAAAAGGCAAAAGGCAAAGACTGTTCTGGCTGGCGAAAAAGATTGTGTCAACAGTACCATCATCCTTTCCAACGTAGACTCTGTAGACTTAAGAATTTCGTGAACCATTTTATAGTAAGTAACCCTTGTAAAATTTTGTTTAGATTATTAAGACCTGTTGATAGTAAAAATGAAATTATTATAATCTATACAAAAATTATTCAGATTGATTAGATTATATATTATATTTTATTATTTTATATTCTGATATGTATTTATATTTGATTAATTAAATTAATTGTTAAATAGAAATTATTTTTATTTAAATGGTCATTATTTTGATTCATATTTTTATGTGATTTGGGTACATACCTTATTTCTATACACGTGTGAGGGGAAACGATAATCAGAGCAGAAGAAAGAGTTGTAGGATCAGACATGACAAAAAAGAGATTTTTCCCTACCCAAACACTCTAACATACGAAAGAGTTTTATTACAGGAAACAAGAAAATTGGACACGACAGTGAACATGATTTAATTATAACTATTGATTTTAGTCAGCTGAAGTTTTTACATCTTTTTATATGCCGGAATCAAACGACTGCAAAGAACATGCACGAAACACAAACAAAAGAGAAAACCCACAAGAAAGAGAATCATATGATTGTTAATTCTCTAAAATGCCAGATGTAATGTATGAATCAACATGTGATTTCCAGATAACGTTTTGCAAACACGGTGACGGCTAAACAACAGCATTCTTAAAGCTAAATTCCTTGAAAAGAGCGACATCGTCTCCTGCTGCATAATCCAAGTCACCATATCATGTATAGAAAAATTCAACTATAAATAAATGGGTGGTTGAATAATTAAAAATTAAACCCAAAACTTAACGAGAAGGGGATGAATCCTAGAACTTCATCAATTCTCAATAAAAAGTAAACTTGTCCGTATCACAGTGTCACCCCCCCCCCCCCCCACTTGCACCGCCGCCTTCTTAAACAAATGTGCAAGCAAAATCACACGAAGCAGCCCAACAAACAGAAAGGTTAGAGGCTGAAACAAGACCAATGTTTTGCTTCTCTCCCAGTTTCTAACCCGGTTGGTAATTGGTGAAACATATAAATTTCAAGTAAATTAGCAAACAATTGGCGCACCATCGCCCACGTCACAGTGACTTGTTTTTCCTCGTCAACTTGCAGAGTCCCCACCTCCTCGACCCCACCCCCACACCCACTCTGTATTTCTCAAGCGTGATCTCTCTTTGCCATTTCTTATTATATATCTTGTGGCATTCTCCACTTTCTCTGTTTGTTGTTTGCCTTTGTGCTAATTCCAATATTCTCCATGCCAGGGAATTACCGAGGAGAAGTGAGCCGTCCACTCCTTTTCGTTCATTCCTTCTCTCTCTCTCTCTCTCTCTCTTTCTCAAACTATTAAAATTCACGGCAATTCTTCCTGTCCATAATGCATGTGTGCTAAACTGTGTTGCATTAACTCTTTCTAGGTCATGTGGCCAAGGTTGGTTGCTAATAAGATCCTCAAGAAGAGATCACTTGGAAGCAACAACTTCGTGACGGATTTTCCCACCAACACTCAGGCCTTGATCGATAATATTCCAATCTTCGACCAACCGTGCCTCTTAAATCATCACAAAGACACTCATAATTACAAGTAAGTAAATGGGATCTACTTTTCTCACAATTGAATTTTGTAAGGATTTGAACCCTCAACCTCTAATCTCAATAAATTCTTTAAGGGCCTGAGCAAGATCCAAGTAAACAACGAAGTTGCAAGTGGATTCTTTGACCATACGACTCACACTTGAAATTCTAACAATCTCTCCTTTAAGCTGTCGATATGCTCTCCTGTCACAAGCAAATTCCTTAATCACTCAAAAATCTCCACAATCTCCCCCCAAAATGCTCTCTTTAGTTATCACTCCACAGCTTAAGGGTCGGCTCTCCTCAGATACCACTCTGTCAAACCCATCAAGAAAAATCCAAATATAGTCTAAGTAAATAACAAGTTCGCAAGTTTGACACCATCTTAAATCATTAGATCTGTAGATCTTTCCTACTTATATACTACTTGCTTCTATTCTCATTTCCAATATGGATTCCTTAAATACACAACTCATACTTAAAATCCTATTACCCCTAGTATATTCTTTGACCACTCTCCCAATATTACATGCATACATCCATATATTTGTATGCTTCTGTGACCACTTTCTGTAAAGGGTATTTGTAAGCACGTGGAATGTTGGTGGGATTGCACCACACGAGGACTTGGATATGGAAGATTGGCTAGTAGCTAGAGGCAATACATGTGACATCTACGTTCTTGGGTAAATTACAACTTTAATTTCCTTTTTAGTGCATTGGTGATTTTATTTTACTGAATGAATTGATAATTAAGGTGTATCGTTTGTCTTTTTGGAATTTTGATTTGGTAACAGGTTTCAAGAGATTGTCCCTCTTCGAGCATCAAATGTTCTAGGTTCTGAGAATTGTAAGATTGCCACAAAATGGAATTCCTTGATTAGAGAAGCATTGAACAAGAAGAATCACGGCCGCTGCGGAAAGCCAATCCAAAATAGACCTCCTGATCAAGAATTCCGGTGCATCGTTAGTAAGCAAATGGTCGGAATATTAATATCCGTTTGGATCAGAAACGATCTTGGCTCTCACGTTCAAAATCCTAGCGTCTCCTGTGTAGGCTGTGGCATCATGGGTTGCTTAGGGAACAAGGTACTTGTGTCTCTGCATGAGTAAGCTCTATTAAAATGATTTGGTACCCACGTTCCTATTATTAGCTAGCCGGCCTTTTGATTTATATTAATCACTTAATATTTCGGTTCGGATAGAATAAACCAGATATTTATAAAGAAAAAAGAAGAAGAAGAAAAAAAAAAAGACCATTTTCCTAGAAATATTTCAAAATCATCATATTTCATTTTACTATAAATTCCCTCCTAAAAATGATATGAAGTGCTTGTTTTTCCTATTGCCACTTATAAAAATCATCACTAGCAATGTCCTACAAGTCGTTTATTTTGAAATTTAATATGCAAATCCCAAAACGACAAAGTAATTAATTGAAATTATTTTAGGTGGTATAGAATGGCCTGACTAACTTGCTTTACCATAGAGATTTCTTATAGCGTTTCCCTTAGCCTACCAATTTTGATTTGCAGGGTTCTGTGTCCGTTAGATTTCAAATACAGGAAACGAGCTTCTGCTTTGTGTGCTGTCATCTAGCTTCTGGGGGTAAAGAAGGAGATGAGAAGCACAGAAACTCCGATGTGGCCGAAATACTGAATCGGACGAGCTTCTCTAAGGGCCCTTCATTTAATTTGCCTCAAAAGATTCTTGATCATGAGTATGTTAACAATTATTACTTCTATTATTCTGGACTCACTGCCATGATCATGTCCAATTAATAATTTTCGAGCAAACGTTTTGTCTCAAATCATACAAACCAATTGTGTTATGTTCTTACAAAGTATACCATTAATCTTAATTAATTAATGTTTAGCAACTTGGTCTCACTACTAACCCCAAAAAGTTTGACACTGATATACTATTGTATAATTGCTTATTTAAACGATCATTATTGCTAGTTTCCAACTTTGAATCTGTCCCCATAGACTTCATTATCCCAAAAGTATGAAAATATTTCTTTTCCTAGAGTGAATGACATCCATGTGAATTTTTTAAAGCGTGTCAGTTGCCCACTTGTCTTGGAATTAAAAATGTAGTGGGCTAGATGCATTGGTGGGTTGTTAAAACGTCTCGGGGAGATGATTGGAAGGATGGTTATAACAAACAAGGTATTCAATATGAAGAACATTATTATAAAAACGTGGCATATGACGTGATGGTAAACAACGAGACAAAACTAATTGATTTTTTTATATATCAGTCTTTAATCTCATGTCTTTCTAATTTTATATGTTTATTCAAATTTCTTTTTTTTTTATATATATAAACTAAAGTACGATTAATGTGTATTAATTCATGATTTGGGCTAATGACTCTTGATTTAATGCAGAAGGGTAATTTTGCTTGGAGACTTGAATTATAGAATTTCGCTTCGAGAGGCAACAATTGGATTATTGGTGAATAAAAAGGAATGGAATCTCTTGCTAGAAAGCGACCAGGTAGAGGAGGAAAATAAAAAAACAAGAAAGCCAGCTTGATAATTGAATGCATTGTCTGAAGTTTTGTTTGTTGGTATCCTGAAACCCCCCCCCCCTTTTTTTTTCTTTTTTTTTCTTAATGAGAAATTGAAGCTAAGGATGGAGCTCATGAATGGTCGAGCATTCGAAGGTTGGCAAGAGGGGATAATCAATTTTGATCCCACTTACAAATATTGCCTGAATTCTGACATATATTTTGGCTGTCTTGAAGGCAAAAAAGGCGAAAAGTTCCGTGCCCCTGCATGGTAAATCATCCATGAATTTGAGAAAAGCAAAACAGTTAAAAATTAAAAATTAAAATTTTTTTTTAAAAAATATAATTTAAAATAGTAATTAATTTCGTTTTAATTTTTATCTTTTATATTTATTTTCTTTATTTATTTATTTTATTTTAAATTGTTCTAGGTAATTTTATTTGTTTGTCAAAATAATAATAATAATAATTTTAATAAATAATAAGAATAACAATTATATTTAGTTAAATAATAGATAATATTCAGATTTTTTAAAAAAAATAATAATAAAACAAGTCTAACTTTACTGAATTTAAAAAAAAAAAAAAAAAGAAAAAAGAAAAAAATCTATATAGGACATTGAAATGAAATGAAAGTTACAAGGATAAACAAATTCAGCCTCACGTTCTTAGAATTTAACATAGCTTTAAAATAATTCTTAATTGTCAACATATTTCTTAATTGTTTTTTTAAAAATTTTTCCCATTACTTGTTCCAACAGGTGTGATAGAATAATTTGGTATGGCCACGGGTTAAAGCAACTTCTATACACTAGAGGTGAATTAAACTTATCTGATCACAGGCCGGTGAAAGCAATATTTAGTGTGGAAGTTGAGTCTCTGCGATCGCTCAAAGGTGGTCTCGGAAGATTTTTTCCATCAGAGAGATTGGATGAAATAGCAAGCAAGCTTGAGATGCCATCCATCATATGAAAAATATCTTTGTAGTTGCTTGAATATGGTGATGGGGTCATGTACGTGTGGATTATTGGCTCTCCAACAATCCCCATGTCCTTTTAATATAATGGGAGAGAAGTTGTCCAGTTCGTGCTTTCTTGCAGTGATGTAGAAATATAAGTTAAATAGGGTTTCAACCATACCGATCTTAATTTAATAACCCACATGATGTTTGTCTGCGAATACCCCATTGGACATGCATTAGATCGCGGCTTAATCAACTTCAACTTCCAATGACTAATGCATTCCATGAATCAATTTCATGGGCTAATCTCAACAATAAGATCGATAATAAAGAAAGCTTTTTAATAATAATAATAATAATGAGAAAGTAAACATAAACGACAAGAAGTTGAGTGCTCTCAATAGCCCATGATTCACCGTCCTCAATGCTTTTGAAGTTGATGGTTTTGTATTAAATACTACATATTATACACCATGTTAGTATAACCACAAGCGGCTCAAAGGAATAATAGGTGTTTTGCAGCGGCTGTCAAATATAATTAATTAGCATGATGAACTTTGGTTGATGAATATCCCTCCGAATAATCCGGCTTTTTTTTATTGGTTTCAAGGAATCCGAGAGGTCAGAAAATGAGAATCCCAATTAACCGAGCTTTTTGTGACGGGTTGCTCTGGCCGTCTCACATCGTCAAGAAATAAGGGATCTTGGGTCATATAAGTAAGGGATCTTGGGTCACATAGGTGGGTGTGCTACACACCCTAATAAGTTACTTTTTGGGGAGAAAGTAACGACCCCGTCACCTCGCCATAGGACCTTAACTCGGCACGGAATGCCGACGCTCAGTGTGCGTTTAGGATCCAGGCTGGCGCGGAATGCTAAGCCTCGGTGCGTGTCCAGGACCATCGACTTCGATGAATTCGGTGTAGGAGAATGTGATGGGTTACTCTACCCGTCCCACATCGTCAAAAAATATGAAAATTTTAGGTCATATAAGAAGGTGTACTGCACACCCCAACAAGTTAACTTTTAGAGAGAAAGTAATGAACCGTGACATTTTTCTTCTTCTTTGTTTTTTTTTGGTAGAATACTCAGGTGATTTTTGGTATGCTGTAATGCAATATAACATTTACGAAAGTAATGGAAGGGTAAATGGGGTACAACTGTCATTCCCTTCTTGTATTTATTTAATACCTATACCTATACATCAACGAAAGTATATACAAAAGTGTAAGATGAATCAGTGGATGGTTTTGACAATAAATTCAACATTAAAATTACGAATGAAGGGATGTAAATTGTGTTCGACAAATGAATTTCTTTTCTCTTTTAAAACTACAAAAGCAATCCCAAAGGAGAGACTCAAAGGAAGCAGACAAACGCTCGATTCACTGCATGTTACACATCCAACCATAATCTATAATATCTCTAATATAATAGGGACAATGATAATATGACAAACCAGAAGGTGAGAGAAAGCGAAATTAATCTTTATTTCACGAATTTTGAAATTTAGCTTCCACGTCACGTATTTCCCAAATTCTGAATCAAAACTGTTGTCCCAATTGTACGTTATCCTAGATGTCAACTTCAACTAGTAGTCTCCAAAATTTTAAGTAAGAGTTGATTTTACAGTGATATCTCTTTGATGATTTTGACTCCAACGTTAGAAAGCAAATGAAGATTTTGGGAAAGCATAAGATTTCAAGACTATTGTCCTAATTGTATGCTATCCTAAAAGTTAACTTGAACTACCCATCTAACTATAATATCTATAAGAAATTATAAATTAAAATAAAAACTTATGTATATCCACATTATTCGTGATAAACTCATTCTTTCAACCTCCAAAAAAATATGTTCATAGATACCTCATTCCAAAAGCCCAAAAACAACCTAAATAGGCCTCCAAGGAAACCCGAATGTTGTATACTTTCAAAATAATTTGCCTCACATGTAAACAAATTGGTTACTCATCCTGATGCTGTTAAAACTATACCAAAGCTCAAGCCCAAATACCCAAACCAGTTTATGAACGAGTCCAAAACTTGTCCATTAATCCCTTTTGTTCTAACTTTAGTCACTCATCTCCAGACCCAATTATCGCCGACCCAGTATATAGTTTCATCGGCTCTAACAAACCTTTTCCCCCAACAACTATTGTGATAGTCCTGCAAGTAAATTCAGATGTCAAGTTAACCTTCCACACTCCTAATATGTTTATAACACCTCACAAGATTTGTACAAAGTTCCATTTATTCAACATTAAAATTAGGATTATATTTCTTCATCTATATTATTTAGTAGTATATCTTTGTTCCCATTTGCTTTTGATGGCCAATACATGCTAGTTCATCCAAACCTACCCAAGATATAAGGGTATTAGTCTACCCAAATATCATTTTGAGCCCTTCTAGTCTAGTTCAAGATCACTAGGCCAAATCAACAACGGTTTAGAGGACCAGAACTTTAGTGCATCTTGGATAACCTTTGGAATCATGTAGCCACTAAGAAACATTCTTTACTAGTTCTTAATATTCTTGTTATTATTTTTTATGCTTATATTAGACAACTTGGAGAGTTTACATCTGTTCAATATCAGCATGGTTAGTATTTTCCTTCTTTAAATTCATACAATGCTTGTCCACTTTATATCCAAAAATGTTTTGATTGTGAAGCCATTAAGGAGTTTGAACCTATTTTGATGGTAGATTTCTTTTTGGACTAACTTGGGTATAAATCAATTGTCTATGATTTTGTTGAAGTTTTCTATGCAAACTTCTTCCTTATTGATTACTCTGCTAGAGCTAAACACATGATGAAATCTATCTTACTAAGTACTCTCTCATAGTATACTTCAATAGTCTATGGCATAGAGAAAGGTCTCTATATAGATCTCTATTGAAGATATGTTGTGATGATTATAGAGGTATTGGTGTACTCCTCAAGAATGAAGGTATAAACAAACTAAACATAGTGACTTGGTATAGGGATATGCTTAATTTGACTAAGTTGCTACAAGGATGCTCTTAGACTGATTTGGAATACAAGAACTTCTTACTTGTAATAGAGTTTGGGATACAGGGATTTCACCTACCTATGTCTTGGCGTTGACCAACGGTTTCATTGCCTCACTGTCACGACTTATTGCCAAGATCACACCCATTTGGTTTCCTCCCTTTACTAATAAATTCTTTCATTTACTAAATTCCTTTTTTTGAAGATTGAGAAAAAAAAATTATTAATTTTATTCTTTAATTTATAAAATAATCAATTTATTTATATTAATTTTTTTTTATTAATACTCATTACTTTTAATATATAAGAAAAGTTAAAATTATAATAAATATTATTTTTTTCCTTACTCTTTATGTTTTTATTAATAAGAATGCCTTTTTGTTTTTCACTTTTTTTTTTTAAATTTTGCATTCAAAAATTTTAAATTAAGTTTTAATCAAGACAAATTTTTTTTTCTTCATTAATAATATCATATGATTATAGAAATTATTTTTGTAGAAATAATTTAAGGGTAATTAAATTTTTAATCAATTAAATATTTTAAATTTGAATTAAAGTAATTTTTTAAAAATTTTTAATACTAATTTATCCCTAACAAAACGTTAAAGTAGATTAATTGAAACTCACATTTTTTATTTTTTATAATATAAAAAAATATACGTATGATCTCATTTTACTAAAAAAATTTATGTTCGTTAAAAATTTAATTTTATTAACTTACGTTCATTCTCATTAAATAAACAAGGAAAGCTCAACATGACGTAGGTTATTTCGAAAACAGCAAAATCCCGCGGAATCCCAAACACAAGCCATAAAAAAAAAAGGAAAAACAAACAACGACACCAAAAACGAGAGAAGCAGAGACGGTTAGGAAGCAGCAAATGAGAAGGCCAAAGGGGGAAAGCGGCGAAAGCTCCTCTAGTGCTTCTACGAGTAGTAGTGTCGAATTGCGAGCTCGAGCTCTCGACTTCCTCCTCCAGTCATCTCTTGTAAGTCTGTATCTCTCTGTTTTCGATGCAACGACTCCTCTGTTCTTTCCTTCTTTCTTTCTCTCTTTCTTTTTTTTTTTTTTTTTTAATTTTGTTAATAATCTCGAAAGTCATTTTAGGAACTTGGAGTGACTCCAGTTGTCAAATACACTTCTTTGTCTCTCTTCGCCGATCGATTTTATGCTTCTCTCTTCAGCTCCAGGTACTTTTCTTTTTTCTTCTTTTTTTTTTCTTTTTTTATTTTTTTTGTTTGGTTATTTATTATTAACTGCATAATCAGGTATTTTGATTTCTGAACGAAATCTGCATTTTTTTTTTGAGTTTTTTTTTTATTTGTTTAATATTCTTCTTAGTTTTGGTTGGTTTAATAATGCAATAGTTTTGGGCTTTTTTGAGGTTAAATTTGATTGATGTCGTTGTGCATTGGTTTGATTTATCAGCTGTGTTTTTGTATTTCTCCTGTTTCTGTTCTTATTAATAGTATGGTTGGTTTTTGGGTCAAAAAGGAACATTCAGAATTGGCTTTTGCAACCCATTAGAGAGAGCAATTTGCAGTTATTTGCACTTATTTCTATATGGGTTTCCAGCAAAGTAAGCTATCAGGCCACAGCTCCATGGACTTTCGGTTTTGTGTTTTTGGTCTTCTTTTGGTCTTGTAACTGATTGCATCAATGTCCTTTAGATACATGATTCCTGCCCATTGCCCGTCAAAAGCTTGAAATCTTTGGGGGACAAGGGAATCACAGAACAACATTTTACAACTCGAGATTATGTGGAAGCGGTAAGCCAATCATGCTATATTCCCTGCGTCCCACCGGGAGGTGGGGTTGGTTGGGTTGTAATTTGTGACGTTCACTGTGGTTAACAAGGCTATTGCATAGGAGGTGGTCTTTTTGCAGGTAATTTGCATAGGATTGTTGAGATTTCTGTCAGCATTTTGATTAAAGTTCCAGTGGTTGTGATACCGCTCATTGGAAAGGTGTTGAATTATGATATTGGTGCTGGAAATATTGCTTTCCTGTTACTTGAGGAGCTCCTACTGCGGTTTAAGTAAGTCCTCTGATTGATTGCTCCTATGATCGAGGATAATGTAGCTTAATTTCCAAGTTCAAATGGATAACTGGCTTAGGCCTATGTCTCCATTTTCTGTCTCTATGAGTTTCAGGGGAGAGGCAAAAGTTGGGGAACTTATAAATTTTGAGGCATGCATGGATATTATGGATCTGCTGTATGAAAAGGAGCAGACATCAATCCTGTATAGTTCTCCTCTTTTGCTTGCTGCATCCACCTTGGTATGTTTTTCTATCTTTCTCTAATTTTTGCTTTCTTATCCTAACAAATACAAGTATGTGCTTTTCTGTTCATTGGCAAGATGTAAGATGTAATCCTTTGCAGGTTGCTTCATATTTGATCACGGTTTCTAAACAGAGATGGGAGTTTCCTATCCTTCCCTGGGGTAAGATTTCATTTCCATTACACACCCCTATGTCTGTCAATGAAAGTCTCCTCATGTTCTCTTGTCGGGTCAAACCAAATAATATAACTACTATGCCATCGTAAGACAGAGCTGCTGTCATGTTGTCACAGGTTTCTATCTGCTGCAAACATCACAGTAGTCATGTCATATTAGTCTGTTTCACTGGTTGCCCTTGTTTTTGTTTGAATGTACATGATGACTATAAGTTGGTCTACACTCAATCGAAGAACATTATCTGGGCTGTTCTCTTCTTAACTTTGCACTTGAACCATTCCATTGTCTCTGGTGCTTGGTGTTATTCCCTACCCTTGCTGGAATCATCAACACAAGTGCTAGGCCTAAGAATTATTTTCTGCTTTTCCCTTTTCCTTAGAAGCTGCCCTGAGATTAGGCTTGGGAACAGCTTTAATAATAGAATAGAATAGATCCCTGATTGGTGTCCCCAGCAAATACACCTACGCAATTTATTAGCAACAATGTGTGGGACTCAAAATAGGTACAAATCCTCCAGCTAATTGAAAAATCCAATTGAGCAGGAAATTTTGTCCGTAGGACCCCTATTGTAGCTTTGACCAAGATGACAGTAATTATATGCCAGCTGGAAGAAATCTCTCAATCCAAAGTGGATATGAGGGAGTCCTGTGTAGCCTTATTAATTGTCATCAGGACATCTAGCGTCTGCCAATAAATCTATGTCAGATACATTGGACAATTGCTGCCTGCACTAGATCTTGAACTTGAATTGCATCTATATATTTCTGCAATATGGTGAGGGAAACTGAAGTCACAAAAATGGATCTATTTATAATCAAATCAATGTTGGTAGAATCACCCACAGATAAATGCAGGGTACATGCTGTATGGAGCTTAATTTGGATTTTTGAGTGACACACGTATATTTTCTTGCACGTATTGCAGATAATAGTTCCCAACAGTTATACTTACACAGCGAAGGAAAATATCCTGTTTCATGACTAGCTCAATTTAGTAATTGATGAGAAGAATGCTTGAGTAGCCAATAGCTGAATTATAGATTCTGGCTTTGGCCACTTTATGTATTCCACATGATTGATGCAGTGAGAAAGCAAATGATAGGACTGCATAAATGATGGACAACATTAAGCCTTTGTGCTACAAAATTGCTAGTTAGTGTGACTGAAGATCCAAGGCATGCTTTATCTCAGTTTACCATTTAATAGATGTAGGATGAATTAATAGGTTTTGTTTTGGCACTTGTTAGAAATTACACATGTTCTGCTCGTTGATGGTATTTTCTGAAACCTAGCTCACAAGAAGTTTCCTTTCCCTTGGGTGTTTCGCCACAAAACTCCCTAGACATGTTGTGTTGCCCATATTTTGTGCACATTAATATCCTCGTGTAAGGGACAGACTACATCGGGGAAAATGAAGCATCTTGTGTTAACATTGAGATTCTTGGTCCTTGATGGCTAGATTATAATAACTATTGACTCAAACAAAGGATTTTAGACTTTGACAGAAGATTGTGTAACTTTAAAGGAGAGAAGTACACAAGTTTGAATACACGTGACGGCCTCATGGAGAAAATTTGGGAAAATAGTCTGACACTGGTGGTACAACTTGATAAATCAATTGGGATGAGGTTCAGTAACAACATTACCAATTGAGAGGGTGTCATGAAATTTGTGACTCAGACCTACAGTTAGCCAATCTCATACCTTGATGTGAGCTCAGTAGAAATGTTCCATTTGACGCTCCTTTTCTCGTTTTTATCTATGTAATGAAGTTGTTAGCTGCATAGATCCATTGAAATGTTGTGATTCTGAGAATTAGGTTGCTGAATGGTTTGGGGCACCATGATTTGAAGAATTGTAGGTACCCAGTAATTTGCTGATTTATTTCTATTTGTTCGTGTATGTTCAACCATTATTTTACTCCTCTATTTGGGCCTGAAGTTCAGTGTGTTTTGTATTGGGGCTTCATAGGATATGACCAGTTTTAGTGTTGACCATGCCACATATTGGCTGTGTCGCAATCAAGGATTTTAACATAGCAGGAAGACCCGCTTTAAAGACAGCTCTTAGGTAAACTTGACCTATAGATAATGCTATTCTTACTAGTAAATTATACAAATAAATCATATGAATACCACATGTAGCCAATTAAATGGTGATGTATGTTATGCATTTAGGGACCCACGGTTACATTTAGCTGCAGGATATATTTCTAAGATTTACCCATAAAAATTCTTTACATGTAAAGCATTTTTCATTATTTAGCTATGTACTTAATCAATGAAATTAAAATAACTTTAGTTTAAATTTCATTTGTCAGTTTTTAGCAGATCATAAATACAAATACAAAATTTGTGGCTACTTTGGCAGATTGGTGTATCCATAAAAGTTGTCAGTCCATCTTTCTCGTCAATAAAGCCCATGATTTCTTTGATGTCCTAGTGGAAACATTGTGCGTTCTACTTTTTGAGCCAACAAATATTAACTACTTATCACAGTTGGCATTTGATTTGGGGGTCCAAGTGTGCCACAAACCATAATGCCTACGGGCGGTTGGCTGTGGTCCGTAGTAAGTATATATGACCCATATGTGGAATATTTACACAAGATATCTGGAGAGAAGTTCCAACAAATTTTTTGTGTTGCTTTCCCACTTCTTTCTGCAATCTTTGTTTTGGATTCCTCCTTTGCCGAACTACAAATTGTGTCAACGGTGTCCCAAATTATTGGTTCTGAGCACTTTTCTTCCTTGAGCATTAACATTTGTCCTTGTGAGCCATCTTATAATTATTGAGTGGATCCAAATGCTGACCAATAACAGGAATCCTAGGCTTATGGTGACAATATGCATGGTCTCGTGTAATCCTAAATTTCACACACTTTTCTTTCATGGGACATACAAGCATTCACCGGTATTTGACAAGAAACCACGGTGCAATTAAACAATGTAGTCATGGTTCAAATTGCGATACGTGGGTCAATCAGATTTTCGACGTAGAAGTGTGGACTGTTTCTGTGGGTCCCTACTTGCCACGAAAGTCTTTCAAGAAACAACTTCACATAGGTAGAGTTTTTTCTTGGTGCTTGGTGCAGCCCTATTTGTGCTCGACGACAATCCTACCTTACCTTATTTTCTTTGGACATAAAATGTGTTTCTTGCTTTTATGTAATAACAAATTAGCCAATTTCCATTGGATGGTTATTCTCCAGTGGACAATACGTTTTCTTGAATAGAGAGTACAACACCAAAACTGGTGTCCCACAAAAATCACTCGTGTGATATTGGGAGTGTATGGAGTTGAACGATTAAGGTGGGTGACCGTAGTAGGAGGGATTCCCTCAAACAGGCTGTCGATGAGTGTATATTGTTCTTTATCCAAAGAGAAGCTGTACAATTTCTAGATATTTGATGAATGTGATTCTAATAGAAAGGATCCTCTTGGACCACCAGTACCCAGTTGTTGGTTATCTTGCTTGAGAGGAAAATTGCTGGTCATCTACACGGCTGGGCCCTTCTTTGAATAATGCGTACGTAGTTGATCACTTGATTGTTCTGTTCTCTTCTGGTGCTCCATGTGGGTCACCTCTCCCTTTCCTCCTACCTCTGATGTCATTCTCTTCATTTTTTAGCACTAAAAGGAAGTTTCTTTTGGCCTTTGCACGTTTCCTCTGCTTGGGTGTTAGGTCTTGTTGCTGAAAGATAAAAAAAAAAAAGTATCAATGATTAGGCGGCTACAGGTTGTCTATCACTAATTGCTGATTATCGGTTAGGAAGTAGGGGGATATTTTGGTTAACGGCCCTAATCAAAAGATGTTATTCAAATAATTACCCAGCACTTACTCCAAATACGGGCCCTTATTATCCGTTGCCTACCCAACCTTGTTTAACATGATAACGTAGCTTTATTTTAAGTTTGACGATGCCAAGATGTTAGTTCAGAAGTTTCGTTAAACTCTGTTTTACTCATCTTAATCATTTTCTACGTCATTATAATGACCAATAATAGCCTGTTTGGCATGTAACTACTAGATTAACTGATGCCATTAACCTAATACTTGGGCTCCACCATAACTTTCAATTAGAAATTTTACAGCTCTGTTGATATAATCATAATGCGGTAAGTGATGGCGCGTCTAAAGGCACTGTATGATTTTTATATATATATATATATTATTATTTTTTTTAAGATATAACACGTTTTCTGAAATCTGCACAGCCCCTTCTCCCTGTTTAAACAAAATTTGATGAAAGAATTTCTGTCCTTGGAACAGTGAAGTTCGTGACCGGTTGCAATGAAGAGGAGATTGTGGGTATCGTCAGAGACATACTCAGGCATGTCCTTCATGCTCCCAGTTAGGCCCATGATCATTTTAGTCAAGGAAGGATCCTCCTGCAGTTTGTATGTCACAACTTCCACTAAAGCAGATCCTTTTTTTTTTTTTTGTACTTGGTACACGTGCACACGGATTTAATATTTGAACCCTTGTGTACTTTGTAACCTGCCAAGTCGGGCTGGCCACCAAAAAAATGCTTTTTGAGTTTTTCTTTTGGTTTAGCTTGGAATCGAATTATGCACTTGTGGAATAGTCCGTGTTTGTTTGAATGCATGTTGAAGGTATTCCAATTTGGATTGAAAATGGATATCTTGGAATCTAGTTGGTTTTGTCTGTAAACAATCCGATTAGCTGAATTAAATTGTTCTAGTTGCCTTTGTTATCATTTGTTACTTCAATATGGATGCATTTTTCTTTTGGGTTCTCTTATTTTCCGATTGTTTTTTTTCTTTTTCTTATTTCACTCTCAAAATATGTATTTATTTACTAGTTTAATTTTCTGTTGGGCAATGTATCTATCTAAAATTTGCTTATTGATTGTTAAAGATTGTCTCTTATTGATAGAAAGATACGTTATTCCAATCAAAATGGATCTTGTCCTCATGCTATTATGTTACATTTTAGTAAAAAAAAAAAAACAAAAAGTTATCAATTATTACTGTCACAGCTATCAATTTTCTCAGTTATAGATTATGAGCAATCAGCCGTCGGCTCATTTAAATAGGATCTTTCTATGGGGACGGTGGTGTAGACTACGCTAGACGAAGAGAGAGAAGGGAAAATGTAAGTCATCTATTTTTTTTTTTTTAAATTATGTAATGTGTAAATAAACAAGATAAATGTGTATATATACATATAATTTAAATATATGTATAAACATGTATTTTTTTAATAATTATATGTATATTTTATTTTATTTGTATATATATTTTATATATACAAAATAGAAATTTTTATTTAAAAAAAAAAAAGAAGAAAACATGTGAGACCCACTTCACCATCTACACTTTCTCTCCTCCATCCGTCCACTAACTTTTTTCTATTTAGATATTAGTTCAGTCAAACCCAATTCCCAATTACACAGTCGATTTGGCTGCCTTGTGATTGAGGGAGGATCCCGTGCAATTAAAAGCTTAAATCCGAGATAAAGATGGGTTCATTAATGTTTCCTACCGACACATTTGTGATGTGACTTGTGAGGGTCCACCGCACGGCTAATGGATATGTAAATTCTAAATGAATAAAAGGGAGTTTCTACTTTATTTTATTTTATTTTGTCCTTATTTCGAGTGGCTTTCCCTGGTAGTAGGTGAAGCCGTGACGGGCGGAGGGACTGAAAATGAAAGAATATGATTTCAAAATAAGATATTAGTTTACCAGTAAGTTGCTTCAGGGATAATAAAAATTTAAGAATCTGTTCAAAAAATTGTCTTTGTTTTTAACAAATATGTTGTGAGTCTTTTTAAATGCATACTTTTACCTCGTGAGATTGAAATTCTTTTAGTTATAAATTAATGCAAAATATTTGTTGAACACAAAAATTATAGATATAATTAATAAAATAATATCATTTATATCATTATAATAATATTTATATTTTTACCCCTTCAATACAATACTTGAGAGATTTTTTTTGACCCAGTTACAAAGCAATAAAAAAAAAAAAAACAACTTGTTTTGATTCGCGAGTGTTCATGATTGAAATCTAATTTTAAGAATTCTCACGTTGTTAGTAGCAAGCAATTACTTGGATATAAAATATCGTAAATACAAATAGACTTAAAATGTTTTTTTATTATGTATAAAATAATTCTTATTATATGAATAATATTTTATACAAGATAAATAAATTTTAAAAAATATTTATTATATTAAAATAAAATTTTATATACTATATAAAATATTATTTTATATGTAGTATAAAAAAAATTTTATGCCACATTGTATTATGTTCCCAAAGCCTTTGCCTTTTCTATAAATAATTTGATTACAATCAACTCCTGTACCTGGTGAAAAAACCCTTTGGTCTAGGAGGTGCAAGCCAGGTGGAGCATTTGCAACAGTTTCTTGAATTTGTCTATATCGAAGAAGACAATCTTGTAGCAGCTGTCATTCAATAGGAGTCAATTTTGTAGCAAAGCCTTGTAGTCCAAAATTCAACCATCAAAACATTGTTTATATTTAATGGGAGAAAATGCAGCTTCTTGCTTGGCTGTTCCACAACATCAAATGTCATACGTACTATGAGTAGGGATAGATGTTTTTGGTATGCCAATAGTTCTTCCCAGAAATCTTTCAAGCTTGTGTTACCTAAATAAATAAATAAAACTTTTGTCAAACATTTGTTGGGAAAATTAATTAATTAATCCGTTAATGATTGTTTAAGGAAAAATTAATGTATTCAAGTAATAATGACTGATGTCTTGTATTTTTTGCAGCTTACAGAATGTGCAACTAATCAAAACTGGTCTTAAGATGATAAATTTAACATGATCCAAACTCAATCAGACGGTCATAAAGAGTGCAATATTGCCTTTTATTTTGTTTCTGACACATTTTATTAGTCTTTATACACATTATATAATTTTTCAAAAAGAAAATTGAAAAGAAACGAAAAAAGTTTAATACAGTTCATTTGCGTATTGATTCCATCAATATGACGGGCTCTCCTCTTCTAATTTGCTTTGTGAATCAGACATCATTTCATTTGATTGAGCTTGCTTATATACTATTCTAACGGTACAGATTCACTCTCATTTGATTGTGTCGGTTAACAAAAATCTAAATGGCCTACCCCACACATTTCCCTTCCACTACAAAAGTTGTAAGGTATCTTCTCTCCTGCAATTAAATGGTTATTGAAACCACCTTATATGTGGCTTGAATTTTTTGAGAGAATTAAAAAAAAAAAAAAAAGAACAAACAAAAAGAGTGGCATTTTCCTCAAACATAATTACGTGTGCTGACAAAAAACAAAAAAAAAAAAAAGTGGGTGTGCTTTCCTCAAATATAATATATATATATATTACATATATATTTAATAAAAAAAGTGTCCGGCCATGTATCTAAACACAAAACATTGTCGCATTATAGCTTTGTAGCATGGAGGAAACACGTCAATAACCTTTTTTTTTTTGTTTTTTGTTTTTTTGTTTTTTTTTTCCACTTGCTTTGTTGATTTTTATGTTATGTTCTCTGTCATCAAGTATTTGAAAAGAATGCGAGAGATATCATAATGGGGGGGGGGGGGAGGGTACAGGAGAAATTGATGCAACTTAATATTTTCTCCTGGTTTGGTTGTTGAAAACAACCCATTGACCGTTCGCCTACGAAATGCAATTTAAGTTTGGAAAAGAATGCAGATCATGGTCGCCGTACTAGGCTGAGCAATGTCCAATCAAAATGAAGAAGCCAAAAGATAGTATATAAAACAATGTTGCGATTAACCAATAACTTGTTGGGTTGGTTTATACAAGTCGTCTAAATCATAATTCATCTAATTGAATAAATTAAATAGAGTCTCGGGTTTCTAATTTGCTCAGATTGATCTATGCACACAACCAGTGAAAACAATCAACTGGGATCAATGATAAATTCCTTCTAGCTACCGATGATCTTCTTCCTGCGACATGTTGTGATTAATTAATATTCGGTGTCGTGTGCCGGTGCCCCTGTATATCTCTCACTTGCCAACCATTCCTCGTCCTTGTCCTGAACTTCATTAGTCACCTTTGATCCACCATGGTTGTTATGGTTGTCACTCTCTTGCTCTCTCTCTCTCTCACACTCACACACACACACACACACACACACATATTTGCATGATGTAGTTGTGCTGTTGTTGTTTTTATACTATATTGTTGATAAATGATAGGCCACGACCTAGTCCAATGTCCAATTATTATGCTCTTGATCATCATATATATATATATATATATATTAGCATAATGCTATTTGTGTTGGTAGATCACATGTCAATCAATCATATATAAATAAGAAAAAGATAATGCAAGCCACCCACCAAGCATGCAATTTTTCTTTCTTTTTTTTTTTTCCCTCTTGGTTTCGAGGTAAATGCAATCCATCAACATGACTGTAACTCTAAATTTATATTCCTATGTTGGTTAGCAACAACCATTATTCAATGGCAAAGCATTCGTATGGAATCATGGACGGACCAAACAAAATGTAAAAGTCTAATATTTCGTGTATAACTCGTCAAAGAAAGATACAAGTTAGTAGGCGGGGGTGGCTTACTTTATGTATGATGCTTGCCCCCCGGAAGGTGGCAGATTAAAACTTAAGGTGGGGTGGCGCCGTTGCAGGCGGTGGTGGTGGGATGCTGCACCGCGAGATAGTTATAGTGATAAGCAACCATTGCTTGAATGTGTCATGTTGTTTTCCATTTGACTCCTCTCTCTCTCTCTCTCTCTCTCTCTCTCTCTTTATATATATATATAAATTTTATGACATAAGTGTATCAAGTGACAATTGTAACTCATTCTATCAATTCAACTATTTTTCTAGCAGAATAATCAAGGTCACAATTTATTTTTATGTGTAGGGTTGTGAAGAAGTGAAGTTACTTTTATAGTTGGAAAGAATATAAAATTGGAGGATAAATGAAAAATTAATGTCATTTATTTTTAATAATTGAAAAAACCATTAGTAATTCCCAAATAAATTCCCAAAATGCACCTTAAATAGGTTAGGTGAAATAGAAATTGAATGTGAGTAAATAAATTTAGGTTAGACCTCAAGAAATTAAGGTTATGTTAATAGAAATTGATACACCCCACATAGCTATAAATTTTACTGACAATTGAATTCTAATATTGGATATGTGCTTCCATCTTTGTTGATTGCTGGGGTTTTTTTAAGGCTGCCGTTGATTGATTAACAGTTGACCAATGTGATTACTTTATTTATTTTTCCCCCATAGTTATTGTGATATTGTTTTAGCGTGGTTAATGAAGGATATGGGCCTTTTATCACTGACAAGGCTGGAGGGTAACTAGGGTTGGGTGGGCGAGGTTCCATTGATGCGCTCACCTTGCCTAGGAATTGGGCAATGATATTAATTTTTTCTAAATAAAAATAAGTTTTGAATTATAACATTAATAGTAAAATTTTATACTCATTAACATAAATATTAAACAATTAAAAATAAATCTTAAAATTTGATATTAGTAATAAAATTTTAGAATTTTTAATACTGTAATTTAAAAAAGATTATTTAAATTTAATAATATTATAAATTATTTTATATGTAAATTTAAATAAAAATAATAATAAATATTTTTATTTCGGTTAACAGTTATAATGACACATGGGTAATATTTTTTTATTAAGAAAAAGACGGAATTGGGCAAGGAATAAACAGAAAACAGGCCCAATAAATGAAACCAGAAGTACTTTATAATAAATATGCCACCACCTTAAATATTAAATTTCTCGTAGTAATTGGCTTTGCCTTTGTTTGTGCTTCAACGTCAAGACAGCTACCAAAGTCCCTGCACTAACCCCTTACCACGCGCCACAAGCCCCAGTGAACCCACTACTTTATTACTATTGGATCGTGTTCTTCACGCGCATAATGTGGAAGTACAAAGATACTTGATTTGTAAGTCTTTGCACCCATTATTGACAATGTAGACTCAACTCTTACAACCAAAGTCTTACTCACATCTTTGCTTACACTCTCTCTCTCTCTCTCTCTCTCTCTCTCTCTCTCTGCAATGCGCGCGCGCGCGCACACACACAGACACGCGCACAAACAGGGTAGGGAGCGGAGAAATGGAGTGGGTTTTTGGATGCTAATGATGTCCTTCTTGTGTCAGTTCTTCTGTTAGCTTCAACTGCTACACTTTTGGCTACAGTTTATCTTGTTTTCTCATCCTCTCTCTCTCTGTTTTTTACATTTTTGTTTTGTATTTTTTATGTTGGGTTGGCTTTGTTTTGCTTTTTAGCTTAAACCCTTTTCTTAGATCCCAATCATTGACACCCCTCCCTCTTGTTCTTTTGGTGATGTGTAGCTTTACCTACATAAGATCAGTTTGGTCTCTTTTGCTTTTCTCTTATCTCATCTCTTTCTCTATTTTTAATACACTAATGATTTTTGTCTTCCAAAGAAAAAGTAATTAAAAAAAAAAAAAAGATTTCAACTTTAAGGGTTAGTGTTATTTGGGGTTCAGATCTGAGGGAGCTAAGGGTTGTTTCAAGCAATGTCTGTTAGTTTCTTGGTTTCTTTTTGACTTTTAATGGAGAACCCAATTCCTTCTATCTTCTTTTTCTTTCTCTAATTCTTTATATTGGGCTAATATTTGCTGGCTCTGCTTTGGAGGAGTTCATTTCCTTTCTTTTTTTTTTTTTTTTTTTAAAATTTTTTGTAAACTTTGTTTTGTGAGAGAAGCTTTTAGCTTTGGTGTGTCATTTTTGTTTCGTTTGGTGAACCAAGAAAAAGGGCTTTGGTTGGAGTTCCACTTTGCTTAATTTCTGGCGGAAAGAGTCTACACAGAAACAGAGAAAGAAAGAGAGAGAGAGATTTGTGGAAATGTTGGCTATTGGGAGTCCTGCTACTGCTGGTTTGCGTACAAGCACTAATTGCAATGCTCTACTCAGGGAGCTTCAGGTCTTTCTCTCTTTCCCCTTATATTTTTCTATTTTTTTCCATTTTGCTTTTCATTTTCTTGTTAATTTTTTTTCCCTTTTTGCAAGTTGTTTTTGGAGTCTGCCCTCTTTTTCTCTCCCTGGAAAATTTACTTTACACTTGTTATGATGGGATTTTGACAAAGTCTACATTGCTCTTCTTTCTTTAGGAGAGCATTGATTGTTTCTTTTGATATGTTGTAATGGGTCTATTGGAGATATCAATTAGGTCTATTTGAAACTCTTTTAATTATTAACAGTGATCCATTTACTAGAGTCTATATAAAAGTTTCTATTTTTTTATTTTATTTTTTATTCTTTTCAATTGAATTTGTGGAGATCAGTCGGAGAAAATTTTTTAGGTTTCATTCTTTCTGAAAATCTTTTAAGCTTCCCTCGCTGAGTTTGCTTTAATTTATGTATTTAGCACTTGTTGATCCTCCTGATTTTGTTTTGTTGTCTCTTTGTTCGTTTTGGTGAGCTGCTGTGCCCAGTTATGGGGCTGGTGGGTTACAATGAAATTTCTTAATTTGTCAACTTCTGGGGGAATCACCATATGCTATTTTGGAACCACTTGGTAGAGGTTTAGATTTTACCCTTTAGGTTTAGGTTCGAGCGGGTTGTTATTGTTTTAATGACATTCAATGCATCTGCCATGGCCACCATTTGTGCTCCTAATCCTATGGATTATTCTAGAGCCTGCAATACATGTTTTTTCCTTTGCTTTGATGGATTTGGTAAAGGGCAGTACAGTATGAAAAGGTCAGTTCTGCAGCTGTGGGTTTAATTCCATTAAGTAATTGCTCTGTTTTTCCAAGTCCACAAACTCCCGATTGAGTACTTATGGTGGTCTCGTTATCCTATATGGTGGCAAGGTTGAAGGAAGGGTAACACTTCTTTGTAAATTATGTTTTTGTCTGTTTTGTGGTGGTCTTATTTTTGTGCAATAGCAGAGAAGAAACTAGAAAGTTACACTCACTTTCAACATTGTGATTGATTTGGCTATTGCTTTGAGTGCAGCAAATATGGAATGATATCGGTGAGAATGAAGCTGAAAAGGACCAGATGCTGTTGGAGTTGGAAAGAGAATGCTTAGAAGTTTACCGGAGAAAAGTTGAAGAGGCAGCCAATACTAAAGCTCGCCTTCATCAATCTGTTGCAGCCAAGGAAGCTGAGCTAGCAACTTTGATGGCTACCCTTGGGGAGCTTAACATTCAATCACCGGTAAAATTATCTGCTCTAAGAAGCTTGTTGTTCTTAAACAAACTTCCCATTCGGTAGATTAAGATTTTGAGGCAAAATTAAGTTTCCAATGCACATCAGCACAATAGCTTGTTAGGGAGGAAACCCCTGGCACTTGTTATACATAATTGTATGGGTTAACAAAGTTCAAATGTATTGGCATTCAAAAAATTGCATTAGCTTGAAAACTAGTCTCTCCATTATTGCACTACTAATTAGGCCATCTTTGTCCATTAATTGGAAAAGTGTCCTGTAGGTAGCAATTTGCACATTCCCTCATTCTAGCTAATTATAGCTACTGGTCTTCTAGTATCCAATTCCCTTTATTTTGATGTGTACATGATATTTAGGCTGAGGATGGAGAAATGCAAATGTGAAAGAAATTACTTTTGGTCAAAAGCAAACATTTGTTTCAATGCATGGTCAGATGTGATGATAAATTCAGTTGATTTGACATACATGTTTTCCATTACATATTATGGATATATCCTATGCAAAGGCACTGGGATTTTATATATTTCTGTTCAGTATATGATTCTTACTGCAAGAATATCAGGTTCAGAACGAGAAGAGGTCAACATCACTGAAGCAAAAGCTTGCATTTGTTGCACCACTGGTAGAAGATATGAGGATGAAGAAAGAGGAACGATTGAAGCAATTTGCAGATATTAAGACACAAATTGATAAAATTAGTGGGGAAATTTCTGGATACAGCAGTGTTAATAATGTTCTGATGAGTTCTTTGACTCTAGATGAGCAAGACTTTTCGCTAAGGAAGCTTAACGAATATCAAACACATTTGCGCAGTCTTCAAAAGGAGAAGGTACACAATTCATCTCTTAAAATTTGTGTTGATGCTCTATGAAATGATTTGTTGGATAGCATTATATAATCCCTCAGAGTTTCTATGCGAGAACACCATGTTCACTGCACCAAATTTAGGCTACTGTCATAAATTAAATATTCATGCAAGTTTTCAAGTATAATTCCTCTTCTTTTATCTTTTAGTATTTATAGTTCAGTGTAAATATTGGACCAAAAAATATGAAATAAATAAATAAAAAATCTTTCTTTAACTGATAAGCTTTGAATCATGGACATCCTGCCGAGAGGTCATACCTTGATTGCAAGGCTGAGGTACTATTAGGGAATAATGTAAAAGTCCAACAGTTAATGATGACTGATTATGAAGTGATGCCATTTCTATGGTTTTCCTACACATTTCCTAGGGAATGGTAACATATAAATGTTTCCAAAGCCCGCGAGTCACTAAGCATACTCAAAAAGCTAAAACACACTCTGCATGAATCTGTCTCATCATTAATGTGATCTTATATTTGACAGATTATTGGGGAAAAAAAATCTTGATTGGTACAATTTATTGGCAAATTCTAAAGCATAAACCAAAGTTATCATGCACTCGGTTTGATGGTTGACCTAACTTTTATATGGTTATCTGGAATCTTGCTCGCACCATTAGTACTTCAAACAGTTGCAAATCTTTTATCAACTATTCAAATATCTTCGCAATAATTCTCTTCTTGTTTGCAGTCTGACCGTCTCCATAAGGTTTTTGGATATGTGAATGAAGTGCATTCACTCTGTGGCGTGCTTGGGATAGACTTTGGCCAGACTGTCAGTGATGTGCATCCAAGTTTGCATGGAACGAACCAGGAACAGTCCACAAATATAAGTGACAGCACAATGGAAGGTCTAGAGCAGGCTATTTTCAGGTTAAAGTCTGAAAGAAAAGCTCAAATTCAGAAGGTAATCATGATACCCCTGTGTTTTGGTACCCATTTCATTTTTAGGTATATAACAACTTTTTTTTTTTCTTTTTTTGCCAAAATGCAGCTGAAAGATATTGTGGGATCATTATTTGAACTTTGGAATTTGATGGACTCATCAAAAGAAGAGAAAAATAAATTCTCAAGAATTACTAATATTCTGGGATCATCAGAATCCAAAATCACTGAACCAGGTGTTCTTTCAATGGAGATAATTGGACAGGTTTGGGATACAACAATGATTTTATTATTTGCTGATGACTGAAGACTAGATCCTCAGATTTTTCATTTCACAGGCATCAGCAGAAGTGGAGAGGCTTGCTAAACTGAAAGCAAGCAGAATGAAAGAACTTGTTATGAAAAAGAGATCAGAATTAGAGGACACATGCAAAATGACTCACATTGAACCTGACATGAGTACTGCTGCTGAGAAGTCCAATGCATTAATAGATTCTGGTACATTTATGGCTGTGTTCTTGAGTTCATATTGGGATCAAGCTTTTTAACAATTTTATTTCCATCATTTTACTAAAGACATTAATAGTCCACATAGGGGGACCTACATTCAGCTGTAGGCAATTGCCCCAAATGAACTCTAAAATATTCCTTGAATAATAGGTAGATTCTAATGTGTGTGCACATATATATATACATGTGCACACACACACACACACACACACAAGTATATATATGTATTTTTTTTCAACTTCCCCTCTCTGCTGCCATATATATATTTATATTGGGGTCCCTTCACAAAAATACAAATTAAAGAATGACTCTTGTCTGCCTCTCTAGTTGATCTTAGGCTATGAAAAAAAAATTGATAGTCAATTTCTCTAATCACTTAATATTTGATGAATAATGCGTTAGAAATTTCTAATGCATTATCATAGTTATTACAAAAAAGATTAAGATATCACTAATTTTATGAAACTTGTTAAAATCTCTAAGAAGCTACCATAAATGTTGCAAGATAATGGAATAGAATTTCATTACTTACAACCTGCAAACTTATCAAGAAGAATAATATAATTGTATTCCAAGAGTATATGCAACTAAAAGTCTAATAGTTTACAATGTTGCACCACTGTCATGTTGAGCATCTTTTAAATAGATCAAATTGTCCCAGTGAACCTAGGCATTGTGGCCTGGCCACTGATGGTATATGCTGTTACTGTTCAGGTTTAGTGGATCCTTCTGAAATTTTGGCAAATATTGAGACCCAGATAGCCAAAGTTAAAGAGGAAGCTATGAGTCGAAAGGAAATAATGGATAGGATTGACCGATGGCTTTCAGCTTGTGAAGAGGAAAATTGGCTTGAAGATTATAATCAAGTAAGTTCTAATCTTTGCTTATAATATGATGGCAGCACCAAAAGTACAAGTTTTCTATTATCACTGTCTCTGTCTCTATCATCTCTGTTAGCCATGTATGTGTATGTCTAGATTTTGCACTTTTGAAATCTCTTTTGCATTACTCTGGATTAACTCTAGTCTAGTTGAACATTGTTTAAATCTAGTAGCCATTATTTGAAAGAGGAACATTTTACACAGTCTAGTTGTCATTTTTTTCCATCAACTTGGATCAGAAGGACAATGTGGTAGAAGTTGCTGGCCCATATCTAGTAATTTGCAAGCCATAGATTGCTCCTAGAGCATGGTGTATAACTCAATAAATTTCTTGTTGAAATCACAGGACACTAACCGGTACAATGCTGGAAGAGGTGCACACATCAACCTTAAACGTGCAGAGCGAGCTCGAGTGACTGTAAGCAAAATTCCAGGTATTGTGGCCTTCACTGATGCTATTTTTTGCAGTTTTGCCTGAATCTATGATGCAGGTCAAAATTAATGGGGCATTTTTTGTTACTTTCTAGCAATGGTTGACAATTTGATAAACAGAACTATAGCCTGGGAGGATGAAAAAAAGAAGCTATTTCTCTATGATGGGGTAAGTTGTTGATTTGGAGGTTTCTTTTTGAAAATATATCATTGGTGGCTTTTTCTGTCTCAAGATCCTCTGTTTTGACATCATTTGTAGGTGAGACTGGTGTCGATACTAGATGATTACAAGCTAACCAGACGTAGAAAGGAAGAGGAGAAAAAGAGATACAGGGTAATGTCTTCTGTTTAGAACTCATTTATTTGTTGCATATGCAATTTGATAGAACTTCAGACACTAGATGGTCCTGTAAATAAAGGCACAAATTTCCATTTGGCTCTTGCTATTTTTACTGTACAGTGCTTTATTGGCTGTTGTGAGGGGAAGAGATTATATGGCTTCATGACAAAATGGATTCATATGATGTACCAGCAATCCTATCACTTGAGGGTAGTATGCTAGACAGTTTTATTTAATTGTTCTGCAGGACCAAAAGAAGCTGCAAGATCTGTTGCTGATAGAGAAGGAAGCCACGTATGGGTCTAAACCCAGTCCACGTAAAGCTAACAGTTTTAGGAAGCCAAATGGTTATGGCAATGGTTCCATGACTCCTACACCCCGCCGAAACTCTGTTGGTGGTGCAACTCCTGAACTTCTGACACCACGATCCTATTCTGGACGTAAAAATGGATACTTTAAGGAAATGAGAAGGTTGTCTACTGCACCGTTGAACTATGTGGCTATATCAAAAGAAGATACAATGTCATTTGCATCTGTTAGTGGTTCTGAGCCCGGCTCTCCTCCTCTGGGCTGAGTTCGAGCGGAAATAGTACGTTTTGCTTAATTTTAACATGATCCTTTGCATGTGCTATTTTGTACCTGCTTCCAATCTTCATGGAAAATACAAAATAACATCTGCACAATTTTTGGCTTCACGGGCAGTGGCAGCCTTGCATTCACAATTGCACATGTGCACACATTATGACATCAGGCAAGATAAAGTCCTGAGAAATAAAACCAAAAAAGGAAAAAAAAAAATACACACACACACACACACACACAGAGTTAGAATGATTTGCTAATGCTTTTGATCAAATTTGTGTGTTTGGTTTTTGTCTGCATTTAGTTTCTTGAACAAGAAGTTTGACAATAAATTTGTGCGGGGACAGGCAGTCTCGTTGAGGCTCATGGCTGCAGAGTTCAATGGAACCGATGGAACTTTGTGAATATGAAACATGTGTACACTAGTATGTGTAATTGGGAGCCGTTACTGACACTTGAGGACCTGTGTTGATTACTACTTGCTTTGAAGAATCTAATAGCTTCTCCAAGGGAAGGCAACACTGGTAGATAATGGTCCGGAAATACTTGTTAACCTCAAGTCTCATTCGACAGCTTAGGCAAAACTGATATGTTAGCTTTGTATTAGTACTGACCACGAGTATTTTTTTCCGTTTCCTTTCTTTTTGGTGGCTTTTGCATGTGCTTTTAATTTTGTATATATGTGTGTATTTGGGTGTGCTTGAAATCGTTTGATCTAGGAACCCTTGCTATCTTTGGAGATTTGCATGTTTCAGGATTGTTGTGGTGCTATTTCTAACAAGCAATGAATAATGTCATCCTAAGAAGCCTTTTTGGCTTCCGTGGCTGCATTGATTGCCCTCTAATTCTTTGAGGCAATTTTGGCTTCTCAGTCTGATTCCTTGTTGAAAAGGCTACTAGCACTTGTATGGGTTGGCAACCAGGACTGCAAATTGAGCTGAAATAGAGGCATGTGTCACGGGGCCATTACCCTCTCCCCAAAAGGCTAACCTGTTGGGGTGTGCAGCGCGCACACTTATAAGGCCAAGGATCCCCTTCTCCGATGTGGGATTCTGTTACATTACACACTCTATTCTTGAAGTAAAGTATACTTCTAAAATTTCTCTAGTCTTTGTTCTCTCTCTTTAGACTTATTAGCAACTTTCCTTAAAGTTGTTTAGTGCCGCATGGGTTTAGAGTGTCTGTAAACTCGTCCCGTGACACACGGTTAATAATCCTAGCATGACTTTATTCAAATAAGCTTTTGTTTAGTAAACGTGCTTTTAATAAGACTTCATGGAGTTGAGATTTTCGAGTTTTTTCTGTTTTCAAATGAAGAGCTCGTTTAACTTTATAATTTAATAAAAATAACTAATTAAAAGATAATGGGGATTAATTTTAATGTATGATAGTAAATATATAATATATAATTAGAAGACGAATCTATTGAACCTACTCTAATGGTGTAGTAAATGAGTTTATATTTGTGACTTTCACAAACGAATTTGTAAGCGAGATGAGCACAAATCCGGTATTGTCCTTGTCCATACTCGATTTGTTCATGAGGTGGGCTTTGAAATTAGGTTTAAGGTCAGTAGTGCTCGTTGAATCACAACCCAACAGTCTTAGTGACAATTGGGGCATTTTTCATGTATCTATCCTTGTATACTATGACATAAAAGTTGAAGTGATTAGTGTTTGATAAGAAATTTTATTTCATTCTCGTATTCTCCTAAAATTGTGGAATGTGGCTGTTTTGGGGTTTTTCACCAAAAAAAAAAAAAAATTCAAACTTTTAGCAATAATCTATTTTTGTTGAATGGTCAAATGGAAGTCATGCACAGATAGTTCGGGGCATGGTCATGTAGAAGACCAAAATGCCGTGAAGCACGGGCTAATTCTGTTGTTAAACACGTCATTTGAAGCACTAAAGCCAATGTTTTCAGTCTCTTAAACTGTAACAGGATTAAGATGAGGTGACTTAGGTTTGATCGTTGACTGATTGTTTTTGGTGGTCAAGTTTCTTTCTCTTAGCTCCAAACCCAACAGCTGAATATTCCTGCTCTTCCAAGATTCTATGGATATCATCGCCTGCATGGTGCTGCATCTTCCTTGCCTCTGAAGAAGGCTACGTACGCATCAATCATTCATGCAAGTGATAAAAATTCTCCGAGTATATACCTACAGGAATGCTGAAACTGGATATGTACGTCAGGGTTACCTCCAATCGGACTCTCATTAGAGCATGTAAGCACTTGCTTTTGAGAAAATTCTGAATAATCGGCATCTGTTTCAACTCTGTCAGTAGTCTATAAATTGAAGTGCCATATTGTTTGAATATTTGATGCATATTGACACCACTGACGTTGAAATAATGCAGGATCACTCAGACTAAAGCTCGTTTTTAACAAGCTATGTCTTCAAGATAGCATGAAGTGGACAAAGAAAATCACATCTGCTAAATAATTCTGCCTGTCAATGATGAAGATTATTACTAAGCGTGTACATTGGCTAGAGCATCTGACATGATCCCCACGAAAATTCCCATCACTGGATCTCTGATATAAGCAATCATAATTTGTATATTTCCATGCACGTAGCCTTAGGAGAAAAAGCTCACAATCTATAATTTTGCTTCTTCTCAAGCGTGCAAATTGATGAATCCTCGTTGATATCTTTGCAACATATTAACAGATGGCACAGATGATAAATGCTATATCTGAAAAATTAGGAAAGACACTACTAAACGTGCAAAAGTTACCCATTTCAAGCACCAATAGTCCTATTTTCACTTGAATCTGGTTAATTCTTTGTCCATTAAGTCTATATTGAAGTATACTTATTGGCATATTTGTGGTAAATTTGTCAATTTTGGGGTCCTCTTAGAAAAAAATTTCTGACTTCATTCAATGTGAATGAAAACTTGTCTATGAGCATAAGTTCAATGCACCACCATTACTTTATTGGTTTATGTACTTTATATCTGTTATCTTTCTCCGGCAAGATAGCAACCCAAAAAAGATTAAAAAAAAAGAAAAAGGCAAAGCCAGGTTGTAAAGATTGCAACAAATTATCAGTTGCACGTGATTCCAACGAATTACCTAATGGGTGTAGTTTGAGAACTGTTGGAGGTTTGATCTCAAGATTAGAAGTTGAGAACTTGTAGGACAATGTGGTTAGTAAGATGTGCTCTGTTGTAGAGGGTCTGTTTTCTAGGATGCAAATAGCCAATCATTTGTTGCTAATCAAGGAGTACGTGAACCTGTCCTGTGGATGCGTTCGTTGTAAGATGTTTTGAGCAAGCAATATAATCAACGTTAAAAATTATTGAAATTATATAAATATTTGATATCTTTTATAATATTAACTTTTTTATATAATATAAGTTATTACACAATATAAAATCTTAATTATATAGTACATTAATATGTATTATATTATTACGATGATGCAAAATGGGTGAAAAGGCCACTGAAAAAAACAGAACAACTTTCATTAGTTGGCTGGAAGCTGCAAAATGTAGAATTGGTTGCAGATGGTTTAGTAGAATCTTTGGAATCTCTCAACTGTTAAATTGGCATTCTGTGTTTGTCTAGATTCCCAACAAGACTTGCTAATCTAAAACACCTCCAAAGTAGGTTCTTTTAATGCATTGAGGGGTGGTCTCCCACTGCCTTTACAGTGATCTTAAGAGTAGGATTATTCTCCCTTGATTAAAGACATTGACTTTTAATGGTCTACCTCACCTACAGTGCATAATGGAGCCACCTCGTCCCCCCTCTATGCTTCCAATACTTCCTACAATTATTGTTTTTCAAACTAAAACCACACAAAATCTCGTATTTACAATTTTGAAACTAAAAGAAAATAACGGCGAACCAAACGAACTACGATAGTTCCTACAATGTCTCGTTGTAACAAGTGTTGAACTATGAAAAGGTAACAAGTATAGAAAATTGATATGACAAAAATAAGAATATCTAAATAAATGTGTGATGACTCTATGAAGGATTGAACAAGAGATAGAGATATGTGTAATAAAGGCGGAATGGCACCAATTAAAGATAAATTGAGGAAGTGTCATTTACATTGGTATGAACATATTTAAAATTGATGTGCAAAAAGTCTAATTAAGAGGGGCGATTAAACTCAAGTGGGTGGTAAGAAGAGGGGAGGAGGAAAGTTTTGTTTGACTTGGGATTCCTTAGTTAGGAAAGATTTAGAATAATTAGAATTTATACCAAACATAATGCATAACAGAATTTAATGACGAGAAAAGATTCATGTCACTGATTAATTCCAAATAAATTTGACTTCAGGATTTTATTATTGTTGTTGTTGATTAATTAGCTATCTTGATTCTTAAGTTTTTATGATGATTAATTTTTCTTTTTTGCTTTTTCGAATTGAAATGGCACGTAAACAAGACAAAGAAAAAACATAAAATGAAGAGTTCTAAGATTCTTCTCGCTCTTTAGGGGCATTTGTTCAATGATTTTTTGTAATATTTTTAAAAGAAATTTATCTTTTCATTTATATACAAAGTTAGACCTTAGAGTTGAAAATTAGAGGAGAAGGGAACCCTAGACACAAGAACCACAAATTTTGAGAGAAAATTGGTAATGTTGGCTTCACTTTTGATAAGTCAAGATCGTGTTTGTTTAGGCTTTAGAGGAGTTGAGTGGGATGTTGGAAAGGTTAAAATTTGATGTTTAGGTAAAAATGAGATGCTTATGATTTGAAAATGAGCTCGAGAAAAGTCTTGTTGTCAACCCCCCGCAGAAGGGCTCCAGCTACTGACGCGAAATGCTTGTCAGGCTCACATGTCGGTAGAATTGGCAGACTCGCCCACGGTAAAAAGCGATGTTGCCTGCTACTTACGCGCATCCGTTTAGTCTAATCATACTATTTTAGGGGGATATAAAGGGAGAATTATCATTTCACCTCCCCTTTGAATTATTTGATTGATTTTAATATAATCTTTCGTTCGTAATTTGATTTTAATTGTAGGATTAACCATCATCCCCTGGGCTATAAATACAATAAGAATTCTACTCTAATACAATATGCTAAATGCATTGCATGAGAACTCATTGGCTTATTCCTATCACTTTCTTTATTTAATCTTAGTCTCATAACTCCCTTTCTTATCAAAATTCAAAATATCTTGTTTCATTATCCTTGGACTTCCCTCCCCCACTTGTACCAATCCCCTTGGATTCACCAACATCAACTCCAATTTCTTGCTGTTCACCTTGTCTCTCACTTTTATCTTTTCCAACTTTGGTAATGGCCTTGTTGCTACCAAGTTCATTTGCATTTCTAATTCCTTTGCCCTTACCACTACCCCAGGTCTTTCTAATGGCCTGTGCTGCAATCCCTATTAAAACGTGCCACCAGTAGAGAAAGCTTCTGCATACTGCCTTGTTCCTCGTCATCATTTGATTGGCCAGTGCCAGAAATTTATGCAAATTCCAATTCAGAAACACCATCCTCTTTAAATTGATCTTCACTTTTTGATTCATCTTCCTCGGAGGAACATCAACAATAATTGTAATCTTTATTAGGCACAGGAAAAATACAAAGTCTTTCGCTAGCTTTCTTACTTTTTGACATCTGTGTCTCTTTTGCAGTTACATCAATGAACTGTGCTCTTACCTCAGCCAACTTTTCTTGTCTTATATAGGATCTTTATAGAAAACAATTTCACTGTCATCTTCCACATTTTGACTTTACTCACCCTTTTCCTTTTTGAATGCCTGCGTAGCATCAAATGTTCATGTCAACAATATTTATATTGCTGGCCACTATGACCCCTGCCTCTTGCTTCCTTCAAATCAATCTTGTCTTTGTGCTCCACATAACATTATATTTTGTTTCTTCTCACTTTCAAATATATGTTTTACCATTTTGCACCATTGAACATTATTATATATCTCTCAAAAAAAACTTTTTCCAAATACATACTCAACACTCTTATAATAAATTACTGTTATTATTATTTTCTTTTAATTTCTCGTTCGTAAGTAATCAATTTGCATTTCTCTTCACATCAAATACACAGAACTAATTTGTATCAATCACATCTATTTTCTGTCTCACACCTCCCACATATGACAAAAGGAAGTCACCCACCACAAAAAATTGACACGTGCACTGTCAATTTTCACCTTTTTTTCTTAAAAAAAGAAAAAATAAACAAAAGTCAGACACAACCCAACGTCAGCATGTTGTACATGTATGCAAACCATTATCTCGAAATTTATCAAATAAAAAAAATAAAATAAAATTGGGGTACAAGTGTGTTTTTCAATGATATGAAAAAAAATCCTTAAACATTAGTCAAAAAACTGAAACAATAACCCTGCCTACCCAAGATCGAATAAAGGTTTGAATTCTCTGCGGCCACAATTGTGCGTCACTTTCTCGGGCTGCCCCACTTTCCCCTAAAATATCAAACACTAGATAAAAACTAGCCATTGGGTTTCGTCTTAGACTCCGAATTGTTATTTTCTTTAAACAAAAGAAGAAGAAGAAGTTAAAAAAAAAAAAAAAAACAAAAGAAAAAAAAGAAACTGAGAATATGGGACAGAAGCAGGCTTGGATGTTGTTATTCGGATTGTCAATGGTTTTCATGTTGGGTTCGGTTCTATGTTCCGGTGGTGGTGCCGGATTCAGTGCGGCGCCGGTGCATGATGTTTCTCATGGAGACCACCATCACCACCACTGTGACCACGAGCATCATGAACATCACGATCATCATCATCATCATCATCATCATCATCATGAGGCGAAGCTGCCGGAGGAACTGGCGGAGGAGGAAGATATGAGACTCTATGGGTTTAGTAACTACCATCTACACGAACACGACGACGGACATCACGCCGGCGATTTGAAGCTCTCAGGTTTTGGTAATTTTCGATTTTCTGTCGAAACAAATGCCGTTTTAATTGTTTTAATCATATATATATATATATATATATATATATATATATATTTGGTGTGAAATACTGAATAGCTTGCTCTACTTCATATTCCAATCAGTCAACGCATGTTTGACCACCATCAGATGTCAATTGGGGATGAAATGTGGTTACCCTTTTCTTGGTTTCCACCTTCACAGGGATATTTGAAAGCAAATTGTGAATTTTAACTTAAGGTAGAATGATAAATTACCCAAATTGAATGGATGATTATTGGAAAGCTTTGTTTGTTTCAAATGTGTTTAGAAAAGTATTGTCTTCGTGTTTTGTTGGAGCACAATGGAATGTGTTTTCCAGTCAAAGAAAAAGTTGGAGCACAACAACAACAACAACAATAATATGAAACCCTTAATCCCAAGTTTAATTGGGGTCGCCCACGCAAATCTCCTTTTGTCATTCCATTCAAGTTTGAATTTGTCTTTTCTAGATGCAGAATAATTTTCAAAACTCTATCTTTGATCCTCATTGCTTGTTGTCAGCAACATTACCTTCACATCGAGCATTGTTGGCTCTTGTCTAGGTATGCCAATCAGTAGCCTATTTGACTCAGAATTTGGCATACAACCAGCTGTTGTTTATGATCGCTTGAGCTACCTACCACCACTTCACTGAATGCACCATCACCTTGTCTAGGTCCTTCTCCTCCCACTCAGTGCATTTGGGCATCATTTTGATGAAACTAATGGTGCCTTTTGGTCAGCAACCACATTGCCACCATTTTCAGCATGCTTCAAAGTCTGAACAGTGTGATGAAACCTTTTATGTGACCAATCAAATGGTAGAAGCAGATTTCTTTGGAAAATATTTTCCATGAAAATTTTTGTCCCGAGAATTCATTTTCATGTAAATATGTTGAGCAGAAGACATAGGCTAGCAAATTATTATTATTATTATTATTATTATTCTTTTCCTATATCTGTTTTGTGTAGCTCAAATTATGACAATTTTGGGATTTCGTAATGTTGTGTTATTCTGGTGCCATTTTACTGCTAATTTGCTTCACTAGTAAGATAGGGAATTGCTTATGGTTAATTGTTTCATTTGTTAAGGTAAAACATTGGCTTTTTCTCAGGTCTTTGGTTACGTGCAATGGGCTGCTCACTTTTGGTGAGCTTTGCTTCTCTTATCTGCCTGACTATCTTGCCAGTCATATTTAGTAAGTGAACTTAATTTTTTTCTAAATGTTTTCATCTCATAGTTGGGTTGCAAGCCTCCATCCCATATGCCGCTCTGACCTTGATTCAGATGGGATCGATGTCTTGGAACCATGTTCAATGTTCAAACAATTATCCTTTCAGAGATTAGTCAGCAACTTCATTAGCAATGAAAAATTGTATTGCATTTTTATCATTTGATTGATGATGTCTTGAAATTAGTGTTAGTGCATAGCTGTAACCATTTCTGGTCTCTTGCTATGATTTTTGAAAGAGTGGTGCCCTTTTTTGTTTTTTGAGGAAAAAAAATGTGGTGAACAAAGGCTGACTGTTTTGGTCCATTGCAGTTCAAGGAAGGCCATCCAAGGCAATTGTGGATTCATTGGCTTTATTTGGGGTTAGATTCTTGAGCCTTTCTTGTAAAGAATGTATTCAAATTTAAATTGTTAATACCCATTGCCTGGATGTTCTGCATTAGCTGTTCTTATCGCTGCTGCTGCTGCTCCTTATACCTTGCTTCTTTTGTTCATACTGTTATATTGCAATGAGGACTTGAGCATTTTGATACATTTATTTGTTTAGAGGTCGCATTTTCTGTTCCTTAAACAGATTTTATTGTTTTTACGTATGCTACTATTTATTTTCTGTCTGCTAATACTGTTTGAAGTTACATTCCAAAAACCCCTGAACTATGAAAACATATGCAACTGTAATTTCTCTTTCCTAATGTGCATCTAAGCCCCTAATGATTTTATCTTTGGTAAATTAATTTTAATCTTGACATTTGATATCTGCATTTTTTTTTAGTTGATGACTCTACCCTGGGTGTAACTTGATGTTGCCAACATGTAAGCAGTCCAAAAATAAACCTCTCCCCTCCTCTCTCCTTGTTGATCCTCATCCATGGGGTATACCACAATGGTGGGAGAACAAGTCAAGGTTGAAAACCTCAAATTGGGTTTGGGGTAATCATGCTCCAAGTAGGCTTTAGAAATTTAAGTCCTAGGCACCAACTTGAAGATGATGCAAATATCACCAAGAAAATTAAAGTTGATGTGTGCAATGAGTTTATAATCTCTTGGTATTAAGTGGACTCAACAATATTTCAGTGTATACCTCTTGGTTGTATTGGAGTATGATTCCATTAACATTGCATTTCTTATGAACTTGACTTTGGTTTGTGCAAATGAGCAGTTGCATTCATGTTCAACTTTTGCTAGCTTAAACTATTTCCTTTATTCTAATTGACTTTTCTGTCTATAGGCAGGTGCAATGCTGGGGGATGCTTTTCTTCACCAGTTGCCACATGCATTCGGTATGTGTATGTTTATTGTTTGTAACTTAGTCACTCCCTAGCATTTTCCAATGTCACATACACCGACTGTTCTGCCTGGTGCCTTGGAATGTTCAGATTCTTGTTGGGCTACTCTTATTTACATTTTAGGGAAAATAAAAAACATTCACTAGCTCTACTGGTGTTGAAGAGGAAAAAAATATGTACTTGTAACCTTTTCTAGATTTGCAAATGACATGTGATTCTTGCAAGATAAAATCAGAGCCTTGAAATTATACAAGAGAAATAGGTGATAAAATATTTTGTTGGACGAACTATTATTTCCACTTGACATTTGATAACCAATTGAAGTTGATAAGAACCTGCTTCATTTTTCCTTCTCACATGGGGGCTAGGTGGTGCAGATTAGGATTGTGTCTTTTATGTACCTCTGACTTGTCATTACTGAGCCAGAGAAATTTGGAATTTTCTTAAGTGCCTGTGAGTAGACTATTATGACGTCTGCTGAAAATGTTCATGTTAGTGATGGGGAATAAAACTATGGGAAGGGAGTCTGTGTTTTGAATCTAACAGAAAAGAAGAGCAGAATTTTTGTTTCTATTATGTTTTTAGTTGACTACTAAACCAATCATTGGTGTTTTGCAGGTGGTGAACACTCCCACTCACATGATCCTCATGGAGATCATTCCCATCATGCTCATGTTGGGCATTCGCATTCACATTCACATTCACATGCGCATTCTTTGAAAGATCTTTCTGTTGGATTATCCATTTTAGGTTAGTATTCAAATACTTAATACTGCAATGTTGTTATGACTATTGTCACTACACTATTTCTTGTTTAAAATGGATTGAGGCATAGACACATATATAGGCACAGGCATGCTTCGTTGCAAAAGCCCGTTTGAGTTTCTTTCTACAAGTATTTAATATAGAAGGGTCAAAAGCAATGTTATTTAATCTGGCCCAGCCTGAACAGTTGGATTGATGAACTGAACCTCTGGCCAAGCCAATTCCTTGAAAAACCCAAAATGGACCTTTGTCCTGGTCACCTTGACAGTTCAACTGGTCGACCTGATGAGCCAGTATTGACCCAGTACAGGGTTTCCTTTTCCTTTCTTTTTTTTTTTTTTTTTTAAATTTATTTTTTTTATTATAAAATTTTATACCAAACTCTACTTGTGTTGAATCTAACTAAAACTTAGGTTCATTGTTGTCGATCCCAAGCCTGAATAAAGGAGGGTTGTGGTAGGATGGTGGCCAATGTAAAACTAGCCAAATCCTTATGATATAAATCTTACAAGATATGTCGTGTATTCCCTACTTGCAATACGCTACATTAGTGCTAAGGTGTAGCAAATAATCAGCAATGGTACTATGTGGACCCCACAAAGGACGTGTCATACTGCTGGAACAGTTGTGAGAAAAAAATATGCAAGGGTTACCCTTACTTTTATGGGCGAGTGTGAGCAAAGAAGTTAGTCCGTGAACGGATGATTCATTTTGGGATGTGGAATATATGTACCTAACATCTAAATTGATTGAAGTGGTAGATGCTATGACTAGGAGGAGGGTACATATAGCATGCTTACAAGAGACAAGTTGAACTGAGAAAAAGTGTAGGGAAATAATACATAATTTAAGCTTTGGTATGTGCATTGTGTTAACAGTAAGAATGGGATAGGGATCATTATTACTATTCAGCTGAAAGAAATGGTAAGGATGGGATTGGAGACAGTATGATCTTAATAAAGTTGGCTTTAGGCAAACAAATAGCAAGTAGGGTACATATAACATGCATAAATATTATAAATTGACTATTGGTTCAACTAGAAAACTACTAATTGATCCACTAACCCAACCCCATGCCCAGGTTGAGTTTTATAACACTGCTTAGAAAACATCAAAACCAATGACATGCATCAGGAGTGTATGTTCATAGGATTAAGCTGAATAGGGTGCCAATAGAAAATGTAAAATGGACATGACAAAAGAGAAAAAAGTACAGACCCAAACATGTATGTGCCATAGGAGCATGATGGAAGCACTTATCTTCAAGAATCTCAGCTAATCAACTATACTTTTCTTCACCTTTTTTCTCAGCTAAAGCCAAACTTAGGAAGCCAAACAGGGGAACTGAGGGCTTAAAAAATTACTTCCATTTATTATTTACTCTCTCTCTCTCTCTCTCTCTATCTATCTATATCATTCACTTATTTTCTGGCTTCATGGGAATTTTGTTGCTGGCTGCCTGCATCTTCTTTCTGTTGCTTTTGCATCGGATTCAGTAAATGATTCGATTTCTATTGTGATAAACTCCAAATTTGTTGAGTCATCTATTTCTCAGTAGTTCTTTTCATTTACCATGAGGGAGACTTTCTATCTATCTCATACACTTATTTGTTTTTCCCACAGCCACTCACCGGTTTTATCAGTCCAACTGCAGGGCGGGCTAGTTTTATAATAACATGTTGGCCAATTTTTTGCTGATCATTGTTGTAAGCAGTATGACGCTTCAACTTTTCTCATAAGTGACATTCTATAGGTGGCTTGTTTTTCCTGGGGATGCACCAGCCCTTATGTCAAGCAGGGATGCATGATTATGTGCTTTTAGTGATTCCAACTTGATGTGTGATATCAAAGAATGGTCCTGCTTCATTAGCTGTAGATAGTAGCTTTTCTCCTGTTATCATCAGGGGTATTGTTCATTGCATTTCAACAACTTTGAATTCTTATTTTGGTATTGTTTGTCACAGCTGGCATTGTAATCTTCCTTCTCGTGGAGAAGGTGGTCAGGTATGTTGAAGACCATGCTACTGGAGCTAATGCATGGAGTCATGGTCATTACCACCATCATCAAAAGAGCAGTAAGAAAATAGAGGATGCCAGTGATCATGATGAAATTCAATCACAATCTGTCAAGGGATCTGGAGGAAAGGGGTCAAATGAAGTTTCCAGTGACCCTTTGATTAAGAATGCTGAAGCACAGCAGGAATATCATCTACGGAAGGTAAGCTGAGGAAAAAGCATATCATGTTATGCTTTTGCAACTTTAGTCAGTCAAAATTTCCACTGTGATATTTAACATGATTTCTAGCTTTGATGTGGCCCATGGAACCTAAAAGTTGGAGAGCATAGGGTGTTGGGAATCAGGATATATGTTAGGGACAAATTATGGCCTATGCACAAATATGGTCAGAGAACATCCTTATTCTTTTTCATTTGCTGCTGTGCTTAGAAGAAGATTGTTCTTCCAGGTAATAATGATAGGTAGGTAGTGAAGAAAAACAGAACAGAAGAGTTTTACAATGCTAACATAAACCTACATTATTGCATTATTGTGTGTAGTGCATGGTGCAGAAACATGGATTCGGAGGATCGTTTAACTTGTTAACAAAGTATGCTTCCGATTACAGAAACTGTCACTTAACCTTATTTGATATGCTCGTATCTTGCAGAGGAATGTCACCTCAGACAAAAATGATAGTAGAACCGAAGACACTGCAAATGTCTCTGCTGATGTTAAATCTATTGACCAAAATGATTCTGATCAGCCACCAGCAAACCTTGTGTTTGGTTATCTCAATCTATTCTCTGATGGTGTTGTAAGTATGTGTTCCTTTTCAACTTTCTAGATTATGTTACTTAAATAGGATTGTTTAACTGAAAGCAGAGAAGTAATGACGTCTGTTGATGATGCAGCACAATTTTACTGATGGAATGGCTTTGGGAAGTGCATTTCTGCTGTATGGATCTGTTGGCGGATGGTCTAGAACACTCTTTTTACTTGCACATGAACTTCCTCAAGAGGTTTGAGTTCTCCCATCTATTAATTGATTGTGATCCTCTTAGAGATCACTATCTTACAATTTGAGATTATTCATAGCCCAAGTTTTTTTTTTTTTTCCCCATCTTGCAAGCACCAGGATGTAATACTTGTCTTTGTTGCTATTAGAATCTGTCAGTTGATCATGTGAAGCTAACTGTACCTTCTAGTTCTGTTTGGACATCGTAATTTTGTTTCCAAGTACTGACCATTATTGTGGAATAAGTGCCATATAGATGCATTCATGTGTGCAGTAGAGAGAGAGAGAGATAGAGTTAGAGAGAGATTCCAAGGGAATTTATGAGCACATAACCATGAGGAGTCCACATCACTGCATCACCTATATCCATATTTATTAATTGTGCAAACGTGTGGGGAAGAATGTTTAATAATTTATGCCCATGTGAGTTTACATTTTCTTCCCCACTTTTGTTTCATTCTCAGTTCAAATTACATCCAACACATGAATTGTATATAGAGGTGTATGCACTCACATACATCATGAGTCTGGCATATGTAGCTACATGTTAAAGGTTATTAATTTTCTAAATGGGGAATAAGGACAATTCCATATACTTTTGTGATCTTCCATTTTCATCCATTCTTTTGGCTTCTATAATGGTTTCAGAGTTCCTGAAAGCTTATGTTCTCTACAGGTAGGAGATTTTGGCATTCTGGTGAGATCTGGTTTCAGTGTCTTTAAAGCCCTTTTTTTCAACTTCCTCTCAGCATTGGTGGCGTTACTAGGAACTGCATTGGTGAGTGCTCTTCACAATGTGCAGTCAATATTATCCTTTAAGACTTAAGCATTGGAGGCAAGAAAACTCAAAATACAACTTCTGTTTTAGGCTTTGCTCTGGGGACAAGATCCTGGACAGTCATCTTTGATTGAGGTAGGATTCCAGTAATGGAATTCATTTATCGACTTCCTGTTCAAGCAATAGTTTAGGGTTTAAGTTGAAATTGTCATTTCTTTTGCAGGGATTCACAGCTGGTGGATTTATTTACATTGCTGTCGCCGGAGTTCTTGCAGAGATGAACAACAGCAAATCAACATTGAGAAGTGCAGCTGCCGAAATAACCTCGTTGGTCATGGGCATGGCTGTTGCACTATGTATCTCACTTGTGGAATGAAAATGGCTTTAGCTGTTCAGTTGTTGCTGAAATTTTCAAAGGGGAAACATTTTCTCATGGCTATTTCTCGCCGTATAGAAATCACGTTATTTATAGTGCCATGATTGTTGTGCGTTGCTATAGAGTGAATGTATGTTGCAAAAGACTAATTTTAGTGTAAGCTACACAGGAACCAAGTATTAGACAGCTATACTATTTATCTTTCTTTTATCATTGTATAGTCAAGTATGAGTTGCCAATGCCATGGGGCTAATAGCTTTCCGATAGCATCTCCTTGAGGCCTGGTAGCAGGAGCTTGAATGCCTCATGTAGGAGGCACCCATTTTCTCATTCCTAAAAATTATTTTTTAGAAAAGGAAAGGTAGACAATTGGGTTCGAGTATGAGCATTGCCATAGACTTCTATGCCTCCCCACCACCCTCCTCATTTTTTCTCGAACTCCATTCATCTTGATCTTACCTCACCGTTCCACTCTCCCTTCTCCTCTTCCTACTCCACCGCCATGTCCACCCGCCCACCACAACCATTCTCTCATTCTTTGTCTAGAGTCCCAACTAGCTAATTGCGATACCTCGTTACAAAGGCAGAAACGTCCGAACAAGAGAGAAAGATTGGGGGGGGGGGGGTGTGTTGTCTTCAAGGTGTCCCTCGACAAGCTTCAGAAGAGATTAAAGGCTTGCAATTTGAAATTGCCAATTACGATTTAAAGTTCAAATTTCTTCATTATTTTCTCCACTTCCATCTCTTTTTAACTTCAACACTCTGTTATTGTTGCGTTGTTGACTGTGGTAAACGAAAATTATTTAAGAGAAAGTGGGACATTCCTGATATTTTAAGTTATATGTGAATATGAAGACAAAAATGTCAATTAACGATTTCCGTCTAGTTTGACTGATGTCATTTTGTTATTGGCTCATGGTGTATTTTATGTAATTTTTGAAAATGCGGTATGTGAAGTATAATAATGCCTTGGACTTTGGGTGCAAAATGTAATTTTTTTTCCCAAGGAGACAAGAAGTCAACCGATTGCCATGGGAATTACGTGGTACTTCCCAAAACGCAGTTGTACCATTAATGAAAACAGCATACAAAGATAAATGTCTAGACAAAACACAAGACTTAAAAACAATTTAGACTCCTTTTAGGTTGGGTGCGAGTAAGTTCCAAGTGCATTTCTTTTCATGTTTGCTACATGGGAAGATCCAAGTTTCATTATTTGTTTGAAGAATGTAACAAAAACTTATAAAAAAAATCAAGAATTGGGCATGCGCTTTTACCTGGGCAGGGCTTGTTTGAGCTCCATGTTGTGCAAAGCAATGCTGGGGGAAGTTCTCCTTTTTGTTCATATTTTACTAAAAGAGTGAATGGTGGATGGATACCTTTTTTTTGGGTCCGCGAATGTCAATTTTAGACGCTTGTTTGGAAACTTGCAATCAAGAATTGTCCCCTCTTTCGGTGGTGGGATTGAAAGTGCCCACAAACTTTAATTGGCCTAAGGGAATTTCACGCTCTGCCGCTCACAATCATTATCAATCAAGACCCCTATATATTGCATCTATCCCTCCTTGCTGCTGATGAGAACAAAGGGCTCACTGCAACTTATTGGGAAGAGGGGAGAGATTAAAAAAAAAAAAAAAAAAACAAAACGAGAAACCCACCACTGTGATAGAGACAATGTTGTCAAGATTCAACCCCAGAGGACAGAAATTCAAATGAAGAAAAATGAGTAAAACAACGAACAACTATTGCTTTACCCATTTCTATTTACTAGTTTTTATCGCTTTTTGTGGAATAATTATATTAATGGGTTCTTTTAGAGACAATGGCTTCACCATTTTTAACTACTTTGTGATGTTACAAGTTCCCATCTTTCTCTGTCTCCAACTTTCTATTTTAGCTTACTTTGCAATGTCAAGTTCACATCTCTGCGGAGCAAACATGCCTAAACTCCAAGAGGAAATCCTTTTATGGGTACAATTCACAACATTTTTATATTATATAAAATATATTTTATACTACGTAAATAATATTGTATATAATATGTAAGTGATATATAGAAAAATAATATAAATTTGTAAAAATCTCTTTTATATTTTATAAAACATGATTTATGTAATATAAAACACTTTGTATATAATATAAAATTAATTTGTAGTTATAAAAATTTTGTGTCTTTTGTAATCATTTTTTCTATATATACACACACACACACGCACCATACATATCATAATCAAACTATTATCTTACCGTTTTGTAATCTGATCTTAAACTTCATACGTTGGTCTGTAAGATGCTGAGCATGCCCATATTTTACCAATAAAACCAATTTATGGGGTTGTACATGGATGGTGAAGCGAACTCCTAGCACATGTTTTGGATGGTGTTATACATGATGTTTATCTTCCAACATCCAATCACATTACAAAGTACAAAAAGGTCCTTGACATATCTAAGACTTTGACACTACAGCATTTAATCAGGAAGGTTTTCACATCAATTTGTTTCACAACAAGGCCTAAAGATGGATGAGAATAGTGGAATGCAGCTTTTAACTTGTTTGCACCTTGCTACTAACACTCAAACTTGTCGACCTGTTGCAGCATTTGGGATATGGTAATACTCTGAGTGGGAAGGGAAGGCATTCTTGCTGAGGATGTTCTTGCATGGTCTCCTTGTGTAAGGGTATGGTGCCTTTTACGAACTGCTTGAACTGGTGGCTCTGCAGCCAAAACAACAGTGCCTTCTTTGTTCACCTCTAATGGTACCTCTGCCCTTTTCCTCAAGCTTTCAGCAAACTTTTCTTCCTTTACTCTCCCCTCCTGCCATTGCAGTTTATTTAATGGTTTGGACTTGGTTAAACAAGTTATATGCACAATCATGTGCAACATTCGCTTAGTCTATATTTTCAGAAATTATCAAAGCTGCCGGATAGGTTTCATATCCTGTATTGTGATCATACCACCAAATTTTGGCATTAAGTTCTCATTCTGCATAATCTGTCATAGTTATGGTTGTAAATTTTGTAATAAGGCAATAAGGTTGCCATTGTTACCACTTGCCTTCTTCTCTGTGTGCACTTTACCAGTCCATAGGCATGTTAGTTTTGCATGTTATTGTGCAGTGTGAAAGAACAGCGCATAACAGCTGCTTTTCACAAGAGACACCCCAGGAAACAAAGTTAACCTCATATTAATTCAATTAGAGATCAAATTCCTCCAAGTACAAGTTCCTATCTTTCTCTGTCTCCAACTTTCTATTTTAGCTGACTTTGCAATGTCAAGATGAATGATAACTAATCAAAACCAGAAAAATGTGACAAGAATGCAGATGATTACTCAGATGATACAACACAGGGAAGAGGAGAAATCCAAGGGATTATCAGCATTAAAAGAGTTACATTCAACCATCAAAAGAGATGTCAGAGACACAACTTTTCACTTACTAGAAAATGTTGTTGTCAGACTCATTTTTTTAAGGTTCTTTACAAGATTAGGTTGATTTATACAGCATATAGTTTGTGTGTTATTAAATTTTTTCTGCTCATAAACCAGAGGTGTCACCATTGTTGTCTGAATATTGATCTTATGGTTTTTGGCTTTACAGAAAAAGTTGTGGAGCTTAAGGCATGAGTATAATTACAGCCTAAGATTCGCTCTTTCTCTCTGCTTTTTTTTCTTTTTTCTTTTTTCTTTTTTTTTAAAAGCAAAATGAATGCAAGGTAAGTACTTAGGTCTGTGAGACCCACTAAGAAATCCAGAGGCATCCCTCTCTGGTACAAAGTGCGCTGATTTGGCTTCAAATTTTAGTCTATCAGAAACAATTTTGTTACACATTCAAGAGTTGTTGCTGTATGTCCGTCCAACACACGGGAAAGAACAAAATTTCCAGGAAGGAGTGGTGTTGATCGTTGTCAATGGATTTCGACCATGTCTTGAACTTTAGACCATTAATTCCTGAGACAATTTTACTACTACGGAATCACAGAACATTGGTGGGGTGTAGCCTTTTTTATGGTCGCGATCATTAGCATACATCAACAAACAGCTGCGATACCTCTAGCGTGCAATCCATTTAGTATGGCATTGTAACAAATTAGCAAAGGAATTCTTAGGCCCTGAGGCATATCCTACTAACTGCTTCAAGTAATGGTCCTCCAGGAGAAGCAGGCAGAGTATATAACATATCTAGAAGACAAAGAAGAGATTGTTTTACCTTGATGACAGAGGAGGTAGGAATTGGGCACTTCACAGGGCGATCTTCATCCTGTGGCTCCATGGGGTGCTCAACTGGCCAGAACTGTATTTCAAATTCCACTGAATGTTTCTGTACATCCATGTAATTGCCGCACTCTAGTCCAGCGGTCTCGGTTGTCTCATCTACCACTGGATAAACTTCACTTCCCTTGTCATCCTAAAACCACCATCAAGAACATAACTGACCTTCAGCAGATTGAACTAGACTAGAGAAGAAGTGAATGGAATTCTCGAAAAAGAGAAAGATAGAGAGTGGCACTTACAAAATCATCCTCCCCACATGACAAACCATTTGACAGACAGATACTCATCAAGTTCCGGCAACCAGGCAACAAAATCTAAACTTTGTCTTGCGCTTGTGTCTGTGTGCTTTGTGTACGTGTATGTCTGTCTGTGAATGACAAAGATGGAGAGAGAGGTTGAGAATGGAGAAAAGGGCAAAGAAAGGAGAGGAAATAAAGGGAAAAGAGAGCATGAAAAGGAGGAGTACAGGGGTTGATAGGTAGCAATTGTGGGATCACCTGCACAGAGAAAAAAGAAAGAGAGATGCCACCAAAACCCCATTTCCCTACTTTTCTTGATTTTGTTACTCCCCTAGCTTTGCTTTTTCTTTGCCTTACCTTTAGGCTTTATCAGGTCCCTGCCTTTGTTATACATGAACCAGGGACAAACGGCTCTCTTTGATTTTTTTTTTTTTTCACTTTCACTCTTTTAAGAGAAGTAGCCGTTTGGCAATTTTCGCAATTGGTCACAAATTAAAGTTAAAATTAAAATGTAGTATTTAAATAAAAACTAAATATTTGACTCTATATTAAGTTAATATTTAAATAAAAATTAAATTAATTAAATATATTTTAATATGATTTTAATATTTAAGTAAAATTAAATATTTTTATTGTATAATATTTTTGAATATTATAATTTATTATATAATAAGTAAATATAATTTTATATTTATATTACTTGTTTTTTTTTATGTTTTATTATATTAATAAAATTTTAAATATTGATATAATTGTTTAATAGTATATTAGAGTAAAAAAATTATATATAAAAATTTGTAGAGTCAAAAAGATGTCATAGTTGTAAGTAAAAAACATTTTAATTCAAATTTTCTATATGAGATAAAAGGGAAGTAAAGTATTAATATAATGGTATTATATAAATATTAAGTATTATAAAGTGGCATGAAAAATAAAATTTTAAACTTATTTATTTAACATCCTAAGTTACAAGTGTTTTGAATATTAAAGGATGAGAGAAATTAATTAAAAAATTATCAAGAGAATTGTGATAATTATATTAATAATGATTAGAAAAATAATATATTAAAATTTAAAAATTATAATAAATTAAAATAAATATTGTTAATAATTATAAAATTAAATAAAAATTAAAAGAAAATATTAAATTTATTATAAATTAAAAATTATTATTTAAATAAAAATTATACTAATTAAATTCAATATAATATGATTTTAACGTTTAAATAAAATTAAATATTTGAATATCTTAATTTATATTTTATATATAATTGTCTAATACTAATATTAAAGTTATTGACATTAACAATAATCCACACCTCCACTTTTCAACTTTTCTCGATTTAACAGATTAAGAAACCATGCGTATATAACATAAGATATTCTTGTGGAGGACGATGGTTAAGTTGGAAGACCAAAGGGCAACTTGTTCTGCCAAAGGGTGAGATAAAGTCATGATAGTCAAAAGCACAAGATAGAGGCATGTGTCACGAATTTATAGATTTATTACGTCCTATTCGTGTGACCTTAAAAATACTTTCTAAGTAGCCTTCTTATACTCAACTCACAAGAATCTTTTTTGGATATTAATTTTAGAAATATATTCCACTTAAAAATTGAGTGTCTACAAATGAGGGGAAAGTGGTTCCCTTTTATACAAGTTTTGAACAAATTACAACCGTTAGATCCCTCTTTGATTTAATAGTGGATATTACATCCCTTCAACTTCTTATGTACATACATTTATTAGCATTTATTACATGGTTAGTTCCAATGTATTTCTTTTCTCTAAGAGGTGTCTACATTTAACGTATTATCTTTCCCTAGGAGGTGTCTAGATTTAACGTATTGTCTATCCTTAGGTACAAAGGACCGTGACATTCTCCCCCACCTAATCAGGCGATGCCCTCGTTGCTTCTTTAGCATGGTAGGTGTCAATCTCCTTCTTGAATTGTCAAAGAGTTTCAACAAGTTCCCAATTAGCTTCGCTTTTCGGAAGACCCTTCCATCAGATAAAGTATTCATGTCTTGGCATACAATACTGCTTTTGTATGACCCAATCTACCACTATGGATTTGACTTCTCGGTCATATGAAGTTTTTGCTCCAAGTTTTACTCTTTGTGACTCCCCTCGATCTAGATCTCCCTTGTCTTCATGGTAAGGTCTAAGTATACTCACATGGAAAACTAGATGTACCTTTAATTTTGGTGGCAACTATAGCTTGTATGCGACTTTCCCGACCAATTGTATCACACAAAATGGCCCTTCGTAGCGACAAATTAGACCCTTGTGTACATCCTTGTACCAAAGAATGGCGTGTAATTTGGCTAATATCAAGTCCTCGACTTGGAACTCCACATGTCGTTATTTTTTGTTGACCCACTTCTTCATGCCTTTGGAGGCTTTACGTATACACTCCTTTGCCAAGTCTACTTGTTCCTACCAATCCTTGGCAAACTTATATGTAGGTGGGCTATTCCCCTGATAGCCCAATGCAACCGCACTTGGAGTTTGTGGTTGTTGGTCATTCACGATCTTGAATGGACTCTAGTCAATAGACTCATTTCGTTGCAAGTTGTAGGAGAATTGGGCTACGTCGATCAACTTTGCCTAATTTGTTTACGTTGTACTTATGTAGTGCCGAAGATAAATCTCCAAGAGTGCATTGACCTGCTCGATTTGACCATCAGTTTGGGGGTGTAAGCTTGTAGAGAGATTCAACTCCGACCCTAGCAGTTTGAACAATTTAGACTAGAAATGCCCTATAAATCAAGGGTCACAATCGCTCCAATCATTTGTGGGACTCCCCAATACTTTACCACGTGCTTTATGAATAACTTGGCTACCTTCTTAGCTGGGCAATCCTTTATTGTTGGCACAAATGTTGCATACTTGGAAAATCTATCCACCACGACCATAAGAATCCGACATCCTTTGGACTTAGGTTGGTTTACTATGAAGTTCATGGAAACACTCTCTTATGGACGAGTTGGGATGAGAAGTGGCTCTAATAGTCTTGGCGATGAACGTTGTTCAAGTTTGTCTTGTTGGCAAACAAGACAGGTTTTACATAAACTTCAATGTCATTCCGCATTTGGAGCCAGTAGTATTGATCTTCGACAAGAGCTAAGGTGCGGTGGATCCCTGGATGACCTGCCCACTTCGAATCATGGCACTCACACAACACTTCTTTCCTTAACTTTTTGTGGAGTGGCACATATAGTCGTTGCCCTTTTATGTATAAAAGATCGTCCTTGATGTGTCCCATATCGGTTCCTGAGGGGGTCTTTGGGCTGTTTATAAGGGTTAGGTCAAACCTCCATCTTGAGCTAGCTTTTGTGGTGGAGTTAGGGTTTAATCTCTTATTAGGTGGTATCAGAGCCAAACCTCAGAGGGTCAGTGGGCGTATGTACAAAGGTTCCCTGCCACCATACCGATCGTTGACTGAGGCAGTATATGGACGTGCAGTTTAAAGAGGTCGGGCATGATGTATCCCACATCGGTTCTTGAGGGGGTCTTTGGGTTGTTTATAAGGGTTAGGTCAAATCTCCACTCTTGAGCTAACTTTTGTGGTAGAGTTAGGGTTCAATCTCTTATCAGTCTTCGCACCAAAATTGTCAGGTCTTTCCCTTTTGTGCATATCTAATGAGGGCTTGAGTCTTCTGATCATGTTTAAGCCCCTCCTTAATGTAGTCGATCCATGGACAGTTAAGTCGACTCACTGTGTTTGCCAGCCCCATCTTCCGACTAAGAGCATCAACTATGGAGTTAGCCTTCCCTGGCTTGTACTCCATCATATAGTCAAACTCTATTAGGAAATCTCGCCATCGAGCTTGTTCTAAACTCAACTTTCTTTGGGTTTGAAAATAACTCGTGGCCACGTTATCCGTCCTTACAACGAACTTAGACCCTAGGAGATAATGCCTCCACGTCCATAGACAATGGGCCACTTCAGTCATCTCCTTCTCTTGAACGGTATACCATTGCTCGGTATCGTTCAATTTCCACGACTCATATGCCACTAGATGTCATTCCTGCATAAAAACACCAATAATAGCAAAATCTGATGCATCATTCTCTAATTCAAAAGGCTTGGAGTGATCGTGCAACACCAGCACCGGCTCCTTGGTCATGCTTGCTTCAACCGATCAAATGCCTTCTGGCATTAATCTGTCCATTCCTATGGTTTCTCCTTCTTCAGTATGTTCGTGAGTGACATAGTGATGTTTAAGTAGTTCCGAATGAAACGCTGGTAGTAGTTGGTGAGACCAAGGAATGATCTTAACTCTGTCACTTTTATCAGTGGTTCCCATTTAATGATGACTCGAATTTTTGCTGCCTCCATATGTACTTGTCCTCCCTCAATAATGTGCCCCAAAAATGGCACTTCCTTTTGGGTAAAGGCACATTTCTTGTGCTTGATGTATAAGTCATTCTCACGCAAGACTTGGAAAACTTGTCTAAGGTGGTCAATGTGCTTTTTAAGCGTCCGACTGTACACCACAATATCGTCAAGGTAAACCACTACAAACTTATTTAAGAACGGGTGCAATACTTTGTTCATAAGAGTGCAGAATATGGCCGGAGCATTAGTTAAACCGAATGACATGACGAGGAACTCATACAAATCATAACAAGTCACATAAGCTATCTTCGGCTCATCCCCTTCGGCAATCTGAACTTGATAGTAACTTGAACGGAGATTAAGCTTGGTGAACCATTGTGCACCTCCAAGCTGATTGAAGAGATTCACAATGAGTAGGATTGAGTACTTGTTCTTAATGGTTAATTTGTTCAACGCCCGGTAATCTATGCACATCTGGAGTGACCTGTCATGCTTCTTCTGGAATAGGATAAGCGCACCGAACGAAACCTTAAATGGCCAAATGTACCCCGCATTGAGCAACTCCTTCAGCTGTTTCCTCAATTCTTCCAATTCAAGGGGTGTCATGCGATATGGCACTATGGCAAGCTCGATCTGATGATCCACTTCTCTACGAGTTGGAAGCTTCTTGGGCAACTCAGGAGGCATCATGTCCTTAAACAAATCGAGGACTTGGCTCACTTCTGTTGGGACTTCGCTCTCTTTGCTCTTGCTGTCCTCGCTTTTCAAGATTACTAGGATGGTTACCTCACCCTTCTTCACTCCCTTGTTAAGTTGCATTGCCAAAATCATCTTCTGATCACAGTCCGACTTACGATAAACCGGAATCATGCACTGACACCATTTGTCCAGCATACAAAGACACTCGGCAAAGGGCAATATAACCACATGGATCCTGTCCAGAAATTTCAACCCAATGACAAAGTCATAATCATCAAGAGGAATTACCTTAAGGGTCTCCTGGTTTTTCCATTGCCCAATCTGCAGCTCAACGTCCTTAGCAACCCCAACGGCAGAGACTTCCTGGGAGTTGACAATATTAAGCCACTCAGCTCCTTTCTTAACTTGAAGGTTAAGTTTTTTGGCATTTTCTTCCGATATGAAGAGATCAGATGCCCCAGAATTCATGAGCACACTCATTGTGGTTTCTTCAATCTTCACATCTGCATACATAAGTCCCTTTGGCTCCTTTACCTTCTTGGATTTGATTGAACTGAGGATCCGCAGCGAACCTAATCATGCTTCCTCTTTTGGCTCATCTTCTTTACAGAGGGTAGCCAGCTTGGCCTTGTTTGGGTAATCTCACACCATATGTGGACCATCACAGAAGTAACACTTGTAAGTACATATCTTCTTGTGACCTGCACTGGTGGATTTTGCATGAGCCTTTGAAGGGCCAGCCAGTGGTTTACCTCCATTCGAGTGATTGAATCTACCCTGGTCTCCCTCACTATTAGCCTTATCCTTTAGACGAAAGTTTGACTGGGAGGTGGAAGGTGTCCTATATTCTACGAGAGATTTAACCACTGTAATGGCCGTTGTAAGGTCTCCCACTTGGAACCATTTCAGCTCCTGTTTGGTCCACGGCTTGAGACCACTCATGAACTGGTGGTACACCTCTGTCTCATTCATTGAAGGGATTTGGAGTAGCAACTCCAAAAATCACTTCACATAATCGCGTACTACACCCTTCTGCCCAAGGCGCTTTAACTCGTCGCAAGCTTCTTCCTCTGCATATGTGGGATAGTAGTTCCGTTGGAACTCCTCGACAAACCTATCCCAGGTCGTGATAGGATCTCCACACCTATCGTCTGACCAACGATGCCACCATAACAAAGCATTATCAGTTAAATATATAGATGCAGTATTTACCCGTAATTGACTGTCATTGATCCCCATGGCTTGGAAGTATCATTCCATGTACCATAAGAAGTTGTCCATGTCCTTGGCCACCTAAGAACCCCTGAACTCCTTTGGCTTGGGTGCATCTGTACGTGGTCCTTGCACAGTGATCACCTTGTTCACGCGTGCTACCTCTGATTCTGCAAGCTTTCCCTTAAGCTCCAATCTCCGCGCACATAGCTGCCATCATGGTCTCCAAGGACTCATCTCACTGATGGAGTTCTGCCTTAAGGTCCCCAGCAACTCTCCTCAAAGTTCTCCCATGTCGACTTTGAGCTCCTACATCTCGACCACGAGCTCCTCCCTTTTAGCATCTACACCTTCGATGAACTGGGTCAAGTCATCAACCGAACCTTAGACATTAGTGACGAACGATTCAATCTTCGTCATACGAAGTGTCAAGTCCCCTACTGGATCCCTTGAACTCGAAACAGTAAGATTTTTTTTTCCCTTGGTAGCACCTTTATCGGCCTTTCTCCCACGATCATTGCAGTCATCACCCATGATGAGCGCCTCATCAGAACGTGGGTCTGTCATAGTGCTTAGAATGAATCTGCCTCTGATACCAACTGTCATGGGCCTATGGATTTATTGCGTCTTACTCGTGTGACCTTGAGAATGCTTCCCAAGCAGCCTTCTCACACTTAACTCACAAAAATCTTTTTTGGAGATTAATTTTAAAAATATATTCCACTTGAAAATTGAATGTCTACAAATGAGGGGAAGGAGATCCCCTTTTATACAAGTTTTGGACAAGTTATAACTGTTAGATCCCTTCTTAATCTAATGGTAGATATTACATCCCTTCAACTTCCTATATACATACATTTACTAGCATTTATTACATAGCTAGTTTCAATGTATTTCCTTTCCCTAGGAGGTGTCTACATTTAACGTATTGTCCATCCCAAAATATAAAGGACCATGACACATGCATCCCTTTAAGCTTTACTAGCTGTTTGCCACATTTCCTCCTATATGAACCAAGAAAATGCATATATATATATATATATATATATATATATATATATATATATATATATATTATGGTATTGGTCTAATCAAACTCAGAGAGCAGAAGACTTATGCCCCCATGTTTATCATTTTCAAAACTCCTAACCCTAACCCTAGAAAGAGTTAAGTGTTATCTCTACAATTAATGTACCTAACTCCCACCTAACAAATTTACATAAAGCTTTCCCTCTAAAAGGAAAAGAAAATCTAGTAAGGACTCTAAAATGTATCTACATTTTTTTCGTAATTCTTAAAATTATACCTAACCCTAACCCTAATTCTAGAATCTCACTTAGCTGTCATAGCTATCTCTTTGTAAATACATGCCTTATATGTTGTTTTTGGAGCCATGACTTTGTCCCATAAATAGCTCTGTAGCTCTAGTTGTCCCTCGCACATCTCTTTTCCTATCCAACCAAGGAACATCTTGTGATCCAAGTGTATACATGGTTAGAGAAATCATTGGTGGGAAGGATGGAAAAGAAAATATTGACAAGGATGATGACGATGAAGAAGTTGACAAATTTTAATACCAGATTGGTGATTTATCAGATTTTATCATTATCGTTTGGTATGTTCTTCTTTTCTATCAGTTTTTGCCACTAAATCAAAAGTCATTGAGTTTATGACATATACCTAAAAAGTTGATCATGTGATATAAAAGTAACAGTGGATATTCCATATTCTAATTATAAAACAATTTCTAATTTGCATGGCTTTGATGGATTAGTAATTAAATCTTAAATAGCTTAGAACTGACTTATTTTACACACCCGCGTTACTGCTTGAAATCCAAGACATATGTTTCATGCATCTTTTTGAATACTTTTCACTCACCATACCTTTATGGGTCAACAGACTTCAAGAAATCAAGTCGACATGTCAAAGAACAAACAGGAGGGGATGTCTAGAATGTGACTCAATCTCCTTTTTGTGCAAGCAATCATTGAAGGATTCCCATAATTTTGATCTTTCTTCATTGAAGAATTTCTATGATTTTGATATTTGCAGTACATGGCTTGGACATGTTTTTGGAAAAGCTGTTCATCGGGACAGTTTGCAGGGCTCAAGAACAAGGGCTCGATGCCAGCACAGTCCACGGCAGAACATGGAAGCAAATCAAAAATTTGTCATTCATTATGCCAAACTACGCACCTTTGGTGTATAACATTCCGCAAAAGTTTGCAGCTGCACCTTTTGTGGATAATATAGATTTGCTTTCCTGTATTTATGTGGCCTGCGGCATGCACAAGGGGAAAAAAAACAACATTGGTTAAAAAAGAAAGAAAGAAAGAAAGGATCCCATCAAAAACCACCAACTACATATATTACACGTATTGTATACTTCTATGTCTGATATGCTATTTACCACATGCAATGGAAAATTTTTATACGATCAAAATCCTTAGCCTGCGGAGCACTTGTTATGATAAACATGTTTTATGTGAAGATGGGGATTGCATCATGAAAAAATCGCATCAGAATTTAAAAAAAAAAAAAAAAAGTTTGATCATCAAGCCTATTCACTAATGGGTTGATATAGATAAATGATATCCAAAGACCAACAAAGGTGTAGATTTAGATCACCTCAAGTTGACTCCCTAACATCGGAGAAGAGTTGATGTAATCTTAACCATTCAGTATGTGAATGAATGGTGTTGGATGGAATACATATAAGATTTTATTTTTTTTTTTTCACACAATTATATTTGTTTCAAATATATCACTAAATAGCAAAATGGTGTATATGAAACAAATAAAGTTTTTTTTTTTTTCATAACATTATTATACAAAATTATTTATTTTTGTTCAAAATTAAAAGCTTTTTAATCTAGAAGAGCATTAATTACAGGAAGGAAAAAGAGAGAAAACAAAGGGAAAATGAAATTAAATGAGTGGAAGGAAAATAAAAAAAATAAATAATTAGAATAAGAGGAGGTTGATTTGTCTAAATAATTTTTGAAAAATTATCCAACTATTCATTTGAATCTTAAATATATAATTTTATGAATAAAAACTTGATTTAATTTCAAAAAAACCTAAAGTTTATCAGTCACGGGCCAGACCTAAAAGACATATATACTCACCATTATTTTTCTGAATTACAAGAATACCCCTTTTGCAATGCCCAACACCGAAACCTAGAATCTTGTTCAGGGTTTGTGTCTGTGTCTGTCTGCTTGTCTGTCTGTCTGTCTGTCTGTCTCCAACAGTCACTCCTCCCTAAGATGTAAAGCTTCCTAATGTCCTGTTTGTTGGCAAACAAAAGCTTTGGGTTACTGCCGCCACTGCCCTGCTCCACAACCGGCCGGCCGATCAAGAATTCATGATGACCGATGATGACGACGGGGAGGAAGATTTTTACCGGAGACAAAAGCTGATAATGTTTCGAAATCCGATCGGCAATTTACGACATTTTGTCAGCTTTACTCAGTATACATTAAACTTTCCTTCTTTTTGCTTCTCTTTAATTTCTTTTTAGATAGTTTTTATTTGAGCTTTTATGTTAGATAATTTTTTTTTTTTTCGTTTTTTTTCGTTTTTGAGGACAGGAGCGTTGGAAACACGTTCTGTCCAGTGCAAAAACATGGAATATGACACAATGCATTGGAAGGTTAGTTAGAACTTATTGTCTCAATTGTAAGATTTTATCGTTGCATCTAATGATACTGGACAACATAATAACTCTCAAATGTGTCTGAAAAAAGATTGTGTGATTAACTTACTTAGAAGTAACTGTTGTCATTTTGTCATGTTTCTTTGAGGAGGGCTTAACTAGCTTAGCTAGCCTCCTTCAGTGTTCAAAACTGTGTCAACCAAACTCGTATGGTGTAGTTAACCCTTCCTTACTAACACATTTGCCTCTCTGATGAACCGACAACATAATCGGGATCCGAAATCCTAACCATACTTGGAAAACTAGTTCCTCCAAACCAACTGGCCATTACCAAAATTAAGCGAGTACTTGTAGCATCAGAGAAGTAACATATAAAGGAAAATAGATGGACAACATAATAATCCCACTTGTTATGAAAACATGGTTACCATCCAAGAGACGAGAACTCAGGCAATAGTGTTGCTTTAGAATGAATATAATCTAAAGAAACATAGATAAAGCTCTAAAGAAAACATAGATAAAATGAGAATAAAAAAGGTAATTGTGCATATGTGACGACATAGAAAATAAAGGACATGAGAAGAAACAAAAGCAAGAGTAGAGGCCTTAAATGCTGAATGAGATGATACAGCAAAATTAAGAATGAGACACCTAATATACAAGAATATAAGCAATTGAAAAGGACACAAAAGCCTCGATGTAGACAGTGGCTGTAGGCTTCTAGAAGGAAAATATGGCCTTAAAGCAATTATCAACAAGGAAAGGATCTTGTCTCCATGTATCTAGTAGATTCCTTGCCTGTTCTCTATTCCATGTGGGATCAACATGCCCTTTGCCAACAATATCATTACAGCCAATAATGCATGAGAAACCAAATTAATCTTGATAGTGGATATATTGCATTGCCATTGTTTATATATATTCTGGTTTACTTCAATTCTTTCCCCTTAACAACTCCTCACCTAACCTTCAGTTTTAATTTAATGTAAGTTTTCATAAAATTGCTCTACCAAATCAAAAGTTACTGCTTCTCAACCAAACAACACACATCCAATCACTAAAAGTTCTGCATCTGTGCACCCACAAGCTAAGTTCAAACAGAGAAATATGAAATATAACGCGTAAATTTTTCGCATTTCTGCAAAACTAGTTCCATGGAATTTACCTCATCAATGCTGCAGAGGACCCCTTCAATGCTGTATAATTACCATATTTTTTCAGCTTTACACAGTATACAATAAATTTTTTTTTTTCCTTCTCTTCAATTTTTTTCTCATTGACTAGATAGTTTTTATTTGAGTTTTTATGTTAGATTCATCTCTGTTTTATTTTGGTCGCCCCTACAACTGAGCTTATACTGATATTGACATAATGCGCTTCTGTCTAGTGCAAAAACATGACATATGATTTAATAACTTTGTGTAATTGAGTGCAGGAAGCTAGTTCTATATTTGGATTTTAACAATCAAAATGCTGTCATTTTCTCATATGAATACCATGTTTATAAGCGATTTTTTTTTTTTTCATGAAACTAATGTTGCAGATCATAATTTAATATTTTTATCTTTCAGGCCTTAACTTGTTATGCCAATGATTTGGATATGATTGGGAAATTGCAGTTGTTCTGTTGCTATATTTATGAATAGCCAATTCTTACTGTCTTTTCTTGATTCATTGCAAGGTAAGAACAGATTTGTGTTTGCATTGAGAACCTTCTTTTTTAGGATAAAAAAAAAGGTTATTTACTTGAAATAATTAGTGGCTGCTTTTATTATGGTTATCATAATAATTGTTATGTTATTTTCTTATAATTTGCATCTCAATTACTATGTAATTATGTTTTGATTTCAAAGGAAAAGGCATGCGTTTCAAGACTTGTGATTCTCTTCAATTTTAAGTGTGAAGAATCTAGCTTAATGAAATAGAGCTTCATATTAGTGAATTCCTTTGTGGCATTAGAAGCAACTAAAGTAGGAAGTTCCACATAACAGATGTTTCTAAATTTTCTTTTAATTTATCTGGGTTTCTAGATATGCTGTCCTTGTTACTCAATCTAAACTTAAACAATGTTGTAGTTACAATGAGTTACATGTGGATGTGTTCCTATCAACTATCTTACTTCTAAGAGTCTTATTATATGTTGTTTTAAATACCAAACTTAAGATTAAAAAAAAAAAAGCTGTATTATTTGATTTTTTTTAATGCATTCTGTTACTTGTTTGCACACAATAAGATCAAGCATAATGACTACTTGTCAAGAACAAACTTAATTGCAAGCTATATTTGTTTATTGCATGGATGAGCTGTATTTTTCTAAACTGAAGTCAAAAGCATAAAATTAATGAAAACCCAATTAGCATCTTATTTCTATAAATTTTCTCTTAGTATTTGGTTTTGTGGTTAAGAATTTTGAAACATTATTTTCAAGTGTGCTTTTAGCAGTTGTTAATGCAGACATGAATTGTGCTGTAAATTAGTTCTCTTGGAATAAAAAAAAAAAATAGTTTATTAAAAGAGAATAGTTGTAGTCATTGAATGTGAATATTTGCCATTAATAGTGTTCAATAAATGGTGCAAATGATTTCTACTTATTCACTTTCCAAGTATGAGTGGCCTACTACTTACTCTTGTATTGTGTTGTACCTGTACGTTTGTTTTACATGTATTAAAATGCATGCTTGTGCATGCATTGGATGTCAATGCTTGCCATTAATGTTCAATGAGTGAACCAAAAAATGATTCATACTTGGGATTCCTCTCCCTAGATTCTTGAATGGGTAGAGGATCCACTTTCCAAGTACTAAGCGGTCTACTACTTTGTTCTTGTGTTGTGTTGTACATGTATGCCTATTTTATGTGTTTGCATGCATGTGCCAAACTTTGCTGTATCACTCCATTTCTGTCTGAGTTGTCTTTCATTGATATGTGAGTAGTATTTTCTATAATGAAGAAATTCATTATTATCTAAATACAAAAACTTAACATGGCTCATGAAATTGGTATATTCATGTAAAACCCCAGGTAGGAGTGGTGATGTAGTAATTTCTTGTAATTTTGACCAGATTTATTTATTTTTTTAATTATTGAATAGAGGAATTTAGTATAGTGATTACTGAGTTGGTCTGTTGTACAACATGGCTATGATACCAAAAATGAACATTCTTGACATACTTTATAGTGATTAATTTTCAGGGAATTCTAACTTTTGGAGCAATGAATTGGAATCAGGATGAGGAAACTGGGAAAAATACTCAAGGGTTTGAAATGTTTCCTGCAACAAAGCTTCCATCATTTGTTGGACACTTTCGAGGTTAGTGATATATTTTTTTGGGTTGCCCATTATGCCTTCCACGCATGAGTGGGGTTGCAGTAATTTCTCACATTTTGACCAGATTTTTTTTTTTTTTTTATTGAAAAGAGGAATTTAGTATAATGATTACTGAGTTGATCTATTGTACAACATGGCTCTGATACCAAAAAGGAACATTCTTGACATATTGTAGAGTGATTACTTTTGGAGCGATGAATTGGTACCAGGATGGGGAAACTGGGAACAATACTCGAGGGTTTAAACCATTTCCTACAATGCAGCTTCCATATAATTTGCTGGACTAATGAAGTTAGTGATGTCTTTTTGGCTGCCTCTTGTGCTTTGGATCAGCCTTCATTTGGGAGGGGAGACATAGTTGCCAGTGGAATGTCCATTAGCTTAGCCCAAGTAGAGCTGGGCACTTGGTGGATCACTCCAAATTTCTTAAGGCAAAATTTTTGAAGCCTTCAATGGAAGGTCATGATATGTGCTTAAACATTTGAGGCTTTGCCAACACTTGCAGATAATCCAGTACACACACACAAACTGTTTATGCAAGGACAAAGGAGCTCCCCAAAATCTGACACCTCTTGCGCTGTTATGACTCTCAATATAAAGACCACAAATTTCCAATTTTAGAAAGAAGTTAGTTTGAAAGGTGGCATTTGAAGTAAGAGAAATCTCAAAAACATAAAGCCACAGAAAATGACATGATTATAAAATTTACTGCAAAGAAACAACAGGCATGTTGTGTAACTTGAAAGACTATTAATAGAAAAGTTACTTCTTTCCCTCAAATCAAACACTGATTATGTGCATAATCCATTATTACTATTGACTATTGATAGTTCAGACCAGGAAAGTCTCCCCACTCCAACTGTCGTGGGAAGTCTTATCATCCCAAACTAACAGCAAGGCCCGCACACCTTATTGCTACTCGTACTTGAGCAAATCTCCCAGGCTCAAAATTTTCCTTTCATTTTCTCTCAATTGCCAGCTTAGGGTTTTTTGGTAGTTGTTTGGCTGTTACAGCCTAAGCTGTGGATGGGATGGCAATAGCTAGGTTTCTTGTATTGGTTTGTTGACCATTGTTCCTTTCTTTTTGTCATTTTAATGGTAGTTTCAAGAGGTATAATAATGTTCAAGGAGGGCAATCTAGGGTAATCTCATTGGCTGTGAATTCTTGGGATTCCAGGAATACTTTTTCTGCACCCCGTAATGTACAGAACGGTGCACACGCACAGCCTCCTTCACAAGGGATGGCTTTGATTTTTCATAGTGTCTTGTTTATGTGAAACATGTTAGTGCAATTTGTGGTTGAAATTTGCAGATTGAGTTAGGAGGATATCAGAAGCTCAAGGAGGCACATATTCAAGGTGCTTGATCTGGACGGTAACATTATATGACATCTAAGCAATGGATGAACTATTTACCATATTTGGTATAGAGAATGACTTCAGAAGATAATCATCTCTCAAGACTTGGATCAGTTATTTACCATATACATTTTGTGAGTACTCTACCATGATAATTACATTGGATGTTGGGCATGACTAAACGTCGGATTAGCTATTTACTGTACACATTGTAACAAACCTTTGCAGTTGTGGGCACATCATAAACTATTTTGTTGATTAAGTTCAGCATGTGACTGTCTTCAATAAGTGTAGTGACACCTATGGTAATGTAGATTTAAAGAAATTATTGTTGTTTTGCTCTTTCTGTACATTATTCTCGTCATCATGGAACTGATGCAAATAAGCACATAGCATTGTTATTGTTGAGATGTGGCAGCATTCTAAATATTCTCTCTTTGGCCCATCCTACTAAATGTAAACAAAAACATTTACATTGAATCGTTGGTCCTTGGTCCACGTTAAGTATGAAATAACCTTCTGATGAAACTCAAATCAATATACCATTGATGTGCTCTCTCAGGATGTTTCTTCCCACATTTGGGTTTTGATGATAATTGCCACATGAACCACTTACCCTTAGGATAATTCTCAAAGTCAGTCTTGAGCAATGTGCTCAACATCTGCAAAGGCTGAAGAAAGTGGTGTTGGCGGGGGATTGAATGGGAATCTCAGTGGCCCAGTCTCGAGAACAGTGGCGGTTTTTCTAGAATTGAGCTAAGATACCTCTTATGGGGTAGAGTTTCCTGTTTGAACTATAAGAAATGTAGTGGTAGAAAGGGAAGACAAGGAGAAGGTATTCAAAGAGATGAGAATATTTCCATGGTTACTTGAATTTTGGGTTGGCAATCTGGTGTCGTGCATCTATGTGTGTTTTCTCGATAGAATGTATTTGATTTTCTTGATTGTCATTTGTTGGAAAATTTCAAATTTTGCAATTTGTAGCCATGTGTCTTTCATGTAATTGATTTTGGTTGGTTTGATTGAGTTATTTATGTGATTATTTTTATTTTTCAATTATTCATAGAAAAATGTAAATCCCAATAAGGCGCAACATTCTCAAGTGAACATATTCAAGATTACTAACACCAAAAAAAAAAAACTAACATGATGAGATTACAAGTCAAACAATTAAAAGTATTAAGTCGTATTTGAAAACAAATTCAATTTTTATACATTGATAAGCTTGAATTACAAAATGTGTTTAGGTTGAAAGAAAAGAATTTCAATTGAAAAGCGAAGGAGTTGGCAACAAACAGTTGACCATTTTGCAAGGTAAGAGCATATTAGATAGGTATGACTTTATGAGAGAGGTGTGAATACTACTTCCTTAAAGGAAGAGAGTGTTATTAAGGATATTGAGAGAGTGTTTATAGATTTTACATGATTAATCAATAAAATATAAAAAATGTAATGCAAAAGAAGTTGGAAATTGAAGTGCAAATTTGCAATGACACAAGAAATCTTCATTATGATTCTCTTAAATTTACAATAACTAAATCCTAATCTGAACATTAATGCCAACATGTCAAGCGATGATTTTTCCAATTGTTCGTTTGCCTAGTGACTTTCTTGGTGCTCTATGTATGTATAATCAACTTAAGAATTATCAATCTATAACAGGTGTCTATAGTCTAATAAACTAAGTTGATTATTTAATTTTATTTAGTTGAATATATTTTTAATTATTTGAATTCATATATTTAATTTTCAAAAAATATATATTTTTAATATATTCACTTAATTTTTTTTTTAAGAATAAGGATAATACTGATGATAAAAAATATTTACTGAATAAATATATTGTGAATTAAGTTTTTTATTTAATTAGTTGATTATTTTGTATTAAATATATATATTTAATAATATTATTTTTATAAATTTTATATTTATAAATATTTTATATTTATTTAAATGATTAATAAATAGATAAAATATTTATTATTTTAATAATTATATATTAAATATAAACATTCGAAATAAAAAATTAATATAAATAATTTAAATTTAATATATTTATTATTAAAAATAATTATTAATAAATTTTAAAATATATTTTTTTAAATTTTTAAAATTATTATTTTTAAATTTTAATATTATTATTTTTAATATTTATAATTATTTTTTAAAATTTTTAAAATAATTATTTTTAATTTAAAAAATTATTATTTTTATTATTTAAATTTATTATTTTTATTATTTAAAAATATTGTTTTTATCGCTCAAAATTGATGTTTCTTGTAATTATTGCTTTTATGTCACGTTATTGTTGTTTTTGAGTATCAAAATGATTGTCTTTGAACTTCAAAAATATTATCATTTTATCTAAACAACGTTGCCGTTGGATATTGGCACCGTTGGTTTTACAACCCAAAATTGTTGTAATAATAAATTTAAATTGTTCTCATTGGTTAATTGTTGTTTAAGCACTTATGAAACATTGTGTAAAATTTTCAAAAATCAATACCATTGATACTAAAATTGATTGTGTTAAGTTTTAATTGTAATATTTATTTTTTTCCGTGACAATAATTTCTAAAATTATTGCATAAAGATCATTGCAGTGTTTATCAAAAGTCGCGTTCAAGTGATTAAGCAGCAATTTAATGCCCTTAGACAACGATGATTGATTGTTGCTAAAAGTACTCTTATGGTGTGGTGATATGCTCTATAAACCCATCATTAAAACTAGTTACAAGTGCTTGTCTTGAGTCAACGGGTTTCTATATTGTACCATTTCAATAAACAATCAGATATCATGATTCGGTATGCTATGCCAATTAAAGGTTTTTTAGTACAACGAGTGAGGAAATCTATTGTTATTTCAATGCCACTTATTTACTTACTTTCCGGTTTGCAATCGTGTGAAAATGTTCTGTCCCAAATGACTGACGAATAGCCTCCATTGTTGCGATGACTTGGGAACCATAATGACAATGTCAACCTCCAAGTAAGAAGCTTTTGCGCTCCACAAAACAAGCATTAATGGTACGGCACAGCACAGTGACAACATTTAGCGTGGCATTTGCCAATTCTCAGATCTTATGGCCCGCCCAACGAACTGATATTGCTTTCTGATTTGGAAATCCATTTATTTTAGTTTGATTTAGTTAGGCTTCGTGCGTCCAATTGTCCACTATTTTCCAGTTTCAAACAACAACAGAAACAACTAACAACCCCCCAAAAAAGATTCCAAGGAAAGGGTCCAACGCTTAATATAGGGAAAGGCCCCCCTGTTTCACAAGCTGCTGGGGACAGTTTTTGGAACAGGAAAATCCATGAACCTGTGGACGAGGGCAGCCGGAGCCTTCAAGGACAAGAACAGCATACTTGCGGTCAGCCTCTCGGGGCGGAAACTGTACCGGAACTCTGAGCTCGAGGCGGCTATCATCAAGGCCACGAGCCACAATGACAAGAAGGTGGATTACAGGAATGCACAGAGGGTCTTCGAATGGATAAGCGCATCCCCGGTGAGCCTGAGGCCTCTGATAGCGGCATTGACCATGCGAATGGAGAAGACGCGGAGTTGGGTGGTGGCTCTGAAAGGCTTGATGCTGATGCATGGCGTTTTCTGTTGTAAGACCCCCGCCGTACAGAGGATCGGAAGATTACCATTCGATCTGTCGAATTTCACAGACGGCCATTCCAACCCCGGCAAAATGTGGGGGTTCAATGCCTTCGTAAGCACTTATTTCGCATTCTTGGATCAAAGAAATGCCTTACTGTACGGGCAAAGGAACAAAACGGAAGAACCAATGTTGCAGGAGCTTGTAATGCTGCAAAATTGGCAGTCCTTGCTTGATTTGTTGCTTCAGGTCAAGCCGCTTGCCGACAACATGAATTCTGTTCTAATCCTTGAAGCCATGGATTGCGTGATCATCGAAATATACGACGTTTACAGCAGAATCTGCAACGGGATCGCAAGAGTTCTAACAAAAATATATTCAGCTGGGAAACTTGAAGCAACCATGGCATTGAGGGTCCTTCAGAAAGCCACAACTCAAGGCGAGAACCTTTCTCTGTATTTCCAGTTTTGCAGGGCTTTTGGGGTCTTTAATGCAATGGAGGTTCCTAAAGTTACGCAGATTCCTGAAGAAGATATCCGGGACCTCGAGCGCATAATCAATGACGTCTCAGAGAGGACGGTTTCCGAGACTTTGACACCTCACAAGCAAGGTCAGGACCACAAAGCCATAGTGGTAAGACAAGAAGTTGCCACCGGGGAGGATACGGGATCAAAGAGCGGATTGAAGACAATAGTAACTGATAAATGGGAAACTTTTGATGAAGATTTGAAGGTGCATGAAGAACACAATACCTCTGATTTTAAGCCAACTTGTGCTACATTGAACCCTTTTGAGACCCCTCAAGATTGTCTGCTTCCTGTTGTACCAGTACCAGTACCAGTGTCAGTTTATACACAAGACATTCCTGATTTAATTAGTTTCTAGTTATTGCAATTTGGATTTGGAGTCAATGAATAGAATTTTTGTGGCAAAAGGAGACTCCCAGTATCTTTTCCTTTAGTTGTTGCTCATTTCAGACAATTTATAAATGCATATATACTATCTTTTAAATCAAAGCAACAATAGAACATGTAAAAGAAAGGAAATAAAAAGTGACATAAAAAAGGTTTGAGTGAAAATATAGAGAATGCAGTCAATGATTGGATGTTTTGGGATCTAATTTATGTGAATTTGCATTTTTTATGCCAGGGCCAGCTTCTAGGCTTAGTCGACAACTGGGTGTCCACAAAAGTAGAGCAAAGTAGGCAATCAAATAAGGTAAATGAGCACTAGACGGATCTAATCTGATTTTGGACACTGAGCAAAATCCATTTAGCAGTATCCCACAATGAGAAAAAAGTTTGAGAAAGTCAGTCAAACAAAATAGCTTTATTTATAATACTAGTATGCAAGATTTCCTACCTGAAGAGCAAAAGATCGAGGCATTGGGCCACAAAATGAAAAGTCATCCGGATGGCAAGTGTTGGTAAAATAATTCTTCCAATCAAAACAAAGGATGCATAGAAACTTCAAATGGCCAGTGGCTCCCGAGCAACATAGTAAGTCGAATAACAAGAAAATCCATTTAGCAGACCCAAGGTACTGATTGTCAAGGGAGGAACACAACAGTTTCTTCCTTTTTCGATGATTAACTATTAGAGACTGGTCAGCCTAACAGTGATATGGATATGAAGTCATATTCTGAACCAAGATGAACATCCTTCTCAGCAAAAAATTAAAAGACGATATAACCTACTAAATATGTTAGCTGTCAGAAGCATACCACAAATCTCAGCTTTGCGTGGCATTAATCAATCTTAGTAACATTGTATGTACTTTTGGCTAGCTTGGCAAATTCGTTGAAAATTACACACACCATGTTTGACTTGAATAACAAAGATAAAGGGTGAATCTGCACTGTCTGACCCCTGGCAAAAGCCCTGTGATTGAGTAAAAGGTGTCCAGTGTTTTATATTGAAAAAGGGAGACCAAAAGGATAATACAAAAGAAAGATAAGATTGAGTAGAAATAACTTTAAGTTGACACCACTTTAATAAGATTTGAGATGGTCATAAGCTGCAAGATTGATCCTTCAGATTGCTCCAAAGCCGCATTAAGCAAAAAGGAAGCAGCAAGGCATCTGTGAAATTGAAGAATATCATCTCTGCAAGAAGAGACAGGAAGGCCCATTTTGCTCAAAATGTGCACGAATTTGACTGCAGAAAAAATGAAAAAACATGAAACAAAGAATGTTGAAACATCAATTACAATATTTCAAATCTGAGATGCCCTACTGCGCATATCACTTCGGCTTGAATCCCAAAGGAGAAACGGAAGTGCAAAACCATAGGTCAAAAACAGGGAAGAAATTTCCACACTGAACCTGTGTACACCATAAATGGCCTAAAGCGGCGGTTATTTTGTGGCGGTTAAAAACCGCTGCTAAACACTCCTATAAAACAGTTATTATAAGTGTACTGTCAATAATAGTAATAAATTTTATAATAACAGTAAATTACTACTTTATTTTGGAAAAAAAAAAAAAGATTATAAATATTTAAATAATAATTTATATTTTTTTCTCAAAAAAAGCAACGAGTAAGACTTTAGAATTATTATTTTAATTTTTTTATTTACAATAAATAATTTTTTTTAAAAAATAAAATAGTAGTTTAAAATAATTATTTTTAATAAAAAAATAATTTTAAATTATTATTTTATCTATTTTTTGTTATTCTTAAAAAAAAAAAATCTTTACTTTTACATTTTATTTAAAAAAAAAGATAAGATAATAATTTGAAATTATTATCTTTCTTTTTTGGTTAAGAAAGAGAATAAGGTAACCATCCACTGCTTTTACATTTTAATTTATCTTAAAAAAAAATGATAACTAATATGTTATTTTTCTACAATCAGATTTGTCAAAAATATTGAACTAATATGAAGTATTGAGTTTAATTTTTAGGTGGATTTTTATGTTAGTTTGTATTTCAAAGTGGATTCCTACAATTTTTTTTTTTTTATTCTATCCTTTGGAGTGTTTTTGTCTCACATTAATTTGGTATTAGAGTAAATTTTAACCTAAACACGACATATCAAAAGCATCTAGATATTGTTCCCACCTTGCCACCATCAAACTAAAATTATGTTTCAAAAACATCACAAAAAAATCTCAAATTTTGTGTTTTCTACCATTGCCACTCTTTGTTCCTTGTCAAATTGTTGTTGCTCATTGTTGGCCATTAATTGTCAACCACCGTTGTTGTCATTGCAGATGAGCCATACCAAGAGTACAATGTGTTGATCTACATGAATTTGCAATCCATGGCAAAAGGTAATTGCAAGTCATTGAACTAGTGCAACTCTATCATAGTGCCACTCATCATTGATAATCAAAATTGGTCTAGAAAGAAGTGTCATCCTTCAATTTATTCTTTTCTATTGTTAATGCACCTTTTCATAGCTTTAACATTGTTAAACCAACAAGTCTTCTTGCATAAACCACCACCCATCAATGACAAGCCCTTTCTAGACAAAACTCGTATCAATGGAATCATTGTCATATTCCTTGCCACTTCCGCTCCCATGTGCTCCACTAATGTTGATTGGAAGTTCACCAAAGCCATCAACAACCAAGTCTACTTCTTGGAATTTGCCTAATTCATTCATTATTACTAGAATAGTTTCTATTTTTTCTATTTTGAAATTTTAATAAATAGGTTTTAGAAAAAAAAAAAAAAAAAAGACAAAGTAAAAACAAGAAAAGACAAAGTGAAGAAAAAAAATAAAAGATCAATTAGACCAAGGTGTCCTCCAAACCATTCAAACTTTAATATTATGAGATTAAACTTCTATTATATGAGAAATTAGATTGTAGAGATGAACATTATTAAGATAAAATTAATCTTGAAATGTTTCAATATTATGGTAAAGTTTATACAAAAAGATTACGAGTTAATCCAACATGATGATGAATTTGTCCATACTAAACTTTTAGAATCAACATTTGATAGTCTTCCTATTTTTGTTGAAGATAAATCTAAAATAGTGTTATCAAAACAATTAGATTAAGTTGATTAAATTGTTGATGAGACCACAATATATATGAATTTGCTTATAAAAGCTAATTTAGTAGATGACCACACCATTGATACTTCTCTATCAATTTTAATTGATGGAAAAGATGTGAGAAATGGTGTCGCACAAGCTATTTTTGTACGATTTAAGATCTTTAGGCAAAGAGTAAAACCCATATGACAATTTGATTAGTTCAGATTGATGAGTGATTAAGAAAAGAAGAGAAAATTGAACTTTTGGGCTTAACATTAGCAATATAGGAGACAGAGAGGACAAAAAAAAATACTTTTAAGTTTTTTGCTTTTTTATTTAATTGATTTAGGGTGGATTTAAGCTTGATTTTTCTTCTCTCAATGCCCTTAATCCTAGTAAGCATTTTTGTCATTTTTTTCCAAATTAGCTTTTTTATTATGTCAACTTATCACATTACATGTTTTGATGGTTTTTATTTAAGAGACTTGATAGTGTGATTAAAAAATTTTATAGGATATGCTTTGCTACATTTTAAAATTCATACTAAATTTGTAAAAATGTACAAAATTTAAGATTTATTTATATATTAATCTTTTATAACTTAATTAGAGGAATTAAAAACCTTTCTCCCAAAATTAAAGGAATAAATTTGGTTGATAGGTGAATTTTTAAAATTTTTTCCTTCTCCCAATTTTACAAGAAATATAATCCAAATAAGATAAAAAGACTCTTTTTGTACTATATTCCTTCCTTATAACCTATATTTCCCTCCCCAAGTACAATGTTAAGGATTTTGTACAAAAGTTTGGCCTTATTAATTTAAAGTTTACTAGCTAAACACAATGAATTACTTATATTGCGATGGATGTGACTTAAGTATGATACTCAATATGTTATGATTCTAAGTTTTTCAAGTAGAAAAGCAAGATTTTGAGGGAAAGATGGAATTTGAACATGAGAGAATGAAAAAGTTTAAAGAAAGACAATTTTGATAGTATTTTTTCTTGAGTTGTTACAAGCATTCACAATATTTAAAAACAAAAGAAAGTAATTGTCATAGGTCACTTATCTTAACCACTAAGTAAGACTTGCCTTTTTATCATATAATCTCTTTTCAAAAGTATTCCTTTAAAAGATCAAAGAAAAAGCTATAAAATTTTAATTTGAATATCATTTATGCTCCTTGTGAATAAAAAGAGATCTTTAAAATTGTAAGTTAACTAATAAGGAGTAAAGTTTAAAACCTTTCATATATTTTAATAAATTCAAATTTGACAATTCACATGCGATTCAAGAGTTAATTTGCCATCAATATGATTAAAATAATAAGAGCAAGGATCATGCAATGTATCAAATGAATATAAAAATATACAACTCACAAGGTTGATCACCATAATCTATTATAAATACAATTAAACCAAAAATATAACTAATGGATTATGATAACTCAACTTTCACAAAAAAATAAATTTAAATACTTTAATCACATAAGGCAATGATCACACAAATTGCTATAATCATGTTGATACATCAAAATAATCAATCAAAGCACATAATCTAATAGGTTTATATATATTGCTTTAGTTGTTTGATACCATTTGATTAAAGATGGCAAAACTTGACCTAATTCTTAATTTATGTTGACTAAAAATGTCAATAAATTGTAACATGTAATACCTAATTTGCAATGATACGAAATTTAAGAAATTAGAATCTAAAATGGCTTGAAACTTAATGCACTCAAAATCTAAATAATTGGAATCTAAAACCCATAAAACTCAAAATCTAATGTATTTAAAACCCCATAAAACCAAGACTCAATAAATTTGATATACCAAAAATCCAAATAACTCAAAAACCAATACAACTTGGTTTGAATACAATCAGCCCTACCTATTTTTCACCTTTTTGATAAGCATTAATAAAAACTAAATTAATTACTAAAAAAGAAATATGAACATTTTTCTTTTTATTATAGAGAATCGTTGATTACTTTGGATGACCTTAATTAAAGGGAATCAAAATTGAAAATTTCTTAGAAAGCCTTTTTTTCATATCAAATATGACCAAAAAAAAACCTTATGACTCCTACTTATATGATTGAAAGTCGTCCAGGCTTGTGCTCTAATAGTGAGTTTAGTACATAATATAATGTGGAATAATATATGATAAGCTAGCATGAGATTACTATCTTATGTTTTTTAACTAGTATTATCCCATATATATTTATGGATTAAACTATTTCATACCATGGACTAAGCTCATATCTCCAAATAGCTTTTATATAAAAACTCATAACATTAACTAAATATCTTTTTTCATTTCTCGTTTTTACTTTTACTATTGCTCTAACCACCATTATAACTAATTATTGACCTTTAATATTGTTATCATTACAAGATTACCATTGTTGCTATTGCCACTCCCTCTCTTTCTTTCTTTCTCTGTTATACTTCTCTCTCTCTCTCTCTTTCTCTCTCTCTCTCTCTTTCTCTCTTTCTCTCTCTCACACACACACATCCATATATATATATATATATATATATATATATATCTTTCTCTTCAACTCTTTTTCTTCTATCTTTCTCTTTCTCTATCTATTTTTATCTCTCTTTCATCTCTCTACTTTTCTATCTTTATTTGTCTTTCTCTTTCTTTGTCTATTTTTATCTCTATTTCATCTCTTTATTTCTCCCTCTTTCTATTTCATCCTTATCTCTTTTTTATATCTTTTTCCTTCCCTTTCTTCATCTCTTTCTAGGTTTCATTTCTTAAAGGAAGAGAAAGAGATAAAAAGAGTGAGAGACATGGAAGAAACAAGTAAAGAACAAAAAGATAAAGATAGAGAGAGAGAGAGATAGTCTAAAGATAGAAGATGAAAGAGAAAAAGAAAAAGAAAGTGATGAAGTGAGGTATAAGAGAGGGAGAGAAGATAAAGAGAGAGATAAAAGGGTGATAGATGAAGAGATTAAAAAGAGAGAAAAAAATGCAAAAGAGCAAGAGTGTGAGAGATGGAGAAATAAAAGATAGAGTTGAAAGTAAGAGGGAAAAAGATGAAAGATAGAAAGAAAAAAAGATAGAAAAAGGAGATAAAAGAGAGAGATAGAGAAACAAAGAAATCAATAAAAAGATTTTGAAAAAAATAAAAAGTGAAATGAATGAAAAATAGAGAAAAATGAAGAAATTGATGAAAATAATACTAATAAAAGAGATAGAGAAAGTGATAAAGATATATATTTAAAAGATAAGCATAAAGTTTACAAGATAAAGAGAAGAAAATATTAAAAAAAGAAGATGAAATAGAGAAAGAGGAAATAAGAGAGACGTATAGATAAAGTTAAAGATAGGCAAGAGACAATAGAGCAATGAACATTAGGAGAGGCGGGTAGGGACAAAGATGGATGGGAATGAAAGAAACACAAAGAGAGAAAGAGAGAAAGAGGTGAGAAAGAGGTAATAATGAGATAAAAATGAAAGAAAAAAAAAAGAGATTAAAGAAATAGATGCAAATGGAAGAGAGAGAAAATAAATAAAGATTAAGATATGAAAAATAAAAATAGAATTAAAAGAATAATAAAGGGATGGAGAGATATAAAGAGAAAAAAATATTTAAAAAATAGAAATTAAGATTAAAAAGAAAGGAGAGATAAAAAGAAAAAGGAAGAGAGAGAGAGATATATATTTATAAATGTAAGAAAAAAAAAAGAGATAAAAGAAAAACAAGAAGTGAAAAAAAAAAGAGAGAGACAGATAATAAGAAATAATAATAAAAAATAAAGAAAGAAAAAAAGAAAGAGAATAAGAGAAAGAAAAATTTTAAAAAAATATAATTATATTTTAAATTAATTTAAGTGTAATTTTAATATTTAATTTATATAATTTAAATATATTTTATTAATTTTATAATTAATTAAAATTTAAAAAATTTATTAATATTATAAAATCATCACTAAGTAAAATAAAATAATTTTAATATTTAATTTTAATTATTTATTATAAAAAAATTAAAATAAATAATAAAATTAATTAATTACAGACAATAAAATTATTTTAACACACCATACTCTCTAATTATATTATATTAAATATTTTTTAAATACAAGATAACAATATAGCCTATTACATATCGTAGTCTCATATATTATACTATATCTTATTTTATTTAGTATGGCTATCAAACGGATTCAAATTTCTTGTTTTCAATAATTTAAAAAAATAAAAAACTTGGGTGTAATCTGACCTTGTTCAATTTTAACCGATCAACCATACTCGCTGTGTTTATGGTTGTTGATCGGTAACACGAACCAGTTCCTTAGATTGCATGACATCTAAACGACGGGAGTATTTTAATTTGACTTTCCCATTCAAGGAGTCTAATTAATTAAATATCAAATACAAGAAAGAAGAAAAAAATTAAGAAAGTTCAAAAAAAAAAAAAAAATTGCTAATCAGACTATGTTAGATCTACCATATCCATAAAAATAAAAAATAAAATAAAATAAAGTGTGAGTAAAAGTGAAGCTGTCTTGGTCTCTCTCTCTCTCCTTTGTGTCCTAATGTTTTCCATTAACTTGACTGGGTAGGACCGTAAACTTTTGGTTACAAGAGAGACCGAAAGACCAAAAAAACAGAGACGTCTTGCAGACAGAAACGATAGGGGAGATCATATATATGAACCAACTAAATGACTGCACATTATATCCTTCTGCAAGCATCCCACAAAAGCTTGGTTGCAAACAGTGAACTTCACATACCCAGCAAGTCAGATTCCCAAATGAATAATTGAACTTTTAGTGAATTAAAGAACCAAAATATGTCATACCTTGGATGACAGGTACATAGTAATCATTGAAGCAAAATTTGAGAAAGCATAATATGATCTTGAAAAGTAACAAATTATGCAAAAATTACAAATGCACACAGTGCATGATCCATGCAAAGAGACTAGTAGCACATTGTAAAATCTCTTGAATGTTGCCTCCTTGTAAGACCTGTATGCAGTGGAATTTGTTTGTCGTATGCAGAGAATCCCAATTCAAGGAATTTGATGCAAATATTCAATCCAGCTTTGCTTGCAGGTGTGTGTGAGGAAACACAGACCAGAGAACAATGATATTGACAAAGACGAAAGAAAGATAACTCAGATCAAGATAATCATAAGGCTTCAGGCTTCCTGGGAGAAAAATGAGCAATTTTCTGTGCTGTAAGCCATCATGATGCTTGTCCAGAGTCAATGACTACTTTATACATGGAAAAACATTTTGGAATGGTAGCAAAGCTAGAAGCAAATGTTTTGCTTCCAAAATGTAAGTAGCTTTGTTACATGTGAAACTGTAGTGTCAACCATCAACCAGGCCTTGCACAATACATACACACAAATGCTAGAGAATGCATATATGAGCATACACAGAAATTGACATTGGCTAAAGGTTTTGGACACTTCACCCACACATGCTGGCACAGTACCCCATTCAGAAACAGGCTCAAACCTACAAACAACATTAGTGAACGGAAAAGCCCATGACCCTATACCTGGAGCTTAATAACAACTGCTGTTACAGCATTGAGAATCAAACATTTGTAAACTGGAAAATACAGTGAGATTTAGAAGGTTTTTGTTTTCCAAACATAATTGCATCCTTGTGCAGTTACAATAACATCAAGATCTTTAGAAGACATCAGTGGTCACAAATTCCCCTAAAAATGGTCAGGGGCCTGTTTTATAAAGAGAAATAAGAGGATTCAATCTAAATTTGTTAAACAAAAAGCCAGAGTCAAACTCATGCAACCTACTCCCTGTTGCAGAATAGCTGATTGCCTTTATAACACAAACAGATATGAAAGGTTAACATCAATTCCAAAACTCTAGGTGTCCAAATTTTGAGAACAAATATCATGACTGAAAGCTCATGAACTACACTGAACCCAACGGATCTCTGCATCTAGTCAAAGATAAATATACAAGAGAAGTAGACCAAATGCATTGGCAGTCACACTAGCAGTACCAACAAAATAACTCTATCTGATAGTGACAAACTTGTTGGTACCATGTTTTGCCCAATGGGTCCTCAAATCAATTGGAATAGAAAAATTATAACCATCAGCAGCAAGCTTCTCCAGTACCTTCTTAAATGCACCTTGACTCATTTTTCTTCCAGCTATCCTTGCACCACGTCTTTTGGTGCTCATTGGCAAGGGATACATTGAAACATTTGTAGTGCAACAAGCAGACTGCCATCCACCACAGCCCCACCGATAGCACGGCTGAGAGGTTCCTGTACATGAGCAGACAGGAATAGGAATGCCTGAAATGTCCATATCAATCCCATTTATAATGACATCCATACTTTTCTTAGCTGGCTTCACTCGCTGAACAGTGTCATTGTTAGGATCCTTTGCCTTCCTAGGTTTCTTTGGCTTTGGGGTTTTAGGGGCACCTCCACTTTGTCTCTTCTTCAACTGGCCACCTTCCTTAGTTACATTTGGCTCCTCAACCATACCCAACCTGTCATCCCTTGGTGTATTGGGTGGCTGTAATATCTGCAATGAGTGAGATCCTGAAGTTTCTGGGAGAACTGAATAATTAGGATTTGGGGGCAACATGTTCAAAAACTTCTCCTTCTGGCTAATCCAGCTGTCTCTCACATAATTCATAGGGACAGGGGCATCCGAGACCACACAATCTCGTGGATGAAAGGCTCCATTAGCACCAACCATAATGTTATTGGGATCCCGGCCAGGCAGGAAATGCTTGGTGTCTCGGTCTGCCATGCTCGACATGAGCTGCAGACCAAGATGCCCCTTGAAGGCAGGTTCATAATAACCCCAATTGCGCATGTTCAATGCATCATCATCCATTAAATCTAAAAATGGTGAACCAAGAAAACCAAAATCAGCATTTCTTTTTCCATTTTTCGAACTAGCCATTAACATGATTGTGTCAGAAAATAAAAAGTTTTGGCACAACAAAGTGATCACATTGCATTCTTGACAATTGCAACTATGATGGAATCCTCATTACAAAAGATAGAATAAACAAAAGATAACATTAATTCATCACAAAATGGCTGAACACAATCAGGATAATGCTCTGGAAAAAAAAATCCAATCAATTACTTACAAAACAAGATGATATGCTACAAGATCAGCAAAATGGATATGGCTAAACACAAATCAACAATGCCTAATCTTATGTTTGGTTCCCGAGATTTAAAAAAAAAAAGAATGTACAAGAGGAGACAGTTTTCAGAAAATTCAATCAACTATTTTAAAATTATCAAACAACTTCCATTCCAGAAAAGAAAAGCCAAATCAAAACCATTTTGTTGAGGGTTTTAAATATCATTTCCCGATCCAAAAAATAGACGGAAATAGCATTCCCATTAGCAAAAAAATGTAATTCCCAAATACCCACAAGCCAAAACAGAGAACTATGAGATTTTAAATCTCTTTCCATTTTCCCACATTTTCCGGGGCACCAAACAGAAAACCCATATCAGATCTACAACATTTAAAATGAAATACAGAAACTTTTTAACAAAAAATATATTTTCAAAATATTGGCTATGCAATAACCGTAGATCCATCCAATCAGGAAATAGATAACAAAAAAAAAAAAAAAAACTGGATCCGCAATTCAGGCAAGAAATGCAGATAATATACAAGAATATCTGCGCATATAAGGAAGGTTTAATAGTGCAAAGGACCCCATATATTCAAATTTTAGAAAGAGGAAGAGAGAGGAGAGAGAAAACTTACTTGGGATGTAAACGGCTCTTTAGGGTTTTGCCCTTCTGGAGAGAGGAGAGAGGAGAGAGGAGAGAGGAGAGAGAAACCGCTATGAGAGAGAGACAGACAGACAGTGAGAGACATACAAATGTGTATACCTATAAAAGTAGGGAAATGTGTTTAATTTATGTTTCTTTTTCATTTTGTTTTATTGAAAAAAATGTAAAATATAAAATCTCAGAAGGATTATCCTATGTTTTTTTGTAAGGTAGCTCCCATTCCATGTGACAACAAAGGTTTAATTATTTATGTTTCTCTTCTCTTCTTTTTTTTATGCTCTTTCCAATTTGAGAGAAGCACCCCAACTTTTATTTTATTGTCCCTTTTGAGGGTTTTTTTTTTTTTTTAATCTCTCTTTAAAACTGACTATCTTTCCATGTAAGCGTGGAGTTGGATCTTCTACCTTTATTTGTTTTACATTAGAGACCAAGACAAATGTAACATTTTATTGTTCCTATGTGGATAGGTATGGCATTGTGACCTTTTATAACCTATGAAATTAAGATAGATCCACAATCAAATGAAATCGACCAAAGCTAGTCTTCTATTCTCTTTGGCTTGTTGTGAGTGCTAAGATGGAAATTCCAAATGCTGGATGCCAAAGTTTTGCTAGCTAATGTTGTTACCGAGCTATTTTTTTATTTTTTTAATTTTTGGACTATTTGTTGGTCTATTGAATTATGAGCCCCCTTTAATTTCATATTTCTTCCACTTTCTCACCTATTTTGAATTTGAGAGCTTTTTTTTTTAATGACTGGTACAGAGACAGATGATGAACACAGTAATTTTCTTCTGTGATCATACAGGAGGGCAACATGGTTCAAAGTATGTTGGGATTTCAACAAATGAGATGGGGTTTATGTCGTGAAAGTATCCTTGGATGATTGGGGGGATAGGTGAATAATTGAAGCAGGGTATTCTCCTCGGCTGGCCAATATGGAAAGCTAGCTAGGAAGAGGAATGTTTGATGTAGAACCCTGGAAGAAAATGACACAACGAGGGCGATCAATGCATGTAGAGAATTAAAAGAGTTACAAGCTGACTTCCAATGCCGACTACAACGTTTCTCACTTCTTTCCAGGTACATGCACCTCCTCATCAAGTGGAATATGATTGTGAGGAACAGGTTGCGGGGGAGTGAATGTAGTGTGCAGAGGTGCCAGCAGCAGGAGGCTCAGCACGGAGACACTCGCAACATTCTGAGGCGAGTTATGGCTAATCAAGTGGTCATGTTATCTTGCAACCTCCACGCTAATATGGAAAACCCAATTAAAATAAAAGACGTGGTTTTGTGGGCAGAGCTGCCCACCAACATTTCCCTAAAGTAAAAGAATATCAACAGAGATTATAAGATACTCAAAGTTGACCTCAATATCTTTTTCAAGAAAGAACAAAAACTAAGAGCTGATTTACAATCTCTTGTGGGCTTACCTTCCAGTCCCAAAGGAAAGTAAATCTACTTGTTGACGTTTATGCTCTAATTTTGTCAAATTACTACAGGTTGATGGCTCATTAAATCACAACCTAACGATGAAGGTATATCAATTATCATAAAATCAATGAAAAAAAGCTAATATAACAGAAAAATATATGAAAATAAGTTTGGATATAATTGTAAGTTTATTTTTTATTGTGATCTAAAAATTTCAGGTTGAATTTTTTAAGACAACTTCATTATGTCACACTGAAAATCAAAGGTCTTTGTATCAATTAAATAAAAAGAACCAAAATAGAGTTGCATTCTTCTGAAATTTATTTCTGTCCATTTAAAGAGAGAAAAAGTAGGATTGATTTCAATGACACCTGACTGCTCTGCAGCAGAACGCATTGTTTATGCATTCAGTGCTTCTGCGCAAAATACAAACATTTGGGCTGGGCTAGTCTAAATTCAATCTGAAAAAACAATGACTAAGTATGCAAAGGAGACCCAGAAGACGCAAAACACACGGGAGAGCACAACAAATAATTTATCTTCTTTTTAGTTTGACATTTTTTTTAATAGTTTTCTTTTACCAGACTTTGTTACATTACGTACGTCACTTCAAATACGAAGATAAGTAGATTAGTGGGTCATTATTTGTCCCATGTTTGAAGGTTTTAGCATAAAAATTTCCCACGATTTCAGTTAATTAGTCTTCTTTGTTTTTAAATTGTGTGATGATTTTTTTTCTTTTTTTTTTTTTGGTATATATGTACAAAGATTTAAATCTTAGGTCCAAAACTAAGGAGATTCACTCTCTTCCTAATATAAGATTTATGTCTCTTTTATGTTTACCAATAAGTACCTATTAACAGAACAAATTCTATTTCATACATACAAAAATTTAACATGTACACAATAATTAATATATATTTTTTTTTACTAAAATATATTTATTTAATTGATCATTATATATTTTATATTTATTTTTTTTTTATTTTTTGTCAAAGAATTATATATATATATATATTTAAAATTCATCATTTAACACGATAATAATGATAATAAATTTAAGTGCTTATTAAAACGTGTAGCTACTAGTGATGATTATGAAAATGGATCAAGTTAGCTTCTCTTGTCTCGATGGGCCTCAATGGCAAATAACCCAAATCACTTCTTGTACCCGTTCTCTTTTATTCCACGTTGAGTTGAAAAAAAAAAAAAAAAGAATATATATATATATATATATATATATATATATATATATATATATTGAAGCAAGCCTTCATAAGATGAAAGACTTTCCTTTTTTTTGTTTTTTTATCAGCTGATATGAATAACACCCGCTAGGAGTAGTTAGTTGGCCAAGAAATGTTGCGTTTTACGTCTGTCCCTTTAATTTGTGAGCTGAATCTGATATGTTCAGTTGCCGATATAAATGCAAAGAAAATCTAATTGGCTTTTTACAGCAGCAATGTTCAAAGCATGGTCACATTTGTTTACTCCAAAAACCTGTGTCATGGCATATATGTTACAGCGACAGAATTGCATGGCAGTCAATTTTAAACGGGGTCATGCATAAAGTGAGCGACCCCTTTGGTGAATTTGATAAGCTCGTTGGTTCTCTTGTGTCTAATTGGCACTAAGTGTGTGACCAAGCGATGTATAAGTAAGGGGATCCCCCAGGGGTCGTAGTTGTCTCAGTTGTATTATTGATACTATAATGTCCCATTTGGAGGCTAATGACGGATGCAAGAAGAGAAAGAGAGGAGTGCAGAGGGTGTATAGGTTCAAGACATTTTGTGAGCATGGTTACCCTCTTGAGTTTGACGGGTCATTCAGGGAAAATGTCAAAGTGCTTCTTGAATTTGGACACTTTGAGGGTAACATAAACAATGGGATGCCGAGTTGGTCATTTCAGCTTGAAGTCAATCGCCACCCTCCTTTCCATGTCTTCTTGTTTGTTGTGGAAGAGCCCATTGATGCATCATTAGAGCGACACTGCAAGCAATGCCAATATGTCGGTGAAGTCTTGAGCCCTTTTTGCTTTAATTAACGGATTTTCTTTCATTAATAATCCAATAAATGATCATAAGCACAATCTAGCCGAAACTATAATTTTTATAAAATTTATACTCACCAACTCTATGGACTTGTGTTCTAACTGTTTCCTGTCATTCAGACCAGAAAACTGTCTAACTCTTATGGACACTATGTCTTCATGGGTAGGTGGCATATGGGTATGCTGCAATCTTTGTAGCGATCTATTTTATAGAGTATTGTAACTGTTGTCTCAAATGTCTGCTTCTGTTATGCACAAGCATACACATACACTAAGATAAAGCATGCAACAAAATATCACTTCTATTATTTTATTCTAATGGTTTTGGTAATTGATTTCCTTATAGCTCAGGCTGGGGTCACAGTATGATCTGCAATAAGAAGTATCACTTTGTGATGCCTTCAAGGGACACTGTGAGGGATATTTTGTACTGTGAACAAGTCAGCCTTGATGATGGGGTAACTACAACCAAGGGTAAGTTCAATTTTGTTGAATTACAGGGCCATATGATGCATGGAGTCTTTCACTCTAGTGGGTTCGGTCACTTGCTCCTTATCAATGGGATGGAAACCGGCTCCAACCTGGCAGGGCAACAGATCATGGATTTTTGGAATCGTCTGTGCACCGGATTGCGAGCAAGGTTATAGGCCTTTTGACATAAACAAGTTAATACTACAATTGAGTCCAAAATAAAATTATCTGGGTGCTTCACTTGCAGGAAAGTGAGTTTATATGACATATCACAGAAGAAAGGCTTGGACCTGAGGTTACTCTATAGTGTTGCATACGGTGAGCCATGGTTTGGCCACTGGGACTACAAGTTCGGACGTGGAAGCTATGGCGTCACTCAGCCGATGTACCAACAAGCAATAGAAACAATTCAGTGCATACCCTTGTGTATACTTGTCCATTATTTTGGCAGTCGTAATCATGATATTCCAGTCATTTTCTCTAGGTACCAAGCACTATCTGACCATTGCTTATCGACTCTTAGTGACTTATTCAGCTTCATGCTGGACCTCAAAACCAGGCTTCCTGAAGAAAATTGCAGCCCTGGCATATCCCTGGAGCCGACTTGTCGATGGTCTCCAAAGCGAATTGAAATGGCAACAAGAGTGATTGTTGAATCCTTGAAAAGGGCTGAGTCCAGGTGGCTTTCGAGGCAAGAAGTCAGGGATGCTGCCCGCATCTATATCGGTGACACAGGGTTGCTAGATTTTGTCCTGAAGTCACTTGGAAACCATATGGTGGGGAATTACTTTGTTCGCCGCAGCTTGAATCCGGTGACAAAGGTCTTGGAGTACTGCTTGGAAGATGTCTCTGATGTGTTCCCTAACCAAGGAGGCCCTAACAATTCAACATTGAATGGTAGATACAAGTTCAGTAAGTCTCAAGTAATGAGGGACATCTTCTACCTCTACAAGTATATTCTGAAAGACCAAAAACTGACTTGGAATAACACAGCCATCCTTGCCGCAATAACAGCAGCTGCAAGGATAATTCTTGACACCAAGTACCTTGTCAAAGAATACTGCGAAGAAGTGCCCTCCAAAATTGAAGTAGGCCTGGAAGGCAAACTGAAACTTTACTGCACTGTTGTCTTAAGGACTAAAGAAGGGGCCCTTCATGAAATCGACAATGCAACCCCAACCCCACCATTTGAATGCATCACATTGAAAAACAATGCCACCATCAACGAGCTTCTCTTAGAAGTGGAAAGAAATTTCAGGGAATTGTACTGGGGATTAAGAAGCTTTGTCGCGGAGTCCATATTGAACTTGAATGGCATTGATGGCAAAGATTTTGTTTTTGGACTAGTTGAAGTGGGCAGAAAACTTGTGTTTGGAGGGAGCAACATAGAAGGGGGAATGATCAATGAGCTGATGTATGAAAGTGGTGGGAATGGCAGAGTTGTGGATTGTTCTTGTGGAGCCACAGACGATGATGGAGAAAGAATGATAACTTGTGACATTTGTGAGGTTTGGCAGCACACCAGATGTGTTCGGATTCCAGATAATCAGGAACTCCCTCATATATTTCTTTGCAACCGTTGCGAGAATGAAATCATAGTCTTGCCTTCTCTACCATAGCATTCTTCACCAATTCCCTTTTCTTTCCAGGTTCATGCCTGGTGATGATAATGTTGTTCAATTAAGTTTAGGCATCAAAATGAAAATGCCTTTGTCTCTCTTTGAGATCTTATCTTTTTCAGTCATCTAAATAAACATGATACATTCAATTATGTCTTGTTATAGGCAACTCAAATAGCATCGTCGCTTGCAATATCCTTTATCTGTACAGAGTACGTTCTCGACGAGAGAAATTGAATTAAGAATTGTAATTTACAATAATACATATGGACACACAACATGGCATGCTGGTTTAGCCTATTCTCCAGAGGGCATTCTCGCTTTGATATCACTTAATTAATGAAAGAAACAACCATAGGAAAGAAGGCAACTCTTAGTCATTGATTGATCGACTAATAAATTAATTTTTAACTCGTTATTTCACTTAAATTCCAAGTGAAAACTTATAAAAATATATGGGTCTTACAAACGATTACAATGGGTACACTTCTTAAAATTGTATTAAAGATTGTATTATATATTATTCTCACGATTAAATAATTCTTGTTTTTTTTTAAAAAAATTATATATTATAAATATTTTAATTATATTATCTATTAATTGAAATAAATAATTACACGTTAATATTTATAAAAAAATTTATTATCTTAAATATTATTAGATTTAAATAAAATTCTTTTATATTTAATTATATTGTTATTAAAGTTAAAATTTAATATATATTAGATAAAAATTTTTAATTTATTAAAAGTAATAGTAGTATTTATTTATGGTTAAAAAAACTATTATGTATTAAATATTTCTACATTGCAAAGTTATCATATGTACAACTTTAACTTTTTTTTTGTTTTATAATTTTTCTTTGTATAATTGATATAATGGCTCTTAATATTTGTTTATATTTTTAATAAATAGAAAAAAATAAAAAAAATGATAAATTATTTATGGAATATAGAATAAAATTTTTAGTTGGTACATATCTTTCAAAAGATTGAACATTACATGGCTAAATTATTATTCATAAAAATGAATTATGATCATTTCATTTTTTAAAATAAAAAATTATTTTACAATATTACTTATTTTGTTAACTTTTTCAACTTGCATTTGATAATCATGAGTAGAATATATAATATTATTATTTAAAGTCATTATAACTACAAAATACCTAACAGAGAAGTATCAAATTGAACTTAAAGGCACTCGTTAACATGTCCTAAAATATACTCATAGGTTTAGTATATTTAATAAATCGATAACGCATCTAATTATTTTAAGATACTAAAAAAGTTCACATTATGTCAAAAACGAAAATTTTTGGTTAGTTATACATTAATTTTAAGAAGGAAAATGTTAATGAGTGGCGCTCTTTGATGACTGAAATGCATCTATTTTAGTATGTTTAATTAGTTCAACTTACTTCTAAGAATAAGACCATTTAATTTTCATATGAACATTAAGTACTCATTAAAAAGTTAATTAAATGAATGCCTATTTGAAAATTAAGTTTTAATTTGGAAATATTTTTCTTTCATTTTTCTTTTTTAATTTCTGTAAGAAATATTTCAGTTTAGCTCTAACGCTATAATATAACTAGGTGGACTCCTTATGAGACGATTTACAAAATTGTTAACATTCCTTTACCATTAATCCGTCTAGATGATATTTTTACGGTTATGTGAAAATTAATAATAATAATAATAATCAATTATATAATAATTTTGGTTTCACCTAGAATGAAATTGTTGTTCAAAAAAAATGTAAAAGTGAAATTTGTTTTATTAAAAAAAAAATATGAATTGCATACAATTATCAAATAGCTAGCCTAACATAAACAAAGGTGTATAGAACCTTTTTTTTTTTTTTTTTTGAATTATGAAAGCATGAAATTGCCATTAGGCTGAATATAAACTCAAAAAAAAAATAAAACTATTTTATAAATACATAAAACTCTCAAATATTTCCAATAAATATAATAAATAAATCAAAATTAACCCACGGTTAGACTAATGATATAAAGTTGAACCAGAGCTGGGTCAATGTCCGTAACATTTTTAGTAATTATGGACAAAGTTGGACCTCCCAAGGATTTGAATCCTAGACCCATCAATCTGTACATCCCCAAAGTAGTGGTAACAAAATTGCAAAAGTGGTCGATAAATTAGTTTTTTTTTCCCCCCTTTTTCGAGGGCTTGTTGAATTCTTTTTTTTTTTTTTGATAAATATATAACAAAGAACCATTTAGATGCAAATCTCGTTTTGTTAGCATGGTTCTCACATAGTTCATGAAATACAACTGCAAGAATTTAAACAGGAGACCGAGCGCTTAACATATAAACCATTATGCTGATGCTCATGAAACGATCATATTTAGCAAAATATAAGCAACTGTTAGGGACTAGTAAAAAAGCCAAATGGAAAGTGGAAACATAGGGAAATTAGATACTAATTTAAAAACCTTCAACAGCAAATCTTGGAAGAATTAAAACACTGCTTGCAGTAGTTGATCTTAATTATGATAAACAAGCAAATACCAAAAATATATCAACTGCTGTTGCTGCTTCCATGGGCTGATCCAGGCATCAGTTCTCTCAACAATGCAACCACCTGCAACATATTAGGCCTTTTGGAAGAGAAATCATCCACACACTGCAATGTTATCTCCAAGTACCTCACCATTTCCTTGACTTCCTCTGCCTCTGCTTCATCAGTTCCTTTGGTCACAGACAGCAATTCCTGGTCTATTACTTCCATTTGTTTGCCTTCTCCCACCTTCAATTTCACCCAGCCCACCAAGTTGGTGTCACCAAAATCATCTTTATCGGTGGGGCGTTTTCCTGTCAGAAGTTCCAGCAGAACTACTCCGAATGAATAGACATCGCCTTTTGCAGTGCAACGGAAGCTCTGATAGTACTCGGGAGGCACATAACCGGGCGTCCCTGCCAGTGTGCTTACACTAAGATGAGTGTCTAGTGCGCTAATGAGCCTTGCCATTCCAAAATCTGAAACTCTTGCTTCCATTTCATGGTCCAGAAGTACATTGCTGGACTTCATGTCTCTGTGTATAATGTGTGGGATGCAATTGTGGTGGAGGAAACAAAGTCCTTTTGCTGCTCCTCTCGCAATCTTTTTCCTTTCGTCCCATGTTAGGATCCGCCTGTCCCGCGTCCTTCCTCTTCCATGGAGCATCTCCTCGAGACTTCCGAACTCCATGAACTCGTACACCAGTAGTCTCTCCTCCCCAACTTTGCAATAACCAAGTAAAGGGACCAGATTTTTGTGCTTTATCTTTCCCAGAGTTTCCATTTCAGCCATGAATTCTCGATCGCCCTGGCAGCTCAATCGGATTAGCTTCTTAATCGCAACACTTGACCCATCTTTCAATGTGGCCTTGAATACTTCTCCAAAACCGCCGCACCCAATAAGACTTGCAGCGGAAAAGCCATTGGTAGCCTCAATGAGTTGAGAGAACTTGAGCTTCCTTAGTTGCCTCTGGAAAGTAGCTACATTTATGCTCAATGGCTCTTTCTCTTTGTCAATCTTCCATGTTGTAGCTGCGTGGGCTGCTTGCAAGCTGCTAAGCATCTTGACTTCCTCTGCTTCCTTGTGCCTTACTCGCATTGCTATTGCCCACACGATCAAAATGCACAGAGAAGCAATTGAGATGAGTATCCCCAAGACAATGCTATTGGCCCAAGAGGCGGCTGAACTCTTTTTGCCTCCTTTTCTCTCACCTGGAACTGAAATAGGTGCTGGTTGGTAACTACTACTATGGCAATCTGGCAATGGAACCCCACAAAGTCCTGGATTGTTTGCATACTGGCTTGCAGGAAGAGTACTGAGCTGCCCCCTCTGCGGAATTTCCCCTGTTAATTCATTATTGGACAGATCAATTTGCACCAAGAAAGATAGATTGGAGAATGAATCTGGGATTTCACCCTGCAATCTGTTATGTGAAGCGTCGAAAACACCCAAATTCTTGAGCTGGCCTAGTGTTGCAGGAATCTCTCCGGATAGCTGGTTATAAGCCAAGTCAAGAACTTGCAGTGCAATCATTTCTCCGAATTCATCCGGGATCTTACCACGAAGTTGATTGTAAGAAAGGTCCAGATACTCCAAAGTTTGATATTGTGTAAAGAGACTGAGGACTGGTCCTGAATACATTCTCGTGAAATCGCAAGTCTTCAGTGTTGGTACCTGCAACAGTCTTTCAGGTCTGATACCGGCAAATTCCAGCAAACCTCCAACTCCTTTGCATGAATTCCCCACATTTCTTACAAACACTAAGGTATTGCCAGATGGGATTCCACGCAAGGCTTTTGAACCGAGCTGCCGACCAAGCCGAGGTGGGATTTCTCCAGTCAGCTTGTTGCTGTTCAAGTCTAGCCATACTAGGCTGCTGCAATTACCTAGCTCCTCTGGTATTTCTCCACTCAGACTGTTGTTACCAAGCTGCAGAACTGCTAATCTCGACAAAAGACTGAACTCTGGGGGCACTTTTCCAGTGAGCTCATTGCTTGTTAGAGATATCCATTCAAGATTACTGCAACTGAATAATTCAACTGGAATTTCACCACTAAGGTGGTTATTGTTGAGAATAAGTTCCTTCAGGTTCTTGCATTTCCCTAATTCCGGTGGAATTTTCCCTTCCAAACCATTAAACCATGCGATCAGCTGCTCAAGTTTCTCAAGCTTTCCAAGCTCAGCTGGGATCGAACCATGGAGATAATTCAGGCTGAAATCTATTGTCTTTAGCTGAGAACATTCTGATAGTTGAGCCGGGATTTTTCCATAAAAGGAATTATCTGGCATTCTAAGTTCCTCAAGAGCGGCTGCTCCGGGACATATGTCTCCTGGGATGACACCAGAGAACCTGTTGGAACTCAGATCAACAATTTTTAAATTTTTGCAGTTAGAAATGGAAGCTGGAAATGACCCTGAGATGATGTTGTTACTTAAGATCAATCTCTCTAGCGAGCCAAGATTTTGCAGGACCGAATCTGGAAAGGGACCTGATATGTTATTGTTGGACAGATCAAGAAGTTGTAGCCAAGAACAAGAGGAGAAGGATACAGGGATAGATCCTGACAAGTTGTTGTAAGAAAGCCTAAGCTCCAGAAGTGAATTACAAAAATTTCCCAGCGCAGAAGGGATCCATCCTGTGATATGATTATGAGAGAGATCCAACCTTTGTAAACTGCCGAGTTCACCAAGAGATTGGGGGATCTCCCCTGTCATCATATTGAAGGACAAATTTAAAGCTTTGAGATTTGTGCAGTTTGAAAGGGAAGCAGGAATGGAATCCATTAAACAGTTTCCAGACAGATCAAGTACGGTCATGGAGCTGCAAGAGCTTCCTATTTTCAATCCTGAAATGGGCCCGGTAAAATTGTTGTGAGAAAGGTCAAGAGCCTGCAGTTTGTCAGAGTTTAGCAGGAGATCATCAGGCAAAAACCCAGTTAAATTGTTATGAGAAAGATTCACATAAACAAGATTTGGGTTCTTGGAGAAGAAATTCTCGGGAACAACACCAACGAGGCCAGTGGAAGATAACTCGAGTTGTTGCAGTGCATATGGGAGTTGAAGTAAAGAAGTGGAGTTCACTGTAAATGAATTGGCAGACAATTTCAAAACAGATAACATGTCCAGAGAAAGCAAAGGGTTGAAAGAGACAGTTCCAATAAGATCACAACCAGTAAGATCAAGCCGAGTAACCCTTCCAAGAGTGCACGAGACTCCATACCAGGTGCATGGATTCCTGCCAGGCTTCCATCCTGATAAGACTCCATTCGGGTCATTCTGAATGATCTTCTTGAACATAAGTAGGCCCGCTGCATCGGTCTTAATCGATGGAACCACTCCTTGTTCGCCAACAGAAACGGAAGAAAACGCCATGAAGAGAACAAATGTAACTGCAAGACGATGGAAAAGCTGAGCTGTGTCGCCGTCCATTGAAGAAACCCAAAAAACAAAAACCCCAAAGAACAGAGTTTGGACTCTGGTTTGAGATTTGTGGGGAGAAAAGAGAGAATATTGTAATGAAAGAGTGACAGTTTGGTCTAGTGAGAGTCTAAAGAGAGAAAGAGAGATACAGAGAAAGTGGTGAATATGATGAAATTTTGCTGTTGATGCTGCAACGAGTGCAGAGGGAAGGTGAAGCTTTAGAAAAAGGAGCTCTTTTTGTAATGTTTTCTAAAATGATAAAGGAGGGGACGTGGGCTAAGGATAAAAATAAGAAACGAATTTATATCAAACTTTACCGGTCCCATGTACGTATCTTTGTGTGTGCTTATACGGTTCCTCTTCTTTGCGCTCCTGAGAACTACAAACTTTACATTAAGAGAAGGTGACGCATCACGCATATGGAATCACATGAGAATTCAAAAAGTTACGTGTGAATTCATATATTATATTATTATGATTATTAATGATATAATTTCAGTATTTTAATAAATAAAATTGTAATTGACAATAGAGATGATAACGACACTGTGATATATGGAATTGCTTGCGTCCAAATCCTTTGGGTGCATGTAATGGAGGGTGGGGAGGGGGTGGCGGGGAGAATTTTGGCGAAAGGATTGATTTGAGTTTTTCTGGTCAAAAAGAAGTGGGTCCTACAGACAATGTCTCTGCAAAGATCGCCTGTGCTCCCTTTTAGAGAAGGTGGAGAACCAAAAAATAAAAAAAAAAGAAAAATTATTGGATTGTGTTTGATCCAAGAGTGACTGTCTGTCAGCGTGGCGTGGAAGAATGTTTTCTTGCTAGAAAGCATGGATAAGATACAGACTGTTGGTGCCTTTCCGTTTCGGAATTCAGGCAACCCATCTGTACTATAATGATTGCCCCTTGACATGTACAATGCCTAGCTCACCCCCCCCCCCTTCCCCCATCCTCTTTTATTTTATTTTTTTTTGTTTTTCTTTTTTTTTTTTTTTTTTTTGTGGTAAACCCCATCTACGGTAAAAGATTTTTCTGAAAAAAAAAAATATCAATGTGGAGTTTGAACATGAATTAGAGTTCAACGTTGCCAACACATTCTCTGTTTTCACTTACTCTAAAAGTTACAACCTGAAACTTCACCGATATTGCCCCCTTTTCATTCTTACTTCTTAAACTAAAATAAAAAGAACAAGTAGATATAAGTTTATCGTTTCGAAGAATTTAAATTTAAAGTTACTTATTGATATATTAATTCAATTTATTTCAAAAATAAATGTCTTTATCTGAATGCTAGTTAACTCCATGATCCCTTCTACACACATGAATTCCACCTGAAACATTTCTTCTCTTTAAACAAGGAGGTTGATGCGCACGCAGGGATCGAAATCCTGAGCAAGTGCATTAAAACATGAGGAATCTTGCTGAGTCTCACCAAGAATAGTTATATTGCATCCTTCTGGTGTTCCGAAATCTGAATGACATTTTGAAAAGCCAAATGAAGCTTGAAGATTACTAACCATAATAAAATTATTTTTTATTACAGAGAAAAACAGCATATAAATTTTGAGCAAGACATGTCTATGTTATCAAAATTCTTCTTCTTTTTTTTTTTTTCATGAATTTTGACTTTTCAAGATTAAAAATCCTACCACAAAAATTATGCATTTTGTCAAATTTTATTTTATTTTTAACACTGCCATAAGGATTAAATGATATTATTCATTAATATCAGAATGAATATAAACTATCTAATACAGAAGCGTTTAATAATAATCTTTGAAACACTCCCATACAATAGACATAACAAGAGATGTATCGAATGAGAGACGATATTGTTGGAGAAAAGAAAGAGATGACCATCTAAATTTTAATAATGATTATGAGCTATAAAATGTTAATGTTTGGAAAAGTTAAGCTTGAAATGTTTGCACTTATAGCCCATCATAATTGGATTGAATATGCTGTCCCACTCATAATGTCGTTAGCTTATATATATGCACTGTGTTATTAGTATTCAATAATTATTTTCAATTTACATTTCTTATCATTTGGCTTTACAGCACACACGTTAATTGAATTTCAAAACCCATCATATTTTAAAACTTTAATTCATAGATATAGGAATTTCACAAGTTGTGAAAATAGGTGAGGCGCTATTTTTCATATATATATATATATATATATTCCTATTTAATTGCAAGAGGTATTGAAAATATTATGTAGATTAAAACATTAGGCCCCCACGGTGCGACCCCATGAGAGTAAAAGGTGAATTATTGACACTCAATTGTAAATATCTCGGAATATCAATATTAACCATTTTGTTTGTTGCTCTTCTCTTTTGCTTTTCTATTTTAGAGGGCGATCATTGGAGCTAAAAACCTTAGAGTCAATGAGAGAATTTTAAAAGGAGATCATGTTACTGTTATGGGTCCCCATATGCTGAAATATGAAGCAGGAATCAATGATACGAGTCAATTGGTGCAGCTAATTAAAAAAAATAATTCACAATTCGGGAAAGATAATACAAATAATAAAAAGGGAGGGCCCCGACAAAAGGACAACATTGATGAGGTATAGTGGATTGATGGGCAAATTGCCATTGGGAAGTGATGATGGCTCTCCATTCAATCTCTTTTTTCTTTTTCTTTTCTTTTTTTTTTCTTTTCTTCACAAGCAAAGCTGGGACGAGGCTTTCCTGCTGTTCATGCTCCTTACCCTTTACTTGGCCAAAGGCATCTTGATTTTAAATGGGAAATTTCATCTTTACGCTGGCCTGGGACCACTTTGTTATATTGCACATATACAATATAAACTAAACATGCATTGTAGTTGCAGACACCTTTATAAATATAAATATAGTCTCTTAAGGTACATTGTAACATTTGATATCTTAAATTTATATTTTTGAAATTTTAAATTATAATTATAAAAAAAATTATGAGCTTATGAAAATTAAGAGAAAAGTTAAAATTTAATTAGTCTTTATATTATTTTTAAATAATTATACAAATATTTTTAATTTTATTAATTTAAAAATATTATATAATAATTGATTAATAAGTATATATAAATAATAAATTATATTAATAACTCTAATAATATCTATTAATATACTCACCAACAATATAATAAATTATCACTATATTAAATATTAATAATATTTATATTTAATCTTATACTAAAATTTTAATAAATATAATTTAATTATTTAATTTTTATTTAAATATTAATTTTTAATTTATATCTAATTGAATTAGTTTTAATATTTTTTTAATTTTAATTTGATAATATAATCGTTTATAATAATTACTTCAACTTTAAAAAAAAAATATATTTATATTTCAATTATTAATTATTCTTGATCTTTTCATTTGACTTTATTATTTTTAAAACTTATATCATGTCTATAACTTTATAACTTTATCTTCATTCATGACATATACTCATTTAAAACCTTAACTCATCTCTTCACAAGTTCATAATTTGCAAAAATAGCATAGTTTTCTCATCATAAACAATATGATTATTAAGAGCTTTTTTGACAATTTTTCTTTGATTAGTCTATAACCAATTTCTTTTAGCCATCAAATCTTTGAGGTAACTTGTGACATGTGATCTCGAATGTCAAGATCTAGGACTTCATTCATCACAACACTTTATAATATATAGTATTTATAGAGTACAATCATATGAATACTCCACTTTTTAGTTTTTTATTTCCCATGAAAAAATTTTAATAAAGTTAACTTTAGCTCTCAACTAAATAAGTTTATAACTTTAAACTTTCTTTTAACTCTTAATTTCACAAATTTTTATATCTAAACTTAGAACTGAGCTTTCTTTAACTTTCAACTTAATCTTTATATATGAATTTTCATAGATTTTAGTAACTTAACAACTCCTTGGATGAAAACTTAATGGAGTTCACTTTAGCTCTCAATTCAACAACTTAAGTCAACCTTATTTATTTTATATTGATATGTCCCTCATGCTTGACTATTGTCAATATATTTGAATTATATTTCTTTATATTTACTTGAATGATTGAGAAGCATGTATGATATATAAGGATAGTCACCTTTTTTGATTCATGTTATTTTTAGTAAGATTATTGAATTTTAAATTTGAATTGAGCTAATAATCATGTAAAGATCTTATCTTTTGTCAAATTTCTATTTTTAGAAAAGTATTGAATGATATTTTAAAAGATCTTAAGGAAAGATGAAAAGAATTGTAAAGATTCAATATTGATTGAAATTTGGGAACAATCAACTTATATCATTAACTGAATAATATGAAGTGAAGAGAAGTAGAAAATAAATAGAGAATGTAGGTTGATTGACTAGTTACTAAAAAATACTTTAAGTAGTAAAGTGCAAGAAGAAATAGAAATTTTAGATAGTTAACCTAACTATGACTATAATTGATCAAAAGTAGTTGAAAGTGAAAAGTTCTAGAGATTTAGGTTGATCAAATATATAGTTTCCGCAATCAACCAATGAAACTAAATAATATAAAAAATATAAGTTAAAAAAGTCACAAAGGTCAAAGAAAAAATGAAAATAGAAAGAGAAATCAAAGATCAAAGGTTTCAAGAGAGAAAATTTATGTTTTTAAATGAACAAAAGTGTTGTAGTGAAAATTTTGCATAAACTTTGTTGTGATCAAAGTCAAGGACACTAAGTATAAAAGATTGTCTTCACCTTATCAAAGTAGAAAATGATAATATAGTTGAACTCACATAAGAGGAACCTAAAAGAGTGGACATAGGTTCCTAATTTGAGTTAAATTATTATAAATCATTATGTATGTTATCTCATCTTTAATATCTTTTTTTTTATCTATATTGTATATGTTATTATTTGATTATTGTTTATCTTATTATTTTTCTTTGAAGTTGGGATTAAACATAAGTTAATTGACTAAATTAATTAAATCTAATTCACTCATACTCTTAGGTTGGCTTAAGGTCAAATAAGAGATATTAGAGATCAATCATTTTTTCGTAAACCTAACCTCTTAGAGTTAATATATGGAATTCATTCTCCTCATGTCATGTTAAAGGTGGAAATATCTTTAAACTACTTATCTTTGATAGTACCAACTATAACTATTAAAGAGACAAGATGATTATGTATGCCCAATCCCATGATTATGAACTTTAGAAAATAGTTAAAAGTATCTCAAAAAAGCCTTAGATCAACCATTAGTAAAAAAAAAGAGTGTATTCACCATCTAAGATAAAAGCCTTAAAACCCTTAACTATAAAGCTCTTTACATACTTCATTATGGTTTAAGTGTGAGTGAATATAATAAGATATCTTCATGTGACACAACAAAAAAGATATGGAACAAGCTCAAAGTTATTTACAAGGGTACAATATAAGTAAATGACATAAAAATAAATTTGCTCATATGAGAATATGAACTTTTTGAAATTAAGAGTGATGAGACAATCTTATAAATGTACGCGAGATTCACTAACATTATTAATTCATTTAATAACCTTGGGAAAGACATAGAAACAAGTGAACTTGTAAAGAAAATATTAAGATCACTTTTGGAGTCTCAAAATTCCAAGGTGATCATGATAACTAAATCTAAGCACCTAAATAGTTTAGACTTAGATAAGTTAAATGTGACCTTTAAAAAGAAAGTTGCTAAGAAGAAGAAAGGAATTGTTTTTAAAGCCCTTTCCTTTAAAAAAAGTAATAATGATAAGAGTGATCAATATATTGAAGAATATGAATAGGAGCTTGCTATGCTAATTAAGAGAGTCATATAACTTTGAAGAAATAAAAAATAAAATAGCAAAAGACCCTTTAAAAGTAATTGTGACAAAGACGATATTATTTGTTACAATTTTAACAAATTTAGTCACTTAACTCATAATTGTCTTAAAAGCCAAAAAAGAGATTATCAAAGCTACTTAAGATAACTCAAGTGACTTAGAAGATAATTTTGATAATGATGAAGTCAACTTGGTATTCATAATTATAAAGAATGAGGTAAATTTTAACAATGATACCATTGATGATAATGATTTTTTGATTAACAAGTTATATAATACTTTAAATTGTATGGATAAGAAGTTTAAAGACATAATTATCAAATACAAAATTCTTTATATGAAAAATGTTTTCTTGAAGTAAGAAAATACTTTCTTAAAAGATAAGGTCAAGTCATTAATTAAAAAAAATAGTGAGTAGGAAAATATTTATAATAAGGTAAGACTTATAAAGTTCTTAAATGATAATATTCATCTTAAGAAAGAAATACTCAAGAGTCACTCTCTAAGTTTGCACAAAGTAAAAATAAGTTAGACATACTACTAATCTTTTTAAACCCTCAAGGTGTGAAGAGTGAATTAGGTTATGCATTTCATACATATCAACGCAAAGCCTCTTAGGTCAAAATAGCTCATGTATATACACTTACACAAGTATCTAGTAGTACATCATGTAAAAATGTTCATTCTTCATATCATGGTAAGAAAGCATCTTATAAGTATGTCTATATGTACACAAAATACACACAAAGACCTATAACATCTTGTAGGCATATATATTTGCATAATAAATAGCATGATTATGATAAATATGATATGTATGCATATAAATACCATGCTAAAGATCATGTTAGTGTTATTTATGTGATAACTAAGGTACCATACAATATTCTAGTAACTTAAGATGAAGTTTATATAGATATTCTCATGTAATTGGTAGAAATAGCAAAACTCACCCATAATAACCTAAGAAAATTTGGGTATTTAAATTTAAATGAATTATCTATAAGTATATCTTAAGAATGGAATGAAGAAAGATGAATGGTCTCTAGATAGTGGCTACTTCAAACATATAACAAGGAATCCTAAGAGTTTCATTTCCCTTAAGAAAATAAATAATAAAATAATAACATTTTGAGACAATGTTAAATATAAGATTATTGACATTAAGAAGATAAGGAAAAGTCCACAATGATTGACAATGTTTCACTTGTCAAAGGACTTAAGTTCAATTTGTTGTATATTAGTTTATTACGTGATAATAGTTATAAAATATCATTTAAATAAAAAGTTTGTCATATTACTCATTCCAAAACAAATGATGCTTTATTTATTATTAAGTGATTAAATAATGTATATATTATTGATTGACACACATTGATAAACCAAGAAGTTAAATTCTTTGTTTCTTATAATGAGGAATTGTGAATGTGGTATCGAAGGGCGGATCATGCATGAATAAAATAATTATCAAAATTCAACTAATACAATCTTGTAAAAGGTCTTCCAAAGTTAAAATTTAAGAAGGATAATACATATGATACATGCCAAATGGGTAAATAAAGTAAAAGCTCTTTTAAGAGCAAAAAGTTGATATTGATTATTACACTTTTGCAACTATTTCATATGGATTTATTTATTTTAACTTGTATGTTATCTTTTGGTGGTAAGTTAGATGTTTATATTATTATGTATAAATATAATAGATTTATAGGTGTTACTTTTCTAATTCACAAAAATGAGTACTTAAAAACCTTTGAAAGATTTTATAAGTTCAAAATGAAAAGAGATACCATGTCACTTTAATTAGAATTGATCATAGTGGTGAGTTTGGAAATAAAGGCTTTGAGTAATTTTATAATTTTCAAGGTATCTCTTACAATCTTTTAACTTTATGAAGTTCATAACACAACAAAATAAAATAACTAAAAGGAAGAATAAAACCTTTTAAGAGATAATTCTAAGTATGTTAAAAGAGTTTAGCCTTCCTTAGTATTTCTAAGTAGAAGTAATCCATACTACTTATTAGATGCCTAATAAAGTTTTCATTCATTTGACTCTTATAAAGGCCCTTTATAAGTTATGAAGTGGGATGAAGACTAAAATAAACTCCTTAAAAGTTTTTGGTTGTAAATTTTATATTTTAAATATAAAAAGGATTCAAAAAAGAATGAAAGTATCTTTTTGGGATACTTTTTAATAAGAAGGCATATAAGGTGTTCAAAAAATATCTCTTATTTTAGAGGAATCCATGCCTGTTATATTTGATAAAACTAACTCATTTTCTTTTAAAAGGAAAGAATTAGATGACTTTACATGTATAAACAAAAATCTTAAAAAGGAAAATAAATCATCAGGTAGCAACAACATTTTAATGATGTTTAAAAGGAGTAGAGTGAATAACCTAAAGTGAATGAGTTTAACTTACCAAAATATGTCAACCTTGATGTGTTGTTTAATGATTTTTAAGGAAGTAGAGACATGTTGAAAAGACATTCTATGATTAAATTATTGGTAATTCTTATAACCCTCTAAGACCTCACTCTACATTTATGAATAGTAGTATTGTAGCACTTATTTAATAAGTAAAAGTAACCCATATAGATGATGCACTAATTGACCAATCTCAGATGTATGTGATAGAGGATGAGCTTAATTAGGTTGAGGATAACAAGGTTTAGACTTTAGTGTAAAGACCTAGTGATCATCTTATTCATGGAACCAATTAGGTCTTTAAAAAAGAAAAACTATCTTAATGAAAGTAATCAAAATGTGAGAAACAAAGTAAAGTTTATTGTTAAAGGCTAACATGAAGAAGAGGACATCAATTATGATGAGACTTTTGTTCTAATTGCCAAGTTAAAGATCATTAAAATGTTACTTAGATTTGTATCTCATAATCATTTCAAGTTATTCCAAATAGATATGAATAGCACATTTCTTAAGAGTTACATTATAAAGTAAGTCTATCTTTATTAACCCTTTTACTTTGAAAGCAAAGAGTTTCTAAATCATATTCACAAGTTTTCAAAACTTTTTATAGATTAAAATAAGTGTGAAAAGCTTGGTATGAAAGATTAAACTCATTTTTGGTTGACAAAGTCTTCACAAAAAATAAAATTGATACTAATTTTTTTTTTTACCAAGTCAAAAGGTAATGATTTTTATTTGTTTAAATTTTTGTTAATGATATGATATTTTGTGCTATTAAAAAGTCATTGTGTAAGGAGTTTGTTAATAATATGGAAACAAAGTTTGACATAAGCATAATGGGAGAATTGAATTTCTTCCTTGAACTCCAAATTAAGTAAACAATGAATGAGATCATCATCAACCAAGCCAAGTATGTGAAAAAGATATTAAAGAAGTTTGACATGGATGATTCCAATAATTTCTTCTATAAAGTTGTACAATGATTAAAAAGGTAAAATTATGGATAAAAAATAATATAAAGGTATGATTGGTTGTTTTTTTATCTTGCTGCTAAGCGACCAAATTTGATATTTGCAATTTTTATGTGTCTAAGATTTTAATCCAACTGATGGGAATTATATTTAGTTGCCTTTAAGAGAGTGCTTAGATATGAGAAAAGGAACCATAAGTTTAAGACTTTAGCATCCTAGGGAATCGACCTTTGATTTGGTGGGTTATTTAAACTTAAACTTTGTAAGTAATAGAATTGAAAGGTAAAGTGCCACAAGTATATGTCAATTCCTTGGTCAAGCATTAACCTTATGGTGCAGTAGAAAGTAAGGTTCAATTGCTCTTTTTATAACTAAAGCAAAGTATGTGATAGCTAGTATTTGTTGTAATTAATTGCTTTGGATGAAACAAACTTTAAATAACTTTAAATTATATTACTCTCATATACCTATCAAGTGTTATAATATAAGTGCAATCAATATAACTAAGAATTTTATACACCATGTTTAGACTCAACACATTGACCTTAGACACCATTTCACTAGAAATCATGTGTTTAAGAGAGATATATCTCTAAAGTTTATGAACACTAATGATCAATTCACTAATATCTTTATCAAACACTTGAATAAGGATAAGTTTGTAACTATTAGAAAGAAACTAAACATGATTAAGTTAGATTAATCTCTTGATTATGTACTTAATATGTTTAAAAGTGATTTGAGGCATAATTATATATGTTTACATGTTTGATATATGTGTTACATGTTAATATAGTCATTTTAAACTTGAAAAATAAAAGTCAACTTTTCTGTCTAAGATGGATTAGTGGACTGAACCAAAAGTATAGGTTAATTGATGATATTTTAAAAGGTCCCTTGCCCTTTTCCCATTTCAAAATGTGAAAATCCCTCTTTTTATGAAAATTTCTTTCTTTTTTCAAATTCAAATCTTAGATCTATGCATTTTCATTTAATTCATTGTAATTAATACTTTGAGGCATCAATCTCTTCAACTTATTATCAATAGCACCAAAATTTGGATCTAGTTTAAATGTGATTTGTGGTATCTTCTTCCTCATCTACATCATTAGTGACCTCAGCACTTAACCTAATAGACACTCTTATGTTCTTACTATCATTGTTTGAATCTTTATCATAGGTTATTCCTCATGTCCTTTCACCTCCATTGACTGATCTACCAAAAAGTGACCTGAGTCAACCTCTAATGAAGAAAACAAAGCTCATTCCTAAGAAATAGATGAATGAAAAGTCAAAAGGAGCTGAATTGGCTACTTTATCCTTATTAAAATCCTCCTTGATGCCTTTTTCATCTTTAACAACACCACTTATGGCTTCCTCACCTCCTTCTCAACCTTAAACAACATCTATAATGGGTCCACCATCCTTATAAAACCTAGATTCCTCAAAGTTTCACAGTTCTTAATTTAGACCTTTTAAGATTATTAAGGATTTTAATAAGTTCAAAAACAAAATTTTATACACCAGTAAACCCATTAGGTTGAATTCACTTAAAGAATTTAAGGATTTTCTTAAAGGGGTTTACTTAGCAAAATTAGGTAAACTTTATTATCTTCTATGTTGTTTTTTATACTAAAATGATCAAGCTATCTTTTGCAAATATAAAAGTGAATAAGTTTTATACTATGATCACTTATTATTTGAATGGAAAAGAAGTGAAGATCATTCCTAAGGCAATTGCTAAGAATTTGAATTTGCCTTTAAACGATGGATTATTGGTAAATTCAAGTCTTAAGAGTAGTTGAGGACTATTTATAATGAATTAAGAGTAGCATAGATACTAATATCAAAACCCCTTCAAAGCTTCTTCATTATCAATTACATTAAGAATAGTTTAGAGGATTATGACTAACCACATTAATTTAAGAGGTAGGCATTATGACTACTTGAGTTTTCTTGACATGTGTATGCTGACTTACATCTTGAAGAAAGAAAATTTTACCTTGTCAAAGCACATAATAAAAATGCTCAAAGAGGTTCAAATAAGAAAAGTCATAAAGTTTTCATATTATATGCATTTAAGCCAATTGTTACTTAAGTTATGAGCACCCATTGCCAGAAAGGCTCCTTCCTACTTAGTGATGGTAGATATGTCAATACCTATTAGTCTTAAGCAAATGAAATTGGTTAAAGATAAACAAAAATGGTCTATTCCTTTAAGATAACCAAGATTTAGTACAGAGCCTACCACAACAGGTCCCTTGTCTTCTCATCAAGCCTCCATAAATGTTAATTTATCTTCCTTAGTTAAGGGAGTTGAAGAACTCAAGGAGAACTTAGATGGACTCAAGCATGATGTAGATGAGATTAAAATTAAGTTGTAGGATTTTATAAAAGAATGAAGGAAACATATTGCATCCATTCTTGAGTTATTATAGAAAAGAAGTCCTTTTAATCCAAGTTCCAAGAAGAGAAAGTTGTGAAGGAAGAATTTTTTTTTTTTTTTTTAATGTTGCCAAAAGGAGGGAAAGAGATGATTGATGACCCTTTTAATCTTTTAGACATTGATTTTTGATGCATTTACTTTCATTTTGGATGATTATACTTTTGATACTTTATTACTTGATTTTTTGTTATTTCTTTATCTCTTTTGTGATGGATCATGGGTTTTTGAGTTCATCATGCTTATGTTTGATTATTTACTTTAACACTTTGTTATATTTATTAATTAATTAATATCTTTATCCTTTTGCTTTAATACTTGCTTGAGTTTATTGGTTGATCAATATGATTATTCAATTGCTTTGATTACATTTGCAAGGGGAAGATTGATGTGTATCGAATACACCAAAATTATTTTAAATTACTCAATTAACAAATTTGTAGTTAAGGTGAATGAAGCTCAAATCCATATAGATTAAGTTTTAATTAATTGGTTAACTAATGTTCTTAGTCCTATTAAGTTCACATAAATATAATTAAAAGAGCAAAAGGAGAGAAATTTAGTTTTAATTAAATTATTTAAAATCAAAAAATAATTGCAAATAAAAATCAATAGATAAACATGCCTTCAACAATAAGGATATTTATACCATTAAATTCATAGATTGATTATTAAAATTGAAAATTATCAATTATTTAATTGAATATTTAGTTTAGAATAATAACAAGCTTTATTATTCTAAATATTTCCTTAATTCATTATTAATTATGATAAACTCTTCAATTAATCACTTAACAATTAAACTACCCAGGACAAGTTTTCTAAATATAATTTATTAATAACATTAAGATAAAAAAGATAATTGAATTTGAAGCTAATTTGTTTAATTTTAGATCATGTTTTATATAGAAATTAAACAAAAACTTAATCATAATTATTAATTTCTTTTTACTACTTAGTATTAAAATTATCAAGTAATTGTATATTTGAATTCTAAATCAATATTAGATCATAAAGTATCATTCTTTAGTATGCATCTTAACAATTAAATAATATAATTATAAATAATTATAATAGAAGAATATAAGAATTCAAAGTATAGAATCAAATAAGAAATAAAAATCAATAAGTCTCACAATACTTCCTATAATAAAAACTAAGTAATTACAGACTTGAATTTTAAACCAACATTAGATCATAAAGTATCATTGTCTATTATATATCTTATTAATCAAACAATATAATTATAAATAATTATAATAGAAAAATACGAGAATTCAAAGTGTAGAATCAAATATGAAATAAAAACCATTAAATCTCATAATGCTTCCTATAATGAATGCAATCATTATAATTGAAAATAAAACCTTAGTCTTGCATAATTTAAGTGTGTACATAAGAAAAAAAGAAAGAAAAGACAAGTCTACATATGCATGTATTTTTGGTACCCTATTATGTCTATTTAATTCTAAGGAATAACAAAATAACCTAAATAAGGATAGACACTTCATGTTTAAAACTAGCTTAGTCTATTTAGAGAATAACTTTTAATTGGATTAAGATATCTTTGATCAACCTGTACCTTGAATTAAGGATACTTGTTCATAGCCTAATTCTTCTTGGATCTCTACAAATAAGCCTATTATAGAAAGTTCATGTTGTTTATTTTAAGTCTTATAAAGAACCCAAATCCATCTTGGAATGTTTAGAATATAAAATTTTCAAAATAACTTATAATGGTTAAATTTTCTCAAAATTGCATCTTTAAGTTTCCAAATTGCTATTTTTGGTAAGATCTTTGAATTTTAAATTTAAATTAAGCTAACAATCTTATAAAGATCTTGTCTTTTTTTCAATTTTTTATTTTTAGGAAAATATTGAATGAAATTTTGAAAGATCTTGAGAAGAGATTAAAAGAATCATGAAAATTCAAAGTTGCTAGAAATTTGGGATCGATTAACCTATGTCATCAACCAACTAATATGAAGTAAAGAGAAGAGAAAGAGAAAAGAAACAAGGAATTTGAGTCAATTAACTAAATACCAAAAAAAGACTTTAGGCAGTGAAGTGCAAGAAGAAACAAAATTTCAAACCAATCAATTTCATTATGCTTATGGTTAATTGATGGGATTGAACAATGTGAAGAGTATAAGCTAAAAATGTTACAAAGATTTTGGGTCAGTTAACTAGTCCTAGTGTTATGATCAAATATTACTTTAAAGATAAAGTTTTTAATTTTTTAAATTAATTCTCTTTATAAAAAGAAGTTAATGTTCAAAGGCTAATTTATGTATTTGGTCTATAAGAGAGTTTGAGAAACTCTTTTATCGAAGATCTAATAAGATCTTATAAGACTTTATAATATTATATTAAACTTAATGAAACATCAAAGAAAAAATGAAAAAAGAAAGACCAATTAGAGAGCAAAGGCTCTAAAAGAGAAAAATTGTGTTTGTAAAAGTGTAAGAATACTTTAGTAAAATTTGCCAGAGAATAAGTCTCTAAGGGTTGTGAAAAACTATTGGCTCTTGTAAAAATTTTGCAAAAGTTTTGTTATAATTAAGGTTAAGGCAACCAATCTTCACCTTATAAAAAAAGAAAGTGATGGTAAAATTAAACTCTTAAGAAAAGAACCTTAAAAAATGGATGTAAGTTTTGAGTATAAATCCACCTACTTAAATTGTATATACAGCCTTTTTCCTAATATCTATTTATTTTTTGATGTTTATATTGTATGTATTATTATTTAACTATTATTTATTTTGTCATCTCTCTTTGAATTTAGAATTGAGCACATTGAGCGTAAAATGAGTGATCAAGCCAATTAATCTCAATTCACCATCCTCTTAAATTGCCTTAAAGACCAACTGAAAGTTACTGGCCAGCCTAGAGAATTCTACCATCAACTTTTGGCAAGCCTAGAAGCTTCCAAGTACAACCATAAATAGGAGTATTGTGTGTTATGTAGTGTCGCCTACGAAAAGTCTCAAGAAAAGTGCCAAAGTGAGAGCAAAGAATATGGGCAAGAAAGTACCATATGAGCAAGAGAGTACCATATGTGTAAGAGAGTGAGCACAATTGCTTATGTTTGTGTAATGATGAAAACTGAGACTTATAGCTTGTTTGGTTTATGAGAAAGGGATAAGAAAGAAATAGGTAGGAAAGAAAAGGATAAGAAAAAAAAAATTGTCTTATATTTAAATTCTATATAAAAAATAAAGAAAGAAGAAAATTGTCAGAAAATTTTTTATGGACTCTCACCGAAATTATAAAAAATAGTGAAAAAGTTAGAGGCAACCAATTCATGGCACTAAAATTATAATAATATCCCTTTTATTTTAATTATTGGTTTCATTATTTATATTATTTTTGTTCATTTTATTGATTCAAAGGAAAATTTAAAAAATAAAAATAAAATAATTAATAATAAAAAGTATTGTTAATAATTGTTAATAATATACTTTTATATAAAATATTATTTATATAATATAAAAATATTATAAAAATATATTTACATGATTTTTTTTTCTATAAATAATTTATTAATTTTGTATTTTAAAATTCTTTTCCTTTAACTTTTCTTTTTTGTATTTGAATTTTCAGAATTTGATAGAAAATAAAGTGGATTTAAAATAAATTTTATGGAGAAAGTTACCTTCTTAATGTGATGTACCAGCAAAAAAAATGTTAATTATACATTACATTTTTATGTATAAGCACAATTATCATTTTATAAATATTAATTTTCTTTAATTCGATTTTTTCATTACATCCAAACTAAAAAGTAATTTTCATTTATTTTCTTTTTCATTCATTTATAATTTATTTAAATAACTAATTAAAAATTTTATTTTTTATTTTTTATTTTCATCTACTTTTAATCCAAACAAGGCATTAGAGTGATTTAAAATTGTTGTGTAAATATAATAAAAATGAGGTTGTCATCTCAAGTCCTTCAATGAGTCTATTCTTTTGTTCTCAATGGGATCGAGCTCTTGAAGGGTAGTGTTCACAAATTTCCCATCATCGGGTTCTACTTGTATATAGGCGGATCCTCTGTTGAAATCCCACTCCTGGGAAAACAATGCCATCATTGGATGCTGAGAGTCAAAAAGCCATTAAAGCTTGACGAGACTAAATGACAGCTGAAGACGATTGGCTACACATTTGTCATTTGTGTGCTTCACAATCATTGAACAGTATAAAACCAAGATAGTGTCGTTTACTTGGTAGACCTCATTTCCATGATCTTTGGCAGAGTAGACGTGAAGAACCTAAATGGAGGGTGACTTTTGATGAAAAAAGAAAAACAGAGAGAGTGAGAGAGAGAGAGAGAGAAACACAACAAGAGAGAGATGGATGTGGGGCTAGCAAGACCAGGCTTGTCGTTCATGGCACGCCATGGGCCCGACCCTTTATGTCAACTTCTTCAAATTGAGATTTTTGCAGAATCCAAATGATTGGCAATGGCTCCAAACCCACATTTTCTTTTTGTCTCTCTAATCCCCATATGCCCTTATCTATTCCATCACTCACTCTCTCTTTCTCTCTCGCTCTCTCGTTGTTATGCATGAATATGGTGACAGGAACCACTTGGACTTAGTCCAAGTACTCGCCATGATTTTGTGCCATGGGAAGAAAGTCAGGGATCAAATTCCATCATCTCGCTTTTCCTTTATATTAAGTGGATTTGTTGGGGTGCAAAGCACCTCCTTTGTAATGTCTCAGACTTACTTTTTCTCCTTCTTACTAACTTTATCTGCTAATTACTGGCTATTACACTGTTATAATATATATATATATAGTGACAAGAAATTTATGAGAATCAATGTCATCTCATGTGATGAAAGGTGACCTGCTTGGCGTGCAAGTCTTTGTAGGACTAGGTTATTATGGCTTTTTGCTTGTGCGTACTCCAAGTCATGAGATGCGTACACCACAATGAACATAGTAAATAATTTAAAACAACTTTATTATACGAACATAGTACACTTGACTCGTTCCAAATGTGATATCACAAAGATTATAATGATTGTTGAATTTACATTTTGTAGTTGTTACCATTAAGTATGATTATACATCGATTGACAAAATGTGTAACTTGTAATCTTAATAATGTTGTGTGCAAGATCATGTCCGAAACACTTTCATTTCAACACATCCATGCAATTTTTTTCATAATTTAAATTGTTGTTGGCGTGGATTTGCATTCGGTACCGTTGCATTTGCATGCATAAAGCATTGCTATGGCCAGAAAATTAGTAAAGACAAGTGCGAAAGGGAAGATAGGAGAGAACCGGCTTTGCCGTCTAAATTAATTGGTCAAATTAATTGGCCAATGGTAAGATTGTGAATTGGATCAAACTGGTTGACCTTTTACCATTGGATGAGATGTTGTGTATTAATGCAAATATTAAATTTGGTCTTCAAACTTTTTCTTAACTTTTAATTTGGCTTAAAACTTATATTTCATTTTTCTTTTGATCCCTACAATCAGCATTATGCATGCTATCGAGTCCTTCATCCAATTTTTACCCAATTATTTAAATTTAATAGTCAAATGCCTTCTTTAGACCCAAAAAAAAAAAAGTAATAATAATAAATAATCATTTTGTGAAAATTTGACTGCATCCTTTTTTATTTCATTAAAATATATGTAAAAATTAGGAAACCATTACCGACTAGGCTAAGCATTTTATTTTTCCCTGGGTCAAAGTGAACAAGTATTTTCTCAATTAATATTAAAATTACTTACATGAATTAGGCTGACCAAAATTTAGGTAAAAACCTCTAACTTGTTTCTTTCTGACAGGCCCCACTAGGGGTTACTAGAAGAACAAATAGGCATTATTTTAGGGGACACTTAATTTAAATTTTTATATTTGAGTGTTATGATTCTGATCATGAAATATGGGGTTTATAAGAATGGAGTGCTACTCTTGTTATTCAGTTCACCGTTTAACAAATCTATTAATAGACAAAGAAAAACGAAAAACAAAAAAAGACAGCTCAACTCCTCGAATAGAACTAAAATACCTCATCTAGGTTCTGTGTTTGGAAAGTGGGTATGGGATGGGAAGGTGTTAGGCGTCTAAAACCACAATATGGTTTGCGAATGGAACATGAGGATCGACTGCCAAAAATGAATGCAAGATGCTGTGCTATCGAGCGTGAAGGTGTGTGCAATCGAGCATGGACAGAGGTGGATACGAGATATAACCAACGGGGGATGGATCCAAAACAACTCGCAACTTTTCAAAGGAAAAAATCTACAAAGATAGAATTCAAACCCAAGATCTCAAGAGGGGGCATAACAACAATAACCACTACACAAAATGATAGTTATTGCATATCATGGCATATACATTTATAATTTCTAAAGGGGAGTCAGTGGGGGCAATTCCCCCGCTCGCCCTCTTCAACAGTACATATGTAACCTAGCTATTCCTAGCAGTAGAGCTTGGTCCCACTCATAAATTCTGTTTGTCCCCACTGAAATATATTTCTCTCATAACTTTCTTTTTTTTTATTGTTAGAATAAGATTATTTGCGCCCCATCAATCTCAATGCATGTAAAAGTGGACATACATATACTATAACTACTTGTTTTTGGCATGCATGCTAATGGAAATAGCATAAAATAATTTCACTCTCCTCCTCAGCCTCTCTTTTTGAGGGTTTATACCATCTTTTGATCGTAAAAATCAACTTATCCACTGATAAAAAAAAAAAAAATCATAAAATATATAATAGCACATAAATTTTTCTTTTAAATTTATATCACCTCTTTTGTTCACGTTATTATAATTTATTAATTTTCAAATTTTTTTTTTGTTTGATTAAATTAAAGCAAAGGCTCTATTTTCTTTTCTTGATTTGATACTAATAACTACTTTATTATCAGTGTACAGATGTAAAACTTGTCGGGGTTATAGGTTAACAGCAATGTCATTAGACATTGATGAGTCATTTTAAAAAATTTATATCTTATATTAAAAATAAAAAATTTTGTTACGATTTTTTTATAAGATAATATTTATTATATATCTTACAAAATAAAAAAATCTAAGCGAGGGGACGATGTACAGATGAACAAATTATTATAGAGATGATATACAAATGATCTTATCTTCGTGCAAACGCATAACAAAGGAATCATAAGCTACCAATACTTACTTTCAGCCATCTCTTTGGACTTTTTTGGGTTTTCCACAATATCCGGTCAGAGGTGTGGGTGGGATCCTCGGATCCTTGGATCCGTGATTGATTATGAAGAAAAAGGCCTTTGAGAAATGAGCTCTGTTGATGATGGGGGTAAGTGGGTGGGATGAAAGCCCAAAATAAAGAAGCCCATAGAAAAGACGGACGTTTAGCACTCAAAAGGAAAACAGGGTATCAACAAAAATAGGGGAAAAGTAAAAAAGAAAAATAAAAAACACGGTACCACGTGGGATTATCTTGTGGATGTCGATTCTTTCTTGCCTGCTTCCTTTTTTGGGCAAAAAAAAAAAAAAAGGATTGCTTGTTTGTTAAATGGCAAAAACTTAGAATGATTATGGGACGAAATTAAACTTTGAAAGTAAAAATAATTAATAAAAATTTAAGTTTGCATTGAATATGAAAAACACCAAGAGTTCATCCATGTTTTTATTCACGAACCCTGAAATGTTAATTTTCAAGTGCTTGCCCCAACCAATGAATATCCATATCACCCATACCACGCAGACATAATTAAGGTTTCAGCTCGAATCAAAACCGAAACATCTCCAAATCTCGGAACTAAATCAAAACTAGTTTTGATGGTTCCAATTCGAGCAATAACATTGGGAGGACTGGTTCAATTTAACCGACAGTTTTTCCAGAGGATAAAAAAATAAATTAAAAAAAAAAAGTCTAATCAATGACTAAGAGTATTATTGATTCAACGATTGCATGATTTTTTTTTTTAACAATTAAAATATTTTAAATTTTTTAAAAATAAAAATAACAAAATTAAGTTATCAAATATTTTTTTATTCAAATTAAATCAAATTTATAGAAAATTTAAAATGAATAGGAATTAAAATAAATTTGAAATTAAAATTGACAACTCAAATTGAAATGATAATCAAATTATCAATGTATATTTGGTTATAGTTTTTCTTAATCTTAGAGTTGGAATTAACAGTTCAAAATTGAAAATAAAACCGAATTGTAAACCCTGTGACCGATTTTATAAATGCAATACACACTTCTTGGGCCTCTTGTTTGGACCAAACACTTAATTTTAATAATAATTCTGAAAAAATAAAAGTAATTTTATTTGAACGTTCACTGATATAATTAAAAAGGGAGATTAAAAAACCTATAGAATAGGCCCCTACGTTGTAGTGCTTTTAGATATGAATTAACGTCTTTTGCCTTTCTTCGAAATTCACCTTCTAGCTTAGTGTCGTGACTTTAAACAACTCTTGCCTATTGACTCCTCCCAGGTCGTAGTCACGTGACTTGGTTCCCGTTAACTCAGGAGCCAGGGCAACAAAAATAATGATGTGATAAGTTAAGAAAAAAAGTTACTGATAAAAAATTAAAAAATCTAAAAATTATAAAAAAAAAAAAAAAGAAAATTTAGAAAGATATTCAGAAATTTTGAAAAATAAAATTGAAAATTACCAAAATTCCAAATCTTTAAAAAAATATCTAAAAAACTTTTAAAAATCCAAAATTTTTTCAAAAAAATTTCTAAATAAATCCAAAATTTTATAGAAATATGCTAAATTTTCCAGAAAAAAAAATTTTTTTTTTAAAGTCTCATAGTAAACCGAAAATTTGAAAAAAAAATTCAAAAATTCCAACAAAAAAAATTGCTCTCTCTCTCTCTCTCTCTCTCCTGCAAATTCAAACATCCCATGATGGAGAGAGACCGCCTTTGGTCTCTAAAAATTTGTGGATTTTATTTGAAATTAATTTTTTTTTTTTTAAATTTCCAATTTTATAATTTCTCGATTTAAAAAATTTACAGTATTCTTGGGAGCTTCTGCATATTAAGTGATCTTTATTTTTTTTTTTTTGAAAATTTCAGATTGTTTTTCAAAATTTTGCCACTTTACGTTTTCATAACGTGACAACTGAATTAGTCTGAAACAGACACCGTGGCAAGAGATATGAGACTGTTTAATGTTAGGAAACTACTACCATAGGGTAAGTTGAAAATAACACGGGTCGGTAACAAACGGGCAATTTTCGTCTACTTATTGAAAGTGACTTGAGTTGAAAGTGTCGGAGTACTGCCATTGAGTGAATTAAACTAAAAGTGAAAGATCTTGTAATTTTGCTATTTTACTTAGAAATATTAGTAATTGAATAAAAAAATAAATTTTTATCTTTTAATTAGGTGAGTGCAACTTCTCTATAAATATTATAACAAAATAGTATTATTTCAAATTTATAACTTGATTGTATAAATATAAAATAATTTACTTATAATTAATGAATTTAAGGAGAAATATTCTACACATTAAAGAGTAAACATATATTATTTTGTTTCTTAGGTAATTGTTAAGATAATATAAGTAAATGAATTCAAGGAGATGACAATGAAAAGAGAATTTGCGAACTATTGTTCTGATTTTATTTTTTTTTATAAATTTTTTATTATTTTTTTTAACATTTTACTTTTAATTTTTTGGTATGCATCTGGCACACTTCAAATACCATGTTGGGGCCACGTAGGGCGTGACATTTAAATAAATTAATAATTTTTGTTATATCTCTTAATAATAATATGTTAAATTTGAATTAAATTTTAAATTTAAAATATAATTAAAAAATTTATATTAAATTTATAAATTATAAAATTTTTGTTTTTTATAATTAATTATATAAATTTTTATTTAATATTATTTAAAATAATTAAATTAAAAAATTAAAATTAAATAATTTTATAATAAATTAAATTTTAATAATAATAATAATAATAAAAATAAAAAATTGATGCGTTATGTAAATTTTTGTGCACCCACCGAGGCATGTACGAAGGATCTAGATGTCATTGCTTAAACACGTGTTGCAGTTGATTTTTCAATATTGTCAACCATGTGATGCGGGTGTGCTGCATATAGTGGCTCAAAAGTAAGCTGAGCACGTGGCCGATGTTGAAAAGTAGGCTACGATCCGCCGTCTTTTGTTATAGCGTTCAACTCAGTGACTACTCAATCAAAAAAGACATTTGACAAATAAAAGTTAGATAAAATCTGAAGCTATTTATTAACATAAACAAAATCCTTGACAAAAAATTATTAGCGAAAAAAAAAGTAATAAAATCAGATAAATTTTTAATTCCAAATATAAAATTTAATTCTTAGTTTTTATAAACTTAAAAAACCTTGACAAACAAGAACATAAAAAAAAAAAAAAAATCGTTCGGCAGAGCTTAACATTGTTTTGGATAAGAAAATAAAGGAAGTGACAAGCGTAGGAGAGAAAAAAGGAAGGAAGAAAAATTGAAAGTGAGAAAAACTTTCTACCATCCTTTTTCGTTTGAGAAAAGGTAATAAGAGGACAGAAAATTTTTTGGGTAAAAAATAAAAAAAATAATAAAAAATAATATGTATTAAAATGTTTTATATATATAAAGGAGCAATATAGCCTTTTAATAGAAATGACAAGGGAATCAATAATTCTTCCCTCAATTTTAGAAGAATGTATTTGACAAGTTAGAGATTATTCTCTTTTTAAAAAAAAAATTATTTTTTAAAAATAACCATTAATTTTTTTTTCTTTTATTTTCCCCCTCTCTCTCACTCACCCGCCCCCGGCTAAACACAATTAATGTAAAAAATAGAATAATTACACATGAAGCTTACTAACAAATCAGAAAAATGGAAACCTGTTTAACGGTTTGAAATCCAATAGGTATAGTTGACTAGCTTTTGACTGGTTGTCAGCTTACCGGGTTTCAATGTCTTAACTGGGCCAGAAATTAGGTCGGATTCCAACTTCACCGATTTGTTTACTCTGATTTTCAAGACTTTGGTTGTGACAATAATAATAATAAATCCACAAATCAGTAATGTTTGATCCTATAGTATCATCCACACTCATGAAAAGAGATAATAAATATATTTATCCGCTTTAAATTTTGATCACGAGAAATAAGGTTGAGTTTGGTAAGAAATCTAGATATTTATTTTTAACATATTTATGGTGTGGTAGCTGCTCCCCAATGCTGACCACGAGCCATGGTGTCTCTGGGTCAAGGATTCCCAACATTGAAAATCTTGTTCAACTAGGTCAGTCTCGAAATGTTGCCCCCATCTTCTTGTTGACAATTGCCTCGGCAGTAGCCCGTTTCATGATGAGATTGAAAGGAGGAAGGTCATAAACGCAGGCCCACGGAGGTTAAAGAAATAGTTGTGTGGATGATAATTGTTTAGACCCTGAAATTTCTTTAAGAAGCAGAACGTTGTTGTCAAAACTCCATGAGGCGTTGTCAAGTACAAACTGTTTTATCACCATGGTTGACAAATTGAAGATGCAACAATTTTTATTTCTTTTTTTTCCATTTCCTTCCCAACAAAGCCAATTTGTGGTCTCCATACCATAGGCATAGTGTCAAGAATTAAATATACAAGAACAGAGAAAACAACCTTGCAAAAGACAATGAATGAAAAACTCTCACATGGCCAGAAGCGCTGGAGAGAAACCAAGTTTTTGGGACTATTGAACCCGTAATAATTAAAGGCATGCCCACAGTAATAGAATTTTGAAATCTTAATTCCATTCTAATTCAAAATAATTGTGTAGATAGAATTCAATTTGACAAATTTTTTTTTTCTAAACTCTATTAAAAATATTAAAGTTTAAATTAATTACTTAAATATTCCTAATTAAGTTAACAAGATTACTTAAACAATTTTTTGCTCAAATAATTAATAAAAATAAGAAAATTTCTCTTAATTTTAATAATATATATATATATATATATATTAATTATTAATTCACAAAATATGTTCTTTGGTTAATAAAATAATATTAATAATTTAGTTTTGAATAGTATATAACTTTCTTACTCAATTTATATTAATAATTATTCATATAAAAAAAATTTTTGGCGATAAATTTAATGAATACAAAAAGTTTTATATTATATTTCTATATTTTTATACTACATTAATCTACAATGATATAAAATGTAAAAATCAAATATAAAATTTTTATAAGTTTACAATATTTGTGTCTACTTAGCTAGATGTATAAAAAATACACATAATATGCTCTATCTTAATATATATTTATATTTTTCAATTTGAGTGAAAATATAATTATTCCCAATAATTTTTTAAACTAAAAAGAAATTTATATTGTTAAGATTTATTTAATTTTAATAATATATGTGTATTTAATTTAAGTTTTAATTTTTTTATTAACTAATAATCATAATTTTGAAAACTGAATCAGAAAACTAGTAAAATTAAAAATCAAATTACAACTCAATTTAATTTATTACAAAAATTATTTAATTTAAAATTAGTAATATTAAATTAATCGATTAAATTATAAATTAATAAATTAGTTACAGTTTTTTCAATTTAGTTAGTTTCAAAAATTTTTAAAAAATTTTAAAAATAATTTTTTTTTATATTATATATTTTTTTAAAAATAAAGTTATACAATTTTATATTATTTTTTTTTTTTCTTTAAATGATGAATTATAAAAATTAGAAAAAATATTTTTATGATATATTTATTTATATTTTAATAAAAATATAAGAAATTATTTATTATATTATATTAATACTTATTTTTTAAAATTTAAATTATCCTATTTATATTAAATTATTTTATTTTTTACAAAAAATTATATGAAATAAAATAAAAATATTATAAATTATAATATATTTTATATTAAATTTATTTGATTTAAATTATTTATATTTAAAAATATATATAATTAAATTGTTCAATTATTTTAATATAATATATATAATAAATATATTTTGTATATAATTATATTTTATCCATTAATATTTTTTTATATAATACATATAAATATAAAATATTTTTATATATTTAATATTAAATATTAATTTTATCTATCCAATTACAATTAAAATAATTTAATGGATTAAATTTTAAATTTTTTAATTTTTTAATTTAATGACATGTTTAATTATTAAAATTTTATTTATACTATTAATAAAAGTCATAATTATAAGTTTGACTAACTTTGAAAACACTCATTTTCAGCCAAGCAATGATCAAAAACAAACAAAGAAAAACAAAAAAACAAAAAAATCCCTTCGTCTAATAGAATTCTATTTTGCTATTAGTCAAGCACAATTATAGATTTCGACATTGTAAAATTAATGTTTAACGTGAATTTAGTGGTTTAAGGAAATTAGAATTTTGACGCACACCTAATTCTCTTGATCATACTATGAGATCAAGCAAGGTCAAACTTGTCTATTCTTCCTTTTCTGGGTAACGTGGGTTGACCTCCTTATTTTCATTGACCTTGTTTTTCCACGTTTTTATTTTTTATTTTTTTGGGTTGTAATAAATGTGAGTGTCATCTTTCAAACTCTACAATTACCTGTTTAATTGTACCTTTTGGTATGAAAATTATTTATTCGAATCTTTTAAAATTATGTTTCAATAATGGGTTTACTCTCCATAGCACCAACGAAAGGTTACTCCTTGTTCCATTAGCGCATCGACTCTAATTCTCATCTAGGGGAATACATAGAATATGTATGGAGACACGATAGGTAAATACGAAGGCTTGAGGTGGAAGAAAGCTACTAACTTTCCATGAATAAATAACGCAAGCTTTTGAAGAGAGAGAGAGGGAAGTGAGTCAAGTAACCTTGGTTCTTGGGTTACTCAGCGAAAGTATGGCAATCAGAGCTTAGGGCAAAGACCAATAAAGCCTAGATCCTCACCACTCTTTTCAGCTCAAAATCTCTTTCGAGTATGATACCTTTGACATTGGCAATACAACACCAACCACAAAAGCCACACCAACAATCATATCCTTTATACAACTTTAATTGGTTGAAATTAATTCAAATTAAGAGATACTTATTATTTGGGGAGAAATCAAACTAGTTAAATTTATTTTAATATTTAGATAAAATTAATTGTTTGCTATTATGCAAAAATAAAATATTTATGTTATTATATATACCCTTTTGTTATATGACATTTTTTAATTAATAAAATTAATAACTTTCATATAATTATCTAACAGTAATATTAAAGAGTTAATAAATCTCTACCATAGTTAATCGCATCCATTTCTCTCCCTAATAATCTCTCTCACTGTATTTTTGTTTAATTAGTTGAGGCTCCAAAAGCAAAGTGCCACCAGGGAAAATGTTACTAATTTAATAAAAATTATTATATTTGTTATTAACCGAGCTATTTATTTAGCAAGATACGGAGCAAACAAGCACTGAGCGATCAATCTTTCTCTTTTGAGTAGTCATCCCATTGCGAAAGCCTCTTTGACCTGTTTTACCTAATCCTACTATGATTTGTTCCAATATTAATCACAAGCATTGCGTGGACTACATATTAGAAGAGTCCATATCACATCTCTTTCTTTTAACCAAGTTTAATGCAATACTCCAATGTCCTCTCAACCAATAGATTTTAAGGAAAATATAAAGTAACCAATTAATTTTATTTTTAGTTTTTAAAATAATTAATTAAAATTGTTAAAAAAATCTTTATTCTCATTTTCTGCCTCTCCAATATCCACCCACGTAGTAGTTTTCTAAAGTTTGTAAACAAATTATGCGATAAATGTGTATCGTTTTTAAGTGTATCTACACAACTAGCTATGTTGTTATAAAATTTTATTAGATGTTACACACATTTATAAAGTTTGTGTCACTCATCCTAGTCCTAGAGACTTGAGTAAATGGCCTACCTCTCATTAGACCTAAGAGATACGATTCATATGATCCACAAGCACTGTTGCCCAATCCCGGATGTATGTGCAGGACAGCGGGGATACGCTCTTACCAAGAATGCCAGTGCATTGCGTGGTAGCCAGACCTGTCAAGAAGAGGATAAAGACAATTGCGGCCAATCATATCTTCTGTGTTCGTCAGCAGCCTCTGTTGTGTGGCTCCAAAGTCCAACTTGTCGTACATAAGTTCCTATTTTGTTGACTTATTTAAGGACCCCATTGCATTCCCACGTAATTTCATTGACAAAAAATAATTATCAAAGTATTTCGTATTATATATAAAATATATAATAAGAGTGATAGTGAAAGATTGCGACTCTTCTAAGCACTCGCCAGTTTTCTGACGTTATCTGGTGCAACTACAAACCTGATCTATTCTAATTTTATGATCACAATTAAAAGTCTTGATATTTCACTAATTTAAAATATTTTATATTATATTATTTTAAACTCTTTCGGTCTAGCGGATCACAGCGCAGAAAGATTGGACTATTATAAATTATAATATGGACCATGCCAATTGGACTCGGCATTATTGCTAAAAAAAAAAAAACAATGGACACATGGAAAGTTATCATTACGGAGTTTTGTCCCACGAAAGGAACTATTGAATAGATTGAACTAATTAATATTGGATACACTAATTTGAATTTTTTTATTTTTTATTTTTTATTTTTAAGAATTGAAATTTATTTTTAATAAAAAAATATAAAATAATAAATGTGAATAAAGATTAAATTTAAGTGAATGTTTTTAACATTTATCTTGAATCTAAAACTCAATTTTATATTTAATTTATTAAAAATAAATAATAATAAAAATTAAAATTAAAATTTTTAAAAATATATTAAATTATTATATTAAGTGATAATAAAATTTTTATTTTATATTAAAAATAAAAATTAATATTTTTAGTAGGAATGAGTATTTAATAATAATAATAATAATAATAATGACGACGATGATGAAGTAGTTGATCAAATGTAGAAGAGATGGGCAGATATTCAAATTTCATCAGGACACCTCCACCTGAAATTATATTATTTACAATGATTTGTTTTTTATAAAAGGCTAAGGCAATAACAATTATTAACGACAACGAACAAGAGAGAGAGAGAGAGGAGAGCTCTGCTGTTGTTCTGGACGTGAAACCGGCAGAGCAGCGGTAGAGGAGGAAAAAAGAAAGGGAAAAGTAACAATGGCAACGGTCGATATTCAGTACACAATATTAGGCGAAGAGAGCGTGGTGGCGGCGGCGGCGGCGGGGGAGGAATCGAATCCGACGGACACCGTCATCTTCTTCGGATTGAGCCTCGTTCTCGGGATCGCCAGCCGCCACATCTTGCGTGGCACCCGCGTCCCTTACACCGTTGCTCTTCTCGTCATCGGCATTGCCCTCGGGGCCTTAGGTTTATTTTATGCCTTTTTTTTTTTTTTTCTTTTTGTCTCTCTTTTCATTTCTTTTATCGTTTGCACTCGTTTCCTCCCTGAAACTGACTGTCTTTGGTTTTATTCCATTTTTATTCGAACTTCCTTCTGTAGACAGTTATAATTTTTTTTCTTCTTTTTCGTTTCATTTTATTTCGTCTTTTTTTTTTTCTCCTTTAGAAATTGCTCGTGTATGCTTGTCTTTTCTTTGATTTTTGGACGGATTTTTTTTTCTTTTGTATTTGTTGTCTTTTTTTGGAGTTTTGGGGGATGATAAAGCGTTTCTGGCGCATATGAACTTTCCAAAATTTGAAAGAGGACACAAGAATTTGCTTATTTAGTTAATTTGAGTGATGGTTTGCTTGCAGAGTATGGCACCCATCATGGCCTGGGAAAGATTGGAGACGGCATTCGGCTTTGTGAGTGATCTCTTGAATTCAACAATTTGTTGGTCATTATTTTCTTTAAATTTTTTCTAGATTTTCAGATGCTGAGATTCTTGCTAACTATTAAGGATAATAATTTGGCAGTAACAAAGAATATGTTGCTTGTTATCATGCAGGGGCGAATATTGATCCCGACCTCATACTGGCTGTTTTTCTTCCTGCTCTTCTTTTCGAGAGCTCCTTCTCCATGGAAGTGCACCAAATAAAGGTTCACTTTCTCTGCTCTCTTTCCAAGTTGCAAGCTCAAAATTCAATAATTGTTTACCAAGCAGAAGTGACACTAAGAGGGTGCCAAGAGACATAAAACTTCACCATTTTAAGAAGTCTAAATGTGGCTCAGTTAGTTCCTTGTTCTATGTTATATGAGTATTTGCTACTTTATTGTAACTATTGGCTCGAGGATAAATTACTCCTCATCTTCATTGACTGTTAACTTGTGGATGCCAAATGTAAAATTTGATGCCAAAATTGTTATTTTCAGTGTCATTAGCCATTAGGATGCCTAATTTGCATGATATGATTTCTCATCAGTAGCTTTTACAAATTGCTGCTTGTTTTTAGTGTTGAGATGTTAATTTCGTAAACCTCAACAGCTTCTCCTGATTTTTAGCATGTGGATTTCAGATCATTTAGCTGGCTTAATCTCTGCTGTTGACTCAATTAGTAACTAGTTTGAATTCCATGCTTAGCTAGCTGACAGAAGTCCAGGACTATGAATTAATACATCAAAAGTTTGCTTAATCAGGCAGTAGATACTTTTCATGAACTAGCATTAGCAGCATCCAGAAAATAAGAAAGGTGATAAAGATTACTTGGTTCTGATGTTAAAAAAAATATTATGAGCCATCTTATGTGTTAACTGGTAATTCAATAGTTTTGTTTTGGCTAATCTTAAAGGCATTTTCCTGATAATGGTCCCACCTTCAGTGAGGTCCAGGAAGAGTGCCCTATCATTAACGTTTTATTTTCCTGAACCTTGATTGTCATGTTAGCCCCAAGGTTTTTATTATCATCTAGTTGTTTTCTTTTTGTAAATAATCATAAGTAGTCATCTGAGTCTTTGTATCTTTTGCTTTTGTTAATGAATGTCCTTTCATGAATGAAATTTTTCCTATGGTGGGTTAATAACAATATTCCATACATGATGCTGTCCCTAAGTTGCATAAAATATGGGGTTATCCTTGTGCTATGAGCATACACTCAAATTAGTTATCCCAGTGGTGATGCAAGCAAAGAAAATGACCATTTGCTTGCATGCATGGTCAGATGGTTTTCCAAACTACTTGTTTCCAGTTTTATTTTCTTTTCTTATGCAGTGTGCATTATTCTAGTGGTTCCATGCAGTTTTTGTCTAATCTTTTGGTAGTTTTGTTTTATTTTCTCGTTTCATTTCTTTGATGTGTTATAGTATTAGTTTCTCAACAGAGTGATGGATAAATGTAAACTCTTATAGTGAGAATGATAGGGTAATGTTACAGAAATTGTTAGTGATCTTTTTGTGTTTAGAGAGTTTTTGGATTTTGAATGAAGCAGGTTTTTTTTATTTTTTTTTCCTTTTTTAACCAACATTTTACAGAGATGCATGGCACAAATGCTTCTACTGGCTGGGCCAGGGGTGCTTGTCTCGACATTCTGTCTTGGATCTGCTTTGAAGGTATCTTGCAGGACTACAATTATTTTGTAAGATATAATACTTTTCTATAAAATTGCATATTTAATATTATGCTGCAGCTTGCTTTTCCATATAACTGGAGCTGGAAAACTTCATTGTTGCTTGGGGGACTTTTGAGTGCTACTGATCCTGTGGCAGTTGTTGCTTTATTGAAAGAGCTTGGTGCAAGCAAAAAATTGAGTACAATAATTGAGGGGGAATCATTGATGAATGATGGGTATTATTTCTTGAATCTCTGTTTATTTCCTTTTCTGACTGACTGTAGATTACTTGACATTCTTGAGTTGGTGAAATGTGTATGTAAGAACTCATCTATTTTTTTGTTTGGATTGTATTTGGTTTTATCATGCATTTTTAATTTTTGGGTTCTTTGTATGTGCTTAATATTAATGTTCAGGACAGCAATTGTGATCTATCAGCTTTTCTACCGGATGGTCCTTGGAGAGAGCTCTAACTGGGGTTCCATTGTAAAATTTCTGTTGCAAGCATCACTTGGAGCGTGGGTATCAGTTATCTTAGTATCTTATTAAAATATGATTTACCATCTTTATGATATCTTCTTCTTTTCCAGTGTAGGCATTGGTCTTGCTTTTGGAATTGCATCAGTCTTGTGGCTTGGGTTTATTTTCAATGACACGGTGATAGAGATTGCCTTGACTCTTGCTGTGAGCTATATCGCTTTCTTTACTGTATGTTCCTTTCCTGATTCACTTGGTTTTTTATTCGTCATACTTGATACATTAAATATCACTTGTTAATTTTGCCATCTTAAGGAGCCCATTGTCATTACCATGCAGAGGGTTTTCTGTTAGAAAATCAAATGCAACCTAAGGTTGCTTGGGGAGTAACAGTTTTGTCTGTGTCACGGTGATATGTCCCATTTCATGTGGTCCACATGGCCTCCCCCTCTCCCTCATCTGCCTTTACCACCAGCACTTTATTTCTTTGAAACATGTCAATTTTTTAGCATTTCTGCTTTGTATCTCCTTAATCTTTTGATGAAGTGTAGGATGAGGTTCATTTATTTCTTCAATCTTTGTTGCCAAATCTGCATACCAGCTAATTGCTTGATTTCAAGAGCTCTTGACACTAGCCTTCCTTATTGGCTCTGAATTCCTTTGAATGGAATCATTTCTTTTGTGTCTGTTTGTCTCCATGTGATTATTGTAGACCAACCAAACATATGTTTAGTTGCATAATTTTAATTTGAATTTAGGAAAGTTTTGTACAAAAAATACAATATTGCTATTGATTAAAAAATTCATAGAATTTTATCTGATTTGTTTTTCTTGCCCATTTTGTGTTTGTGCTGTTTGGTGAAACAAAGAAAATAAAAAAAAATAGAAAATCTTGTTCTTGAAGTATGGACATTAATTCGACTCTAAACATCATAAAATGCCGGTGGAGTCTTGTAATTAAATAAGATGATCTCTTCCTCTTAAGTATAAATAAGTTTAACAGCCATTTAATGTGGTAGGCACAAGAGGGTGCTGATGTCTCTGGCGTTCTGGCAGTGATGACAATAGGAATGTAAGTTGATATTGTCATCTAAGTGGTTTCTTATTATCGTAGAGGAAAGATGTATCTTGTGATTATACTATTTGCAGGTTTTATACTGCTGTTGCTAAGACTGCTTTCAAGGGCGAAAGTCAACAAAGTTTGCATCATTTTTGGTATGTCTGAAATCTGAATGGTGATTTATCTTAAATGAAGTAGTTTTTCTTGTCAATGAAGGCAAGGATGAAAGCAGTTGGTAGTCTCTTTTATAATTTATGAAAGGATAAAAGCCAAATGGGATTGACACATAAGTTGATCCTATTGAACAGGACTAAAAAAACAAGTCTACTGAATGTTTAAGAAACTGTGTAACTTTCATGGTGCTAGTAGATTTAGTATGTGGTCTTGAATAAGCAAAAGTGAAGGAATAAAGATTTAATAGTTATGACATTAAGAGAGTGCATTTGCATCTAGAATCACTTGGTCTTAATGAGTTTTGGGCATCAAAGGCACCAAATTCCTGGAGAAGTTTGTCTAGGAATGATATGTGTTTTTTGACCATATAACAAAAGTGCAGGTCATGCTTTCTATAATCTGTTCATTAGCTTGCATTGGTGCTGCAGATTTAGCTGAATTTCTGACAAAATTGGTAGGAACAAAAATTCTTTTGGAAATCATGTGATTATAGTCAGGCACTATGACTAAGAGTGCGTGTGTGATGCCTTGATTGCAGTAGTTAGCAATTCTTGTCAGGATGTATACTAAGATTTTCATGTGATATTCATTATTCTCCATCTCTTTTTCTTTTTTTTCTTTGTCCAGGGAAATGGTTGCTTATATTGCAAATACACTAATTTTCATCTTGAGGTAAGAGCCTGATCTAGCATTACTAGGCTGTCAATTGCCTAAACTACATTTACGTGATAGTTTCTTTTTGCTAAATTTTCAATCGTCATGTTATGAAGATGGATGGAACCCAAGAAGAGCAAATACTCATAATATATGTTACTATTGTGAAAATTGAGATAAAAAATCTGAGGGCCTGACTGTTGAAAGTGTATTTTGTTTCTATATGGTGATGAGATTGCCAAATTGCCAGAAAAATTTTGTTATTTGAGACATTCAACATTAGATCTGACAAGAAATTTGATAAAGGGCAATACCAAGAAGATTACTACCTCTTCGTTCACTCCTTAATTTTATGCTTATTGTTTTGGTTCCCCTTGTGCCTAGTTCCTTTCATTTTATGTATGCTGTGAATGTAAATAATCAGCCCTCTGCTTATGATTACTTTAATTTGTGTAACCTGATATACAGACCCAAGAAAGTAGGGACTTGCATGAGAATTGAGCGTTGATTGCTATCATGCATTACTTTCTATTCATAGTACTCGTGGCATATATACGCGAGTAATCAACTAGGTTATGTTATGGAACAATTAACAGTTAACGTTAAAGCCAATGAATATTTGAGATAAAGCATAGAATGGCTTGACTGGTCATCATTATTTGTTCCCACTCCATCCAATCAGTGAAATACCATGTTACTTGAAAGGCTTTATGTGAGACAAAGACATTTAGTCAGTTCTCTTTATTCCTCTGTTTATTTAGCTTTTGTTTTTGGCAGTGGTGTTGTCATAGCTGAAAGTGTTTTGAGCAGTGACAATCTTTTCCATAACAAAGGTATGAATTGCTTTGAAACTACCTGTCATTCATATACATTCTACTTCTTCTGCAATAATGAAGTAGAGGTTTATGTGCATGGCTGTCATCACTATATGTTAGTGGGGATTGTGTCAGATCCATTTTAGGTTTTTGAATACATGTCAATGTGCTTAAAGGATAATTTATTGAGTTAATGCAGGCTAGTCTCATAGGTCACCATCTAATTCGTTGTTTAGCTAAGGTGCACTTAACACTAGAAGCCCAGTGTCTTTACCCAAAGTTCAACATATGATGGACTCGGCTTATCTTGCAACCCCTGAGATCTTGCAAAAGGAGTGGTTTGGACAATAAAAATGGGGGATTGAATAGAGTTACCAATGAATTGGCATTTTTCACTTTCATAGAGCATAAAAGATTTTTGGTCACATTCACTACCAACATTCAATGCAGCACCCGTGGCATTGGGACCAATATACTACCATAAGTCATTATTGGAAAAATATTCTGTGATTCATGTTTTGATCATGGGCAAACTGTTTGGGAAATTGTTATTTGATCCACTAATATTGATTTGAAGGCAGGTCTGAGATAACCATGGCTTCATAATCTTTTATGGAGTATCTATATAACAGTATTTCTTGGTTTTGTTTCAGGAAATTCATGGGGCCACTTGCTTCTTCTGTACGTTTTTGTGCAGCTATCCCGGTGTGTAGTTGTTGGAGTGTTGTATCCCTTTTTACGTTATTTTGGTTATGGTTTGGATTGGAAGGAAGCTACAATTCTCATATGGTCAGGTCTGCGAGGGGCTGTTGCATTGTCTCTTTCACTAACTATTAAGGCAAGCTTTCATGGATTAAAATGTCCAGTTTTTAATTCCATTGATTTTCATAATTCACTTTCCCAATGCAAATGAGAATTCTTTTTCTCATTTTCCCTTTATTTATTTCCTTTTCTTCATCATATGGGCACATAAGGTGTTTTTGTATCTTCTTTGTTTACTATGAGATCATACATGGTTAAGTTTAGGGAAATTGTGTTCTTGAACCAAAAAATTTCTTTATATGTCCAATAGCCAATGATAAATTTTATAACAAAATTATGCCAAGCATAGGAGGTCAATCAAATGCTTGTCCAGAGCTAACTAACTTGTTTTTCATTTAGAAATACTACCAAGATTGTAATATTTTGTGTTATGTATCTTCTAATTTTTCACTTCATTCGTGTATAGCGAACTAGTGACAAGTCGGTGCATATCAGTCCTGAAGTGGGAACCCTGGTGAGTTTTTACATGCCAATGTGCTATATGGCTGTTGCTATTGTCAATTTCCTCATTAGAGTCCTGACTATCTGCTTAGTCCATTGGATTTACCTATCAAATCATATAAATTAGTTGAAAATTTTAATGGAACAATGTATCATTGATGTAATCTATGTTTGTTAACTAATTAATACTTTCACAACATGTTCACAGTTTGTTTTCTTCACTGGTGGAATTGTATTTCTCACGCTTATTGTGAATGGATCAACTACTCAGTTTGTTTTGCATCTTCTAGATATGGATAAGCTGTCAGCTACCAAGGTATGGTTTTAAGTTATCCAAAAGACATTAAAGAGGTTCTAATTATGAATTATTGTAATTTAGGAGTTTGATAGCTTGTACACTTGATTTTGTGCTCTGTCAAAAGTTACCTAGTGGCATCGGATATCTTTCCTCAGATATCTGTTTTGCAGATGGTAATTGTTAACAGAAGCAGATGATTATAACTGTACCAACTGTTGCACTTGACTCAACCGTGTATCTTAATTAGCTAGTTCATTCCAATCTATGGTCTTGCGCCCCACAATCTACTTCATTTAATCATTCACAGGATTTTGCCCTTAATTTTGCAGAAGCGTATCTTGGACTATACAAAGTATGAAATGTTGAATAAAGCATTGGAGGCTTTTGGTGATCTTGGAGATGATGAGGAACTTGGACCTGCTGACTGGCCTACAGTTAAAAGATATATTACAAGCATAAATAATGTGGAGGAAGGAGCGGTGCACCCTCATACGACATCTGAATCTGATGATGATCTGGACATAACCAATATAAAAGATATCCGTATACGCCTTCTAAATGGTCTGTCTGTTGCTTCATGGCAACTGCATTTTTTTATTATATTAGGTTTCAATGCATTTTTTCTTAATCATGAGGGGAGGGGGATTCCTTCATTTGGGAGGATTTTGGGTTCATTGTACCTTGGCATGTGGTTGGTTCCTTGACATTTATTTGGAGAGGTGAAGAAAATTATTTTAAAGGACAAAGTGATGGAAGGCTTTTGTAGGATTTAATCTTCCAACACTATTTCATGGTTTATCTTGTGGTGAATACCTCTGATTGCAGCTGGTAATTCAGAGGTTTTGTCCAGTATGAGACAACTAGGTCAGTGCTTAACCCGACAATTGTTAAGTTGCCTGAATATTGTGGCTACAGCAATAACAGACAAACTTGTGGTATTAACAAAAGTAGACATGAAACTTTTACAGCATCCAAATAGGATAATTGGATTGGCATAGTTGATTGTGTACCTTACTAATTTACTGTTGAATGCTCATAATCATCCATGTGAAAAAGCAGGGTAACAAGTTTTTGGGTGATATCTTTGATTTATCATTGCTCGATATGGTCATTCAGAACTCACCATTTTTCACTTTTGCCAACTCAGGATCTTTTCCTTTGGGGACTTGTTTCTTATGGTGCTATTTTTTTCTCATTACATTAGTCACTTCTGGCATGTACCAGAAAACATAACTTTTCATTGTGCAGGCTATTGATTTAGTATAATTTAGTTCATTGTTTGTTTTTTGGACTGATACTCCTGGTTAAATATTCATGTTTCATCTAGAGACACAAACACCTTCACATTTTTCACTTTAGCCTCAGGATCTTTTCCTTAGGCGGCTTCTCATGGAGCTATTTTTTCTCATTTCATTTGTCAATTCTGGCATGTAGAATAGAACTTAATTTTTCATTTGTGCAGTCTATTAATTTAGTATAATTTAGTTAATTGGTTGTTTTTTGGACTGACGCTTCTCATTAAGTATTCATGTTCCATCTAGAGACACAAACACCTTCACATTTCGATGCCTCTCTCTTCCAGTGACATCTCTTTTGTTCTTTGAAATCTTTTTCAATAACAGGTGTCCAGGCTGCCTACTGGGGAATGATTGATGAGGGAAGGATATCACAAAGGACTGCAAATATTTTAATGCAATCAGTGGAAGAAGCAATTGACTTGGCCTCTCATGAGCCTTTATGTGATTGGAAGGGTTTAAAACAGCATGTCAATTTCCCAAGTTATTACAAATTCCTCCAATCAGGCATTTTCCCTCCAAAATTGGTCACTTATTTCACTGTACAGAGGTTGGAATCTGCCTGTTACATTTGTGCTGCATTTCTACGTGCCCACAGAATTGCACAAAGACAGCTATATGACTTCATAGGTAAAATTACTTTTCTTAAGCTGTTAGCTTCGTGTTTGATGAATGAGATTATAATTTGATCAAATAACCCTTTCATCTTAGTTTTGCCCTCTGGTTTTGTATTTATATTTCGTTCTCTTTTCATGCTGTTTATGGAATTAAAGCATTTCCCATATGATAAGTGAACCATTCTGGAGCTAAGAAGGTAGCTATTAAATCATTAGTTCTGCATAAAAACATTCCTCCTATGGTAGCTGTTAATATGTTTAAGAGAAACTTCGTTATAGCCATTTCTGTGCATCCAATGTTCTCTGTTCTCATCTCTAGTTGACCTGTCAGTGGGATTTGAACCCAGATGAAGTTCTGACAATCTATCAGAGAAAAAAGAACGAATGGATCTTGTACGAGTCCTAAGAAAAGTTGAATTCTGAAACACCTTTGGTTATAATATCATAAATCATCTGGCTAATGTGTTGTATGATGCCATTAGTATGTTAAGTGTTGTGTGGGCAATTATAATGCTTCAAATTGTAGGTTCAAATTGCATACAATGTGCAAAATCAATGTTAAACAAATTATACTTGTTTTGTGGCCCTTTTGTTTTTTTTTTATCTGTGCAGCATCTTTAAATCTTTTTGGTCCCATATTCTTATAGCTGTCATCATGGGGTTAATTGTGTCAGTCAAGATTAGATTTCTCAGCTTCTCGACTACTATTTATTTTGTCGATTCATGAAGAAAATAATTCATTAGTTATTATATTTGACTAGTTGGGTTCATGAGGATATATCTGACTAGAAGCATCAGGTCTGGCTTCAGTTGACCTAAACCAATTCCCACTTTACTGTTCAGTTTCAATTTCAATATTTGTAGGTTCTTATTTTCAGGTTGATTTTTTTTAGCAATTAAGTGACCTTTCTGTACACTCTTGGGAAATTTGATGTTTTACAATTTACAATGACCTTAAACAAGTCAAATTAGAGGTCTAGTTGTCTAGTCCTTTCTAGTGTGAAGGGCTATGGAACAAATAAGGTGACATATTAGGTTCAAGACTTAAGCTCATCTCTCTGATCTTTGACTAGGCCACTTTATATGTCCTGTTCTGGTTTCATTTCTTCTGCATATTTGTCTTAGTTATGTTCATGTTTCTAGGATTTTTTTTTTTTTTTTTTTCTCCAATTAAGCTCCATGGTGAGTTGTTACAAGATGCAATTGGTACATGTCAGCATGAAAAGACATGGTTCTTTAATTATTCTTTTTGCATTTTCTAAACCTAGGATATAAAATACTTCCTATATCCATTGCAGACATCAGATACTTGCTGAATATGGGTATTGGTTACCCAATAGGAAAGCTGAGAGTAACGAAGTTTTGATGGAGATGCAGTTGGAGTAACAACACTTATTAGGGCTCATTGTGCTAATGCTGTATGGTTTAGTTTTGCTTCATGATGATTTATTGTGCCTGTAGAACAATGTGCAAGGTTTTCTGGAAAATCAAGTTCTTTTGTAGGTTTAAATGCTCAATGCAGGGCTCTCAATCTAGGTTTAATTTGAGGCTCCAGAACTTGTTTGAAAGTTCTATTCAAAGTGAATTAGGCTGCAGTAGTTTGGTGGTCCATTTCTTTGTAAGGATTTCAAGGACGTATGCACTGATGTAGCTGACACCAATCAATTTTGGTTTTAAGGCTTTCTTCTTGTTTTAGTCATTTTAATGCATTCTAGATTATCTTACTTTTAACTTTATGCACCTAAAGTTTTTATGTTAATGCTTGATACCACTTGTGATGCACACAAGTCTAAAAGCATATGACAATAATGTAAGTGTGTTAAAATCAATGAAAAATGGAAATTGATATTGCTAGCTTGTGTTTCTGGAGACCTTGGTAAGTGGTTGAGTTTTCTTTATGCACTGATGTGCCAAGATGGTGATATCAAATCTTTTTATTGTATATGAAATTCCATTATCTTTCACCATAATATTTATCCTGTACAAACAATATGACACTCCCGGGAAGAATGGTGGTCTGTCATCATACTCTGTAAGATGATATATGGATTTGGTGTGCTAGGAATTGAAAAGAAAAAGAATATATCTAATCCCTCAAACATAGATTTCCTGGGAAATAAGAATATAATATTCTCTTAATGGCTATGCAGTTTACCCCCCTTGTTTGAATTAGCATAATTTGCTCGTTAACATGCATCTAGTTTATAATTTCACCACTAGCTTAATCATTCTCACGAACTTATGCTAGGTGATAGTGATATTGCCTCTATGGTAATTAATGAAAGCCAGGCCGAAGGAGAAGAGGCAAGAAAGTTCTTGGAAGATGTTCGTGGTACATTTCCTCAGGTTTGTACAATTTTGGTACCCTAATTCTTCAGCTAGAGTGGATTCTGCTTACAGTTGGCTGGTTGAGGTCCTTATAGGTCCTCTTTAGTTTTATGGATGATAGCGATTCACAGATAAAACTGTTATTACTATCCTAATATTACCCTGGCTTGGCCCATGATTTTAGTTGGATAAGAGCATTCTAGAATGAGAATGAAGCTGGTATAGTCTCTGTAGATATTCAATTTTCTATCAATTGTACTTATTCCTAATTATTATTTATTTCATATCACAGGACTTCCTTATGTGAATGCAAAAGTCTTAGAATGAAACCTGGACCAATCAGAAAGTATTAATTTGATAATATGCTTTGTCTCTTCTTATTTTGTACCTTTTGGTCCTTATATAAATGAAACAATTGAATAGAGCTTTGCATTCATGGTGTTTTAATTGGATCTCTTTGAAGGGTTGGTAGCTCAGGTTAGAAAAATATTGGCACTTTGTTGTTTATATGGCTACTTGCAGATGACAAACTTCTTATCTATATACCCCCTCACACTTCATAATGGTCTTCTTGGAAACTTGTCATTTTCAATCCAGTTCTTTTCCCCACGATTCTTCACATATATGTTGCCTTCCCCGCCACTTTGCCATTAAGATTCACCTTGTTCTTTTACATGCAACTATAGCCCTTTTACCAGTTGACTCAGAACTCATTGAATGCATCAAAACCTCATCCGCTTACAAGAATAAAAAATCCCTGTAAACAGTTTCAGTAGAAAAGATGTACTAACTTGATATATTGCAGGTTTTGCGTGTTGTGAAAACAAGACAAGTAACATATTCAGTGCTGAACCACTTAATTGAGTATGTCCAAAATCTTGAGAAGATAGGAATCCTGGAAGAAAAGGAGATGCTTCATCTTCACGATGCCGTGCAGGTAATTTTTGTTAAGTTTCATTTACATGGTCATTGATGTTTGGTCAATACTATTTACCCTTTATAGTTAAACTATGTTCTGCCTCCCACTGCAGACTGACTTGAAGAGACTTTTAAGGAATCCTCCTTTAGTAAAGGCTCCCAAAGTAACTAACTTGATTAGTGCCCATCCTTTCGTGGGGGCTCTTCCTTCTGTGCTACGTGAACCACTTGAGCATTCCATCAAAGACATAATGAAACCACATGGTGTGCAACTTTACAAGGAGGGTTCCAAGCCAAATGGTGTCTGGCTCATTTCTAGTGGAACTGTCAAGGTAAATGGAATTTTGTTTAATGGGTAAATCATTGTCACTTTGAAAATAACTGTTCTTGGTTTTCCTAGGTTAACACCTAATGAATGAGAATCTTTGTTTGGCAGTGGAATAGTAAGAGCTTAAGGAACAGGCATTCTGTAAATCCAACTTTTACACATGGGAGCACTCTGGGGCTATATGAATTGCTGGTCCGGAAGCCTTATATGTGTGATGTGGTTACAGATTCTGTGGTACTCTGCTTCTTTATTGAAAGTGACAAAATACAATCATTGCTTTCAGACCCTGCAGTTGATGATTTTCTCTGGCAGGTGTGAACATAATTATCTTCTGACATCGAATTCTTTATACTGTTCATGATAGTGAATTTGTGGAGGATCTTACCTTTCTGCTATCTTTGGGATTTATTGATGTCTGGCTACCCTGATTTGGATTAACTGAAATATGTCTCAGATGTGCTTTTTGGTTGGTGTTTTAAGCTATGTCTTTTGCCTCTCTTTTTCTTTTTCACTTTATTTAATGGTTGTTTGTGGTGTTTTCAGGAAAGTGCTATCATTCTTGCCAAACTCTTACTTCCTCTAGTTTTTGAACCAATGGCAATGCAAGAATTGAGAGCCCTAATGGCAGAAAGGTCTACAATGACCATATACATAACAGGCGAAATTATCGAAGTTCCTCAACACTCCATTGGCTTTCTATTAGAGGGGTTCATAAAAGCCCATGGTTTTCAAAATGAATTGATCACACCACCTGCAGCACTGTTTCCTTCACATGCAAATCAAAGTTTCCACCATGCACTTGGAAATCAGAGCTCACCAAATATGGAAATCTCAGGTAATTTATGCTGGCAATTTGAAGAGGGAAGAGAAGGGAACAAGAACTAGTGGTCATCATCCATTCTTTTGGAGGATTCATGACAATGATTATTTTACATTCTATTTGCACTGCATGGTTGCTGTGTCTTAGCAGATATTTAATTATTTTGTACTGGATTTAACAAATAATATTCACCTTGGGTACTTCAAAACAGGTGCCAGGACAGCTGGTTATTCTCATCAAGGATCTGTCTATCAAGCTGAGACAACAGCAAGAGTGATCATTATTGACATTGCAGCATTTGAATCACACGGTACCCTGCAAAGAAGGACATCTTCATTGATATCACATCCAGGCGATCATTTGCCTAGACCATTAAGCAGAGAGCATAGTGGTCTAATGAGCTGGCCTCAACATTTTTTCAAACCAAAGCAAAATATGCATAAAGTTGCAGAGGATGGTGGACCAGCAAATAACTTGTCTGCTAGAGCTATGCAGCTGAGCATTTTCGGCAGCATGGTAGGTTGAATTTACATCTATTTTGCTGGTAGAGATCATGCTTGGATGTTATTGGAATTTCAACCAGTCACCATGCCTATATTATGGGTTTACTTAATTGATTTGCATACATACCGGGAGACTTGATGTGATAATTTATGACAGCTTTCGTTCTTTTCTTTTGTTTTTTTCTTTTTTTTTCCTAATATATGATTAGGATATAATGGTATTCAGCTTGTGGATATGAGGAGTTTTTTGTTTTTTTTTTTTTTTGGGGTTCACGTGCTTTCATTATTGTATTTCTGGGTTGTTCTTGTTTACTTACGGCCTTATTGTTTAATTCCCCACTAGGTTGACGTAGGATGGCGGGCCAACAGTCTACCAAGCAATCAAGTTCAGCGATCACAGAGCCATTTGCTTTTAAGAGGAACATCTTTGCATGGTCGTCCACTCGTTTCAGTACAATCAGAAGGATCTACTACTGCAAAGACGAACCTCGGAACTAGAAAATTTAAAGCCAAAGCTCCCACCTCGCCGCTCCAAAGCACAGAGGGAGAAAGCCATGCGATGGACAACTCTAGTGATGACTCTGGTGCTGAAGATGAACACATTGTAAGAATTGACTCGCCAAGTAGTCTTTGTTTCCGCCAGGCTTCTTAGATTTGCATCTCAATAGTCACGGCTACAATATTGCATTTGTGTGTTCGCTTCATGTATGTATATTGCTCTTACAATACGTGTCTCAGTCATTGAAAGAATAAGAAAATAATAATAATAATAATAACGAAAACACGAGCAATATACCTGTCTAGGGATGTAATTAGGTAAATTTTTGGGACAAGTCATGGTGAAGTGTTTCATGCCTTAGACCTTGGTGGGGTTTGGAGCAAACAATAAAGGCAACATTTGTGTTCCTTGGCGAGTAACAAACATTTGTGTTCCTCCATGTAAAGGTAATACTTGTGCGGTACCATCCAAAACTAAAGAGCTCCATTTTTTCATTCTCCTTCTTAATGGGGATTGAGAATGGCCACCTCGCCCTTTTATTAATCAGAAAGGAAAAATGAAGTAGAGAAAAGTGATTGTGATGAGCGTCGATGTAAGCGAGCTTGCGAAAATAGATCTCATCGTCAGGCTTTAAATCTTCTTTTCCATTCTCATTTGATAACACTCTCATTGTTCCTTTCCGTTCTTCTCTGTATTCTTTTTGTTTATAAGCTAGGATAAATCATAAATTCGTCTCTGCCACTCTCTCTCTCATTGATCACTGTTTTTAAGTTCAAAAATTAGAAGCAGCAGGAGTAGCTGAGCAAAAAGTATTGCAATGTTTTGACAGTTGCTCATTCTTTAAATGACACTTCATTCAAACTATGCTTTTGTTTTCATGCTTCCGGCACTTTCAGCCATGGTTTTAAAGCTCGAATCGGACATTGTCCGACTTGACGAGTTACCGAAACAACTATTGACCTTGCACTCGGACTGGTCGGTCAATTCTTGTTTTGAAAAAATAATTAATGCTTTTATATTGTATACAAATGAATAAAATGTTATTAAAATAAAATTTAAATATCTACAAGCATTTTTAATAAAATAATATGATTATATATAATTTAAAAAATAAAAAATAAAAAATAACTTTTTTAGCAAAAATCCGTCCAATCCATCAATTTAATTGGACAGTCCGGTTGTTCGTGTTGAACAATTTTTTATCATTTCCTTGTCCAGTTAGATAAAAAAATTTATATTGGTCCAGGCTTTCAGTCACTAGTTCGCTAATCTGATTATCAAATCGGTTTGTTTTTTTAAAACTATGCTTCTAGTAAAGAATAAAGATTTTTTTTTTTCTTTTTGTCTTTTGTAAGCCTGTGTGTTTTTATTGTGTTTGTTTTCTAAAATAATGAAGAATAATCCAAAATGAAATTTGATATACTAACTGTAAATCAAAAATTAATGAGGAGAAGGTAGAAGCAGATAGAGAAGACAATATCTAAGGTAAGTAAAGTGGTAGTACATAAATGACCTTTTCCTTAAATGTTAGACAACCATCATGTAAGGATAAAATGGTAATTAAAGATTTCAAGCACGAATTCGAGGCTGGGGCAGGGAATGGACCATAGCTATCATTTTTGTCTTTGTCTTTGTTAAAAAATTTAAGAATTTATTATTATTATTATTTTCAATAATAGCCTTTTTCTTTTTATATAAGTGCCCCTCTACCCCTCTCAAACACACACGTATATTTAAAAATTATTTTACATATAATATATATGTATATGTATTTGAAATTTGTTTTTTCTCCCCCACTTATTTTCAGATTTGCATCATTAAAATTTTATTCAAACTCCCTTTGGGGCGTATTATTTATATGCAATCTCAAGGGACTAATAAACTACACCCCTACCGCCTAAGTACACTGCAACAAAACCTGAGAATTTGATTATGGGTACGAACCACACTTAGCACATGTGCAATCTAATCCCAAACCTTTGTTTACTAGGGAAGCACTGGATGGAAGAATTCCTTCGATTGCTTGCCAAACAAAATGTTTAATTTTAGTGGGAATTTACGGCCTTCACAATTTTTTTCCAAAGTCCCCCACCTTGGCTAGATGAAAATGCAGTCTTTAGTGTTAACGCTCTGGACCTAGTAACCAGTAAGCACATTTAATGAAATGAGAGCCCAATGGATCAAATTTCCATATAAGCTGGTCCTCCGTTGCTTTTGAAGGAAGAGGGATGGAAATGGACTTGTTTGCATCCATTTTGCACAAAGAATTGTTGTAAAACAACTACCTTCCACCATTTGGTATCCTTGTCCATTAAAGAGGTTACATGGTTAGACTCGACTAGAACACGCAAAGATAGTACTTGGAACCCATTTTGGTTTGGCAACCGATGATCATTACAGATGTTTGTCTTTGAACCATCTCCATTGAGCCAATGACGCTCGTCATTCAATAAGGAACAACTTGTGAAGATACTTTGTCATGTATAGTTGGGAATGGAAGCCAACTTGGCCTATATATATATATATCTAAAGAGAAAAAATAAAAAAGGAGGATAGTACCTAGCTTTCAATAGATTTTCCTTGAAAGAATTTGCATTGTTGAGGAGTCTCTAGACCTTTTTATCCAACGTCGTCGTATTAAAGTCATGAAAGTCTTGGAATCCTAGTCCACCTTCATCTTCGGGGGTCATTAACTTCTCATAAAAAACCAATGAATTTCACACTTTAATTTAGAACTACCCCACCAAAAGCGGTTAGTAAGGAAAACTATATTGAAACAAAGCATTTTAGGAAGTAGGAAGCAACTTATTACATATGTTGGTATCGCATGAATAATAGCTTTAATTGGCACTTTTTTGCCAGCTTTTGATAATTTTTTGTTTTTTTTCATGTCATCTATTAGTCCCTTTTCAAAATTTGTCCGGCACATTATTGAGGGCAACCTTTTCAGAAAAAACTCACTTTCATGGGCAGCCCCAAGTATTTCCGATGATAGTGTACAACCATAATTCCCAAGCTATCATGAATTGCATCATTCCAAGAATCACCCACACTACGAATGAAAGATACCTTGGTTTTGTCCATATTGATTCTTTCCCCAAATGCTTGTTTGTATTGGTGTAGAATAAGTTGTAGCGAATGGAACTTATCTGGAGTCATCACCTTTGGAATTAAGCAGACGTGTGTATGGTTAATGGAACTTGAGTCTCCATTGTTGTTCAAAATTTCTAGCACCTTGTTTGACACATCTTTACCCACAATATGCCAAAATGGTTGAAAAAGTAAAGCTGGGATGCCATCCAAATCGGATGCCTTTGTTGGGTGCATCTGCTTCAAGGCTTGGCAAATTTCATTATGTGTAAAAGCTCCTATTAATAAGGCATTTATCTAGCTAGTCACCTTTGAACTCACGACTTTTAGGATTGGTCCCATTTTCAAATTCTTTTGAGAACTTGAACAAATTCTTGAAGTGGGTGGTTGGAATTTGCAAAATAGCTCGATCACTTTATTGCACTTTGTCCAAGCTTCCATTTCTTTCTCTAGTTAGCTTTAGCATGGAAAAAAGTTGTATTCCGGTTTCCCTCCTTCAACGAAGATAACCTTTCCCTTTGCACCCACCGTAACTCTTTTTTGTGCAAAAGTTCATCAGTATCAATTTGAAGCTTCTTAAGGAAGGCCAAATTTGCGTCAAAAGGTGCCAATATCTTGGCCTCCGCTTGTTGCACCTCAAGCTGCCACACCCTCGAGTTAACAGTGCCAAAATAGGTTCGACTCCACTTCATTATGCAAGTGTCGCACTCACTGATAATTTCGGGAAGCTCCCATGTGGAGAAAGAATTTCGAGCTATCTCCCATGACTTCACAACCGTGGTTTCAAGTGAAATCATAGCCTTGGAAGTCAATGTCTTGCAGTTGACACTCCATAATAGCTTGCTGGAAATTATTCATGAATGATGCTTGTCTTGGTTGTCCATCCCCTTTCTCAAAAGAAAATAGTATTTCACTGAAATCATCTCTGCACAGCCATGGAATTTGCATTTGATTGTGTAGCGTGTGAAGTAAATCCCAAGTATGAACTTTATCTTTGTCCTTTGGCCACCCATATATTTCAAAGCAGCTCCACTTAGTGGTGTCCTGCAAGTCGTCACTAACCGTTGTGTCAATATGATTATGCGAAAAAGATTGTAAATTTACAAATATAGAATCTTTCCACGACAAAACAAGGCCACCACTCCTATTTCGCTCTAACCCATGACAATTTACAAATACTTTATGCTGGGATCTCAGTTGTTGTTTTAATTTCTCCATAAATTCTCATCTTGCCTTTCCATAACTGTATAGCTCCCTAAATTTCTTGTCTTTATTGCCTTACCAAGTAAATATTTGGGCTATGTCTACATGCCCCATCTCTTTTCAATGCATGATGGGCCTTGGGTATTCTGGAGTGACCCATTTGCAGCATGCTGATTTTTCTTGGGCGAGTCTACTACTTGCTTGCTCATATTTTGAAAGGGCGAAAGTTTTGAAAATTAAATGAGTTATTAAATTAAAAAATTTAAAATATATATATATTTAATATAAAAATATTAATAAATAAAATTTAATTATATAAAAATATAATTATATATGTATATATATAATTAAAAAAATTAATTAATATGATATATTTATAAATATAAATAATTTAAATTAAATAAATTTAATATAAAATATATTATAATTTATAATATTTTTATTTATTTTATATAATTTTTTTATAAAAAATAAAATAATTTAATATATATATATATATATATAATATTTTAAATTAAAAATAAATATTAATATAATATAATATATAATTTTATATATTTTTATTAAAATGTGAATATGTATATTAAATAAATATTTTTTAAAATTTTTATAATTTATAATTTTAAAAAATTATAAAATAGTGTAATTTTTATTTTAAAAAATTAAAATATAAAAATTATTTTTTTAAATAAATTTTTTATAAATTTTTAAAATTAATAAAATAAAAAAAATATAATTAATATATTAATTTATAATATAATTAATTAATTTAATAATTAATTTTTAAAATTAATATTTTTAAAAATAAAATAAGTTAAATTATAATTTAATTTTAAATTTTATTAACTGAATCGATTGTCCCAAATTTAATTTTAAAAGCCGTGAGGCTGCCTAGTACGAGAGTCAACCTCACCTCCACTTCGTCGTCGGGAAAGAGATTACAATCCTTTCAAAGATGTACCAAACAGACACCGGAATAACGGAAGCTTGGGAGCTTCTTGTCTTTAAAAGGAATCCAAGCCTTCGTACCATTCTTCTGTTCAAACGTCGACCCCTTTGACTAATGGATTTCTAACATCAAAGTCAACTCGAAATCTCAGAAATCTTCCAGGCCAGTCTCATCAACCTCCAGAAATCTTCCAATCCTATTGCCGAGGGCTTGCACTGTGGCTCTTGTCATCGCATTGAGGGATAAACCATAGGCCCGTACCCAGAAGGGAACCCAAAATAAATCAACCTTTGACGGCTGTTCATCCTCTGCCATCATCTTCTTCAAGATCACAACTTGTTTATCAAAAAAACCCATAGAGCATTCTCTAACATAAAAGCAGCAATCCATCGAAAAAGAGAATTGGAAACTGAACAGATTGATACCCAAAGCCACGGCTTCCATAGTCATTTTTAGCTTCCATATCACCTGCACCACATTGAGAAAAGCTTTGACATTGAATGGTTTCTGGGTCTATAGACAACCAATGAGCCAATGGTTTGATGGGGCTTTGTTTGTTTTCATCACCGTCATTGGCCTCAATTTCGATTGCCTCCTCCTCATCGAAAAGATGGGAATCTTGGTTCTCTCCAGACATGAACGGGAATCAAAGGAAGAACTCTAACAACTAGAGTAGAATCTCACACATAAATGAGAACGCTTGCAAGATAGCAAGAGAGCTCTCAAAAACGAGGGAGTCTGCTTCAAAAAAGAAAAGAGCTTTTATTTTCATAAATATTAACATATAATATAATCCCATAATATGAATTTATCAGAAAAAAAAAAAAAGGTACGAAAATTCTTGGAGACAATGAAAATTAATTATATTTGTTTTCAAAGCCAACTAAATTTCACCCTGGATAGTTAAAAGAAAAGGGAAAGTGACATCTTTATTCTTACAAGGGTGTTGCATGGACTTCAATAATGGTGATGTAGCTTTATGCTAAGGTTGAGTAATGTTAAAAACAAATTAACTTGAGCAGAGCTTGATGTTGTGGCTAAAACTGAAAGGTAAACAATGGACAAAGCACACTCCGTTGGAGTAAAATCATTTACCATTTTGGTTTAGTATGTTTAAGAATTAGTAAAAACAAAGAAATCTATCAAACTGGGATCAATGTATGCATGGACCTCATTGTCCTCATCCCTCCAAAGTTTCACTTGTTCCTTCCCTGTTGGGCTCAGTTTTTGCATTATATGCCGATGAATGATCAACATGTTCAACAAAAACATGTACATTTATTGTCAAAGAATGGTCAACTTGAACCCCAGAAGAACAAGCTGGCTACTGTAACAATATAGATTGCAAATTCCTTTGAATATACGGATCCAAGGTGGGCATGGTTGCCTCCCAGTTGGTTGTGAACCTCTTCTTGTAACGCTTCAGTTGATTAATCATCAGGCTCATAGTTTGTTCTGTAGCCAAATTCTTGCCACATATGACCTAGAAATGAAAGAGAAGAAACCAAAAAGAAAAGGCAAAAGAGAACCATAAGAACAAACAGAATAGAAAATTTTGCAGTGTTTACCAATATCATTGCAGGTGCTGAAGCATGCTTCAACATCTGACATAAATCTTCTTCCAATCCTACCAAGAAAACATTCAATCTAAAAGTCTTTAGTGACCTTTGTTTGGGTGAGAGATGGGTCAATCTTAATGTAACAATAAAGTTACTCTATCGTCACCCAAAAGTGATAGGCTTATAGTGTGAGAGCCCTTGTATATTGAGAAAAGCTTAATCAATGCTCCTGCTACTGATCTACCTCAGTATAGACGACAATGAGTTTGCGAAGAAGACTGTTGTCTTGGCCAACAGGTGCCTCCCTTTGTAACCTGAAATATAACGAAAGGGTGTTGTTTCCCTAGATTCATTACCAACTGTGATTTAAGTTGCTGTGACTAACAGAAAAAGATGGCTTACTCTTCAATGATTGAACATAGCAGATTGTGATTCTCTTTGGCCTCATTTGGATCATCCCTTAATGGCAAATAGTCTAACCACGTGAGGAAAAGCTGCAAAATAGATGTATGGAGTCAGAATCATTGAATTACCATGATTTGCTTGGACGAGGATACTATCATCAGGATCTCACATTAAATGATATGTAGAATATGTACACTTAATATGCTTACTGAAACTTTCTACCGAAGAAACTCAGAAACTCATCAGGGTTATGAAATAGTTTAAGTCTTACCGTATATGAATCTAGTTTGTTGTGATGAAAAGCAAGTATTTTTCCAATGGCTGAAACAGCAGCATCACGGGCCATCGCATACTCCCAGTGCAATGCCTTAGGATGCTCTATCATGGCTTTTAAATGATAAACAGCCTCTGCAAAAGGTGAACAAAGGGATTCACCATGTTAGGGAAGCTGACAGCCAATAACTCAAATAGCTAAAACTATAATAGCCAAGGCTACCTTGAATGTAGGATTTGAAATCAGCTCCACCAAACTCTGCCCATACACCAATTGCCTTTGCGGATACCTGAAATGGATGGATGTGTTATGCATCTGAATTGCTCTACAACTATAAACGTTGCCCTATTGACTGGCTTATGTCTGAGATATACCTTTTGAACTTCAGGGTCACCATCTTTGGTTGCTCTGAATAGGAACTGACACTTGCTGCTGTAAAACCTGTTTCATCAAATTCTATTAAATCATATGCAGGTAATTAATGAGGCAAACTCAAAGAAAAATGAAGAAAGGAAGTCTCAATCCTTACTGAATTGCTTCCCCTTGGCCTTGCTCTGCAACATAATGAAAAACATGCAAGCCAATTTTTCGCTCTTTTGCTGTTTTATCACCATGCTGCAGGAAAATAACCCATAGAATAACATCAAAAACTTTTCTCCACAAGCCATAAGATTTAAGGGAATGTGAAAAATAAGTTCATTGCATCTCTGACAACAACTTCTAAGGTTAATAAAAATGTAAACAGTAAATATAACTTGAGAAGGAACATGATATCTAAAGTCAGCAATGCAACAATTTTGGGATCAGTCGAACAAAATGGCAATATTACAGGCAGCATAGTGCAAAACAGATCTCATAATGATTGATGCCAAAGGGATGACTGAACTCACCCATACAGATTCTATAAATGGTTCAAGGTAGTCAAAATATTGAGATAAGGTGCCCTTATATGTTCTGATAAAAGTCTTCAGGCAATCACCAGCCTGCATCATAAATAAACGAGTGAAGTGGCAAACCATAGCTTGCATACTTCCACGCAATACCAGCCTGCTAGGCTGATGCGGGTAAAAAAGATTAATGAAGCACAAGCAAAATCAGATCTCCAATGAAAAGTTATTAACTACAGACTTTCTTATAGTAGACTTTTTCTGCTCTCTCCTGCTCTGTCAGATCATCGCCTCCCATGCTGCTTCTTGTTAATGAGCTAGAATATATAAACTTCATCATACAATCCAAGAACAGCTTGACCTTTTCTGCGTCCAATAGAGGCCCAGAAATCTGAAAAGAGAAAAGATTGTATTGGCCAAATAGGATCATATTTCTACCATGTGCAAATGCAACACAGAAAAAATGGACATCCTTTGACAGCTACTTCAAGGATACAAAACATTATTAATAAGATGAGCACAAAAGACACAATGAATAAAGGCACAAATAGGGAATTCAGATGTATGTAGGAAGAGGAAGGAAATGAAGTAATGAAACTACAGTGCATGGTCAAATAAAGTAAACAATTTTTTGAAATAAATTAATAATATTCAATTGAAAGATATGCATGGGCAAGCAAGTATTCAAACATTTATGGATAGATAGAAACAGACCTGCATGCATTCCTTCAGAGAGTCGAAAATTCTTACACGAAGTTCACTCAGAGGTTCCTACAAAGTTCGCAGAAATAAGAGTGATGTAGGACAGGGATGAAACCAAAGGACAAAAAAGAAAATAAACGCAGGAATTGACACAAAAAATAGAAAACACCGAGAAGCAGCACCAAAATTGAGAACTTCCTATTCAGTCTCTTAAAGTAGTTCTTATCATAATAAGTATCTGCATTAAAGAGATTGCTTGTTATACTAACAAACAGGAAAATTTGAGTATTTAATCACAGATTACCCAATCCAGAGCTTCAATCAAAGCCAGTACCACATCGAGGCATAGCTTTTCAAAAGGAAATGAATTTTGATGCCACTTAAACAGCTGTTTCTCTATGGCTGCTTTGGATGATCTCAATAATACTGGCATAGCTGTAATAAACCGAGGTGTTTAGACTTTGATCATCTGGAAAGGGTCAGAAGACAAAAAGATGCAACAAATGCCTGTTAGAACCTGAAATGGCAGCCCCTCGAGTCTCTATGTCAAGTTCAAATTTGAGAAGCGGAATGAAAGTGCGAGCAACCTGCACAAGTGAAGTGAATTAGTTCCAACTTGTTTATAAAGGACCAAGAACAATGTAACATAACCAACCTCGTCATTCCATGCGTACATGGTTTCCTTCAACTCAGCAGCGCAAGAATATAACACATTGCAAGCTGTCATCTTCTCTGCAAGGACGTTAGTTCTGAGGAAAACCTTTTGATTTCCTAGAGTCAGGGGCTTGATGCTACAGGAAAAAATATGTTTAAACTAATGAGAAAACCACAGAGATTATAAATCCCAAGCATAAAGCCCAAAGCTATAAATTTGCCAAAACTAGCAACCAAACACTTATCTCTGTCAAAAAGTTACCATAGCATGTTAGATATCTGTAACTAATCCTGAATTCTTTTCTTTTCTTCTCCTTTTACATGCTTATTTCCGATGCAGTATTATGTTATAATGCAAATACTAAGAAAGCAGATAGAAAAAGCAAGGCAAAATGGACCATGACAATGCCAATTCCTAAATTTTTAAGGTATGCTGACCTATTTTCTTGAAAGCACTATGCTGATATAAAAGGCGCCGAATGAAGAATATGATGATGGTAAATATCTGTAGTTTTTTCCATTCTTATAATGCATCTCAAAATTATGAAAAATGATTGTACAGTTACCTCCAAGGAATCATTGAACTTAAATTCTTTGTTTCCTAGATATTGTATTGGAGCAAGATTCCTCAGTTTTAAACTGCCCTAGCCACACCATATAATAAAATACAGTAGGGTTATGTGCTTAGTGATCAATATATGCATGTCATTACTAATCCATATCCAATTGTTTAAGCATAGGGTTGAATGGCTCCTCACATATCCACCTTTTCACAGGGAAGAATGAAAGACCAAACAACTTAGTTGTGCACACCTGTTATCCAATCCTTCAGTAGTATTAGGATCATCAGGCACTATGACATACGATCTAAGTCGGGCTGATTCAAGCAACTGAGGAATGGCAACAGCCATCCTAGGCCTGAAGTCCTGCCCTAAGCATTCACAGAGCTTGCCCCATGCCTGCAAGTTAATTACAAGTATATGTCATTTGAAGAGAAACTACCATTCATAATTGTCAGGTTCCTGTTTTGAGGGAAATGTATTGATGAATTGACATACTTGTAAGACACATCTTCTCATGGGGTCACCTGCTTCCAATGTGGACAATTGCAAGGAAATGAGCACTTCAACAATCTTGTAGCAGATAAGAACACAACTAATTAGCCATTGCTCTAAAGTAATAGATTATATTCAGCCATTCTAAGATCAATTGACCATTTTGTCTATCGGATTGATTCAAGAAATCACTACTGGACCAATTACCAAAAAATTTGGCACATTTTTTAAAAGAGAGGTCCTTCTGTCACAGAATATTGTTCAATGAACTAAGCTGACATAATGTTTTGCTGCTAAATAAAGTTTAAATCTTTCATTTCATCCAGATTATCCGTTCTAGACTTCTTGGTCCTGGGTTTCTTCTATAATAGATAGAACTTTCAGTGACAGATAATAGTTCAAACTTTAATCAATCAAGAAATAACACATAACATAGGACAGAAGAATAAAAGTATAGCTCGAGCTGATTTTATGAAGCACTTAATGAGATTGAAGCTTAATCGATGAATTAGATAATCCCAAAAGATCCCTTTGAATTATGATGCTTATTTCGTTGTGTGATCCAACAGTACTTAAATAGGGCTGCAAAAGTTGCCAAAATAACAATTACTTTGTGCAGATTAAGTTAAAAATAGAATAACAGAGAGAATGACAGAAATATAGGATGAAAAGCCAAAGTTATAGTGCACACAGAGTGGCAAGGAAGGAGGAAGGCCTCAATATGACAATTTGTGATTATATATATGTATACCATGTAAGACAACATAAGCAGAAATGATTGTTCATATATCCTATGCAATGTAACAAATTGAAGGTTATTTGAGAGTTAAGATGTTCAAAAGATGTCTAGTACCGAAATACTAGGATCAGGGAACTAGAATAATTAAAGCTCAATGCTATTGCTGGGACCACTCTCTTGCCAACTAAGATTAGTTTCTTTTTTTCCCTTTTTCAACCAATTAAGCAAATTTTAAGCATTATTGGTTTCAAATTTCCAGTATGAGGCTTCAGGATATGATACCTCGAGTTTAAGGTGTGAGGGTAACTTGTGAATGATTAGTGAGTGTTCCCAGCATACCAGACTCCCACAATGTGGGCTCCCTCTCTGTGAGTAATCTGTGAGCTATCTGGGAAATATCATGGACAAGTTACATGCATTGTTACCATTTCAATGTCACTGCTGATCATCTCCTTTCCAACAGCCACAAAAATCAGTGTAATGCATTCTACAGCTAACTCAAAGATGGTTCTGTTGGATTCAGTAGCTCTATTCCTGATTATAACTTTCAGATAAGGCATTACTGCACTGTAGTACTCTTGAAACTGATCCTGTAACGTTACATGACAGATTGAAAGTAAGAGAAAGAGAACTTAGTAGTAACACCAATTCAAGTTTGAAGTAGTACCTTTGATGCACAAGCAACTGATGCCAATGCTTCCAAAGCTGCCTGCTTCAAACCTTGTTCTCCTTGCTGAAATTGGAAAAACAGATAGCATAAGGATGGTTGTAATCATTAAGTTATGCAATTTATAACTGTATTATAGGTTGTAAAGATGCAGATTCGGCTCACATAAACACATGGATATTTCTTAATGTCTCCCGAATTGCATAGTCTGTGTATAGATAGGCAGATCTCTTCCTATGATAAATGTGCATAGTTTATGGTCATACATGCCTGAATTCCTATTTTAAGAGAAACAATCAGATGCATATGAAGTTACCTCTAGATATTTGATCAATTTGCTGACAATTTGATTCAGGTAAGGCTTTAGCAACGTTGAAGGGCACTTCTTAGCAAAATGAAGTGTTGCTAAAGCAGCATACAGCTGAAAAGATCAACCAAAAAAAAAAGGCTTGGTAATTAACTTAGATGTGAAAGAAAAAGAGAGATCGAGGTAAAATTACCAAATTTCCACACCTTTTAGTCCATTTATCCATTAATGTATAAACATGTTTCTCTATTTGCTTTGTACCAAAACAAAAATCAAAAGTTGCATGAAGTTTGTGAGTATACAAGGACAAATGATGCAGCAAGTTAACAGTGTCCACTTAGTCACGAATATTTACCAGAGCTGCCAACCATTACTTTACTAAGTAGAAAACGGTCTGGACCAAAAGTGGCTTCTCAAAGTGGGAAAAGGCTCAATTCATTATTTGCTGTTGGATGGACACATAATGCAAAATTGTGTCCATTTGTCTATGGGATGGCTTTTTATGGTGAATAACCAAATTTAAGCATTGAAATTAAAATAGCGGATTACTTATCTCATCATTTCCAGATTATAGAAACAGCATTGATTGCAGCAACTGGATATGCCACACTATCCCTATGCATTAATAACATAGCAACCTGCTCTACCTCATATTACTACATCTTGTTTGAATGGATAAGAGATGTAGAAACAGAAATTAAAAATGATTTATAAAAGGTGTTATTGTCACAATTGCAAAGACAAAATGTTAACCAGTACCTGAACATGTGGATTATCGAAATAGTCCATAGCATTTGTCAATATAGGCAGTACTTCTTGATGATATAAAATATGAAAGTCACGGCTCAAGTGCTTGGAAAGCTCTTTGATGCAGTTTAGAGCTGCATAATGCACGGCAGGGTGGATGTATCCTTGGAGAAGTTTCACAACAGATTGTGTCACATCCACAAGATTGAGGTCTAGCGTCTAAGCAAAACAAAGAGACCTGGTCAGAGATGATTTCTACACAAATGAAAGGATCACAAATCTGAACCAGTAAATAACTAAACAGAAGGTACAGTTCTTCGTTCTGAAACCTTGGAGCAAGTATTTGCAATAGCAGCAACAGAAACTGCAGCAGCATGACGAAATTTCCAGTCTTCATCCTCGAAAAATGAATGAAATTGATCAGGGAAATGATCTATAAGAACTTCGTCACCTAAAGCATCTGCGAGCCGGACCAAGGCATTCATCCCAACAGCATGAAACTTTGACTCAATCTGATCATCATCTATATCTGCAAGCATTGCCATTATTCCAAAAATGAAAACCTTGACTAGGTAAGGAAATTTTAGGAGCATCCCTTGACTGTGCTCCTTTTCTTCGGCTAAGGTTACAACAAATTCCAGTGCAAGAACCCTAGCTTCACCCGGGCATTCATCCTCTTCTATGATACGAACCATGCAATTAATCACAGAGGCAAACTTGTTGAAAGGCAAGAAGCCTGGCTTCGCCCTTGCCAGCCCAATCATATTCTCAAGAATCTCCTTTGCACATTCCTGTGCATTGTCCTCTATCAAGTCTGAAAGGGTCTCCTTTATCAGGGAAAAAATCTCTTCATATTTACTTTGATTAGAAGGAATCGTCCAATAGAAGACGAAACCAATGGAGGCCTTAGCGGCCGCAAACCTCAGGTCCAAAGATTCAGCAGAACGCAATATCTTCAATAAGCTTTGATACACATAATCAAGGATGGAAACTTCAAGCAACCCCTCTCCAGCGCCATCAGGGCCCAACTTAGACAGCAACAAAAGTGCAGATTCCATAGCAATCTCAGAACTAGAATCAAGAGAAAGGAAAATGAACTGAACAATCTCAGGCCATTCCTTTCCGGGTATGTTCTGGGACGCAAGATTGGACAGAAAATCACATATCTCTGGCAAAGAGGACCTTGAATTCTGCTTCTGGAGATAATCGAGCAAAATGGGTTTGATTTCATTGCGCTGATCAATGGAGAGACAGGGCCAATCCGGGGCAAGGATGCAAGTGAGGGCGGCAAAGATTTGCTGTTGAAGGGGGTGACCAGAGCCGCTGGAGGAGAGCAGAGAGGCAAGGCGCAGTGTAAAGGGACCCAGGTGGTTCTTCCTAAGGTAGTCGCAGAGCATTTCAGCCTCGGATTTAGCAGTTTCGCTAGAGGAGACGTAGAGTCGATAGAGGAAGTTGAAAATGGCCAAATAGCTATCTGGGTTCAACACTTTCTGGGCCTCCATTTCCAGAAACTGCGCGGCTAGCGGCTCCATTGGTGAAAATGTCTCCTGTCAGATCACAACTAAATCCCTGCAAATGGTTTCTTGGAGAAGAGAGTGATTGAATTTCAGTGGGGGGTTTTTTTTGGCAATAATGTTTCTTGAAAGTTGTTGATTTCTAGAGAGAGAAAGAAAGGGAATGATGGGGAGAGAAAGAGAAGCGGCAAAAGGGCGGGCTTTTTTTGTTTTTTGTTTTTTTTTTTTTGTCAAGATTCAGTTACAGGACGGCTATGTCGTTGTTCTGATTATGTGTTATGTTTACATTATTCTTTGGTACGAGCGAGTGTGTAGACCGTCGATAAAAGCTATAATCAATGACGGGGCAATGTCCCCCCCCGGTTGTTAGCATTATTCTATACCATTTTTCTTTATCAAATTAGCTCTATACTATTTGTTTTTATTTCATTTGAGTATATTTTTCAACAAAAATTTGTCAACCGTTAAAAGTCCTATTTGACTCAAACCAAATACAAATAATAATAATAATAATAATAATTACATTCAAAAAAATTATGCAAAAATTTAGAGACAAAATGAACCAAACAATTCACATATATTTCGACTTTTCCTTTTGTTTTATTTTGCATATAACCAATTGAAAGAGTCTTATAAAATAATATAATTAGAATTAGTTCATTTAATAATTAATTTAAATTTTTATATTTTTTTAAAAAATTTTAAAAAAAAATTTTTAATTATTTTAATTTTAATATATAATACAAATGTAATAAATTTAAATTCAATAAAAAAAATTAATTATAATATAAAATTAAAATTTTTATAAAAAAAATTAATAATTTAAAATATAAAAATATAATTACAAAATTTTAAAATTGAAAATTATATACAAGTGATATAATAAAATTTTTAACTTAAAATAAATACATTAAGAAAATTTCAAACAAAAAAAATAAAAATTAAAAAATGACAAAAAAAATAGTCTTATTAATTTAAAATAAATTAAATTATTAATATTTATTATATTTAATATTTTAATAATTATTTTAATAATTATAAAATAAAAAATATAAATATATATAATATATATATTTAATAAATATAAATATATGAAAATATATTTATTTTTATAAAAAAATGATTTTTTTAAATTAAAATATTATATACTATAATTTTTTAAATTAAATTATTTTTTTATAAAAAAATATAAAAAATTTATGTTAATTTTTGTAAAATAAATAATTATATATTTTAAAAGTAACAAATAAATATATATATATATATATATATATAATTAATAATATAATATTTATTTAAAATTTTTATTATTATTTTATAAAAAAATTTTAAATATAAGAATAATTTTAATAAATTTTATACAATATTAATTTTTTAATAATATTTTATCAATTACATATAACTTAAAATATTAACTCTTATATATGTAATAAAGTGAAAAATAAAAGAAAAAAATTAAAATTAAAGTATACCAAACAATATAATTAATAATAATAATAATAATAATAATATAATTAAATAAAAAAATAAAATTAAAAAATAAATTTGTCAAAATAATGTTAAAATGGGTATATATACAAGTAGTTATTATATAAAAATAATTTTTATTTTATTTATTATAATAAATTAAATATTAATTTTAAAATATAAGGTTAACATTAATTTTAAAATATAATAATTTATAGGGTCCGGATTGTCTCCTATTAGTTGCCTGCCTGAACCGTGTCTGGACTAGGCCAAGAATTTTTTTGGCTAAGATCTGAGCACGGTACGACACGTTTGGGACCCGGTTTTATTTTGTATTATATTATTAAATATTAATATAATATTTATTCTCTTCTCTAAAATTAAATTTAAAAATTATAACCACAAAATTTTATATAATTTAAATATAAATAAATTATTTTAAAAAATTATATATCATTAAATAAATGTGAATAAAGTTTTTAATTTAAATAATTTTAATTAAAATTTAAATTTTATTAATAAAATTTTATATAAAAATATTTTATTTATATTTTTAAAAATTTTAAAAAAAAATTTTTGTTTTCTTTCACTTAAATTGAGAATATATATATATATATATATATATATATATATATATATATATATATAAAAGCAAGATTTAAATATAATTAAGGGTTAAAGACAACATGTCTCTATATATGTAAGGAGAAGAAGCAAATTTAATTGGTAAATTGAGGAGAAGGGGATGTCCAGGGAAAAATTTCAATGCCAAAATGAGGTAAGAAGAGAGCGCGTGTACGGTCACCCAGGAGACTTGAGAGCTGGAAAGCATTACGGCAAGACTTGAAAATCAACCAAAACGGAAACACCGCAGAAAGTTAAACATAAAGTAAAATTTATTTTAAATATATAATAAAAATTAAAAATTATAAATGTACGTATAATAATTATGATAAACTATTGTGTAATCTTTTTACATGCGCAGAAGCGTACACCCAGGTGAATCCAGACATGCCTGAAGGCATTGTGGAGGAAAACAACCTGCGTGTTAACTCATAGTCATCATTGGTATCTTCAGTAGCTGGTGCAATCAAAGAATTTGCTAATGCGGACTAAAGTGCAAGGCTCCTCAACATTTAAAAGCTGCAAAGAACATGACAGTCTAAAGAAGATCAAGAGGCTAGAATCTCAAAAGTAGAATATAAAAAATTGAATCTAAGCACCAGTATCCAAAGGAAGAAACAGAAAGATAGGAAGTTTTATGTTGAAATCGCTGTCAACAATTCTTCTACCTAATGTGGTGGAAGATAAATATTGGCCAAAGGAAACATTTGGTTGATGCATTCTAAAGATAAAAAGAAAAAAATGGGAAGTAGTAGAGAATACAAGAGAGAGATCTCTGCCATTCTTTTCTTGGTAAATTAAGAACCAGCAGTTTGCTGTGACATTACAGATCCTCTCTTCAGGCTCATCACACTGGTAAATAATGAATAGAGAAATTTGGGGTACAAAATAAAAAACAACAATTGGAAACCAGCCAACAAAAGAATTCACAAAAAGTTAAGGAGAAAGTAGAAAATGTAACCGTTCATAAAAAAATGTAACCTTATTTAGCCTTACTTTAAAGTCCTGCCACTTACTCTTTATACATTCATCAAGGCTATCTCCAATCTCCAAATGTAAACCCATGCACTCTCTCGAGGCCTATACACAGAAGTTACAAGGTAAGTCCATCAAAAAGACACATCAAACTATGCATCAATTAAACAAACCGGAACATAGATAAGGAAAAGAAACAATCGCCTCCAAATAGCTATCTGGGAGAACTTCCTGGGCCTCCATTTTTCAGAAACTGCTCCGCTAGCGGCTCCATTGGCGAAAATTTCTCGTCAGATCACAACTAAATCTCCGTAAAGAGTTTCCTGGAGAAGAGAGTGATTAAATTTCAGTGGGGTGTTTTTTTTTCTTTTGGCAATAGCGTTTCTGGAGAGTTGCTGACTTCTAGAGAGAGAAAGAAAGGGAAGGATAGAGAGAGAGAAAGAGCAGCGGCAAAAGGGCGGGCATTTTTGGATTTAGCTTTCCAGATTCAGCTACAGGACGGCTTTGTCGTTATAATGTTTATGTGTTATGTTTACATTATTCTTTGGTACGAGCTTGCGTGTAAGCCGCGATTAAAAGCTATAATCAGTGACGCGGCAATGTCCCCACCCCTCCCCATTGTTAGCATTATTCTATATCTTTTTTCTTTGTCAAATTAGCTCTTTACCATTTGTTTCTATTTTAATTGAGTATATTTTTGAACAAAATTTGGTCAACCGTATTTGACTCAAATGAAAAAAAAAAAAAAAAAATCACATTGAAAAAAATATGCAAAAGTTTAGAGTCAAAATGAAGAAGGCAATTCACATATATTTCGGCTTTTCCTTTGTTTTATTTTGCATATAGCTAATTGAAGAACCCTACAAAATAACACAACTAGAATTAGTTTATTCAAATGTTTGATTACATTTCCATTTTTAAAAAAAAAATTATTTGTCTATTATTTTAATATAAATTAAAATGATAAATCATATTATTATATATATTTTTTGTAATATTATTAATATAGTATTAACATTGATTTAGAAATGAAAATAAATATAGATTAATAAATCCATTTAAAGGTAACTATTATATAGAGGTACAAATAATATAAATGTAGTGGATCTAAACTTAATGCAAGAAAATTAATTATAACATAAAAGTGAAGTTTTTTATAGTAAAAAAAAATTTAATAACTTAGAATGCAATAATGAGATTACAAAACCTTAGAGTTCAAAACTCTATAAGGGAGATATAATAAAATTTTCAGCTTAAAATGGATATATTAAGAAATTTTTTTTTAAAAAAGAAAGGAAGTAAAAATTGAAAAAATAAATAAAAGACAGCGGGAAAAGTGAAAGAAAAAAAAAATGTAAAATCCACCTAGGTAATGAAGAAAAGATAAAAGGGGAAAACGGAAATTACAGTATGCCTAACAAAATCATTGAAAATAATAATAATAACATAATTGAAAAAACAAAACACAAAACCAAAGGGTAAAACTTTCATAGCACTGTTAAAACTGGTCAGTATTATATATACAAATCGTTAATATATAAAAATAATTTCTATTTTATCTATTATAATAAATTAAATATTAATTTTAAAATATAAATGTAATACCAATTTTAAAATATAATAATTTATAGGATCTTTTTTTTCTTTTTTTTTTTAAATAATCAAATATAACACATCATTTAATGGGTTTAACTGGATTGTCTCCTATGAGTTGCCTACCTGAACCGTGTCTGGACTAGGCCAAGAATTTTTAGCCTGCGATCTGAGCAGTGTACGACGCGTTTTGGACCCGGTTTTATTTTGTATTATATTATTAAATATTAATATAATATTTATTCTTTTTTCTGAAATTGAATTAAAAAATTATAAGGACAAAAATTTATATATTAATTCGTATAATTTAAATATAAATAAATTATTTTAAAAGATAGTATACATCATCAAATAAAAATGAATAAAATTGTCAATTTAAATAATTTTAATTAAAATTTAAATTTTATTAATAAAATTTTATCTAAAAATATTTTATTTATATTTTTTTTAATTAAAAAAATTATTATTTTTTTTCATCTGTCACTCAAATTGTATATTTATTTATATATAAATTTTTTTTTTTTTTGTAAATATTGATCCTACGCAAAATTTAAATATAATTATGGGTTAAAGATAACATGACTCCATATATGCAAAGAGAAGAAGCAAATTTAATTGGTAAATTAGGGACAAGGGGATGTCCAGGGGAAAATTTCAATGCCAATTAGCGCGTAAGGAAAGAGGACCCATTCCAGAATGAGCTGAGAAGAGAGCGCGTGTACGGTCACCCAGAGATTTGATGGCTGGAAAGTATCACGGCAGGACTTGAAGATCAACGAAAACGGAAACACAAATGCAGAAAGTTAAACATAAAGTGGATTAGAAGATTTTTTACCATAATAATTAGTAATTGTACATTTTTAATTTTTTTAAAATATATAATAAAAATCAAAAATTATAAATGTACATATGATAATTATGATAAATTATTGTATAATTGTGTTTAAAACATATTAAATTAATTACTTAATATGAAGCTCAAACAAATATTTATGAGTTGGGACTTGGGGAAATGGGGGGTCTATGAGTTTTACAAAAAGACCGAGTCTCTTTCACTTAAACATACACACGCGCACTTGGCCTTGCTTCTGGAATTTTTGGGTATATACCCTGTGAATGTTGTCTCTCATATGCTTCTGTGTGTATGTATATATATATACACACAAACACACGCAGCTTACTCACACGCGGTTCTTAGTTCTTCATCTTCTGGTCAGACGCGAGAAGACAGGAAGGTGAGGACATCTGTCTGAACTCCAAAATAGCCCAACAAAAAAATTTTGTTTGTTTAATCTTTTGGCAAAATAGGTGGTTGATTAAGTGTCATCGTCGTCGTCGTACAATACGTGTATCTGTCGGCTGCGTGGTTAGAACCCTGGAAAGATGGCTGCGCAAATCCAACCAATGCCTTCTGAAAGGATCCGAGGTCGAGCAATTCGTCACGACTCTGTGGCTCCTCGTTGGATCCCAAAACGTGGGCGAGTTCTTAAGAGTTCCATCAAGAAATTGTTTTCCATGGTGGGATTCGTAATTTGTTGTGGTTGTGCAAGAAAACGGAATGAACGCGTTCGAGGTGATCGTGCTCACTTTGGCGGCACCCCCACATAGGGCGGTGTACTTCTTTACAGGAAAAGGAGGTGAAAAACAAAGACCCCCCAACACCCGTGTTCCTGTTGTTTGTCTAACGAGTTTTCCTCGCTTAACTCAACATCTCTCCTTCTAGTTACTTGCTCCCTTTTTACCCGTTAGACCCAACCCATTTTAGGTTTTTTTTTTTTTAATTTATTTTTTTATTTTTTTCTGTTCTTTTTGGGTGTAAATTAGTTAGCCACCTGGGTTGGAAACGGCTTGTGCAGATGCTGAGGAGTCGTCGTCGTCGTCATTGTTGTTGTTGTTATTATTATTATTTTTGTACTGTCAAAGATAGCTTGACTAAGCAACCAGGCAATGTCATGCCGATCGGATGTGTTCTTCTTCATTTTCAATGACAATTCTTTGTTGACCTTTCCGAGTCAAAAACCAGTATAATTCTCCTTATGAATTCAGATAAATTAGCTCGACGTAAAAAAGTATTTTTGTATCAAATGTCATTAAAGGCATATTGCAAAGATATGAGAAAGTTTCAACTGTATGAACTCCAGGCTTTTACAAGCCAGTCCTTTCCCAATATTCCCAAGCGACCTCCACCGTAAAGAAGAGTGCCCTTAGCCCCCGAGCACAAAAGATGAGAAAAGATAAAAAAAATATATATATATACAGTAGAAGAAGAAAACTGTAACTTAAAATGGTTTAAGTCTCTATTTTTCTCATTTCGGGCCACTGATTCATATACAGCATCTGCTGATGAGGTATCAACATCGTTCAGCCCAAACTCCTCATTCTGTTCATAGGATCTCTCGTATTATTCAACTGAACATGGAACAATTTTACATTATTCACAAGATGAGGGAGTAACTGTGAACGTATAAGCGGCACACCAAAATAGAGAGGATGGAAAATCAATTTGCATAAGCAGCATTTAAGAAAACATGTAAATCACAAGCATGTTCATCTGAAACATCACAACATTTCCTTGTACACCACAATATACCCTCTGCCACCCTTTTTATGACTGCTTCCTCCACAACAAATCCTCCACACACTCAAACCGTGCAAGTGAACTAGCAATTTTGTCTTTTAAGAAAGTAATGTCTTCCAAATCTTATTCTTTTGAGGAACAAATCATTAACGGCTCTTCAATCTTTTTACATGTGCAGAAGCGTACATCCAGGTGAATCCCAGACATGCCTGAAGGCATTGTGGAGGCAAACAACTTGCGTGTTAACTCATAGTCATCATTAATATCTTCAGTAGCTGGTGCAATCAAAGAATTTGCTAATGCATCGCCAAGGACTAAAGTGCAAGGCTCCTCAACATTCAAAAGCTGCAAAGAACATAACAGTCTAAAGAAGATCAAGAGGCTAGAATCTCAAAAGTAGAATATAAAAAATTGAATCTAAGCACCAGTATCCAAAGGAAGAAACAGAAAAATAGGAAGTTTTATGTTGAAATTGCTGTCAACAATTCTTCTACCTGATGTGGTGAAAGATAAATATTAGCCAAAGGAAACATTTGGTTGATGCATTCTAAAGATATTAAAGATGAAAAGAAAAAAATGGGAAGTAGTCAAGAGTACAAGAGATCTCTGCCATTCTTTTCTTGGTAAATTAAGAACCAGCAGTTTGCAGTGGCATTACAGATCATCTCTTCAGGCTCATCACATTGGTAAATAATGAATGGAGAAATTTGGTGTAGAAGAGACAGAGCACCCCAGAAATCGAGGACCACTTATGTGGCACAAAATAAAAACAACAATTGGAAACCAGCCAACAAAAGAATTCACAAAAATTAAGGAGAAAGTAGAAAATGTAACCGTTCATAAAAAATGTAACCTTATTTAGCCTTACTTTAAAGTCCTGCCACTTACATTTTATACATTCATCAAGGCTATCTCCAATCTCCAAATGTAAACCCATGCACTCTCTCGAGGCCTATAAACAGAAGTTACAAGGTAAGTCCATCAAAAAGACACATCAAACTATGCATCAATTAAACAAACCAGAACAAATATAAGGAAAAGAAACAATCTCCTCCAATTTCATACCATAATATAGTAGGAAATTTTAGACAGTTTGAGATCCAGTATACTTTTGTATTATGTTCATCTAGTGAATGGTGAAAATCCACATAAACTGCGTTGAGGAATCACATGCAAAAAGACAAGGCACATATCAAACACTAGCATTAGGACACATCTTGATTACCCACTCCCTGACAAAGGCAAGGAAACTAGAAAATGTAATCTTCTTTTCTTGTCTAGTGAAAACCAGATTCTTTGTTTTGCTTACTTGGATAAATCTGAATATATTAGTTTCCCTGGTAAACAAAGCAATTACGTGAAATAATACCAGTGATACAACATAAACAGCCACAACCAGTGTTATTTAACTCAAAGCTCTCCAAAAGAACAAGGACATGCAGAAGGCGAGCAATAAACACATTATCAACGCAATTACATCCTCTTTTCCAAGAGAAAATACACACCCTAGGAGGAACCATACCTGTCTTTGGACCCTTCCTTTTTTCCAACTAGAATAAAATAATTACATATAACCCTCTTATACCCAAAAAAATAACAAAATAAATAAAAAATTAAAAAATTAAAAAATTAAAAAATTAAAAAATTAAAAAAAGAGTGCAGAGACCTTCAATCATGGCAGACAAGGAAATTATATCTTTTTTATTTCTCTCCTAGGAGAAAGGTGATGAGGAGCTGACAATTTTGGAGAAAAGAGGGCTATCAAACCTAGCATAGAAGAGAAAGGTCTCAAAAAGATAGGTCTCGAGTACAACAGAATTTGCAATTTGTAAAAGAATAGCAGTTGTCTATTCATAGCTAATGTCCTTCTATCCATCTTACACATGTGATAGAACAATCTCCATCATAAGATATCATGTATGAACAATGAAGCTTTCTGAGAAAGGAAAGCACAACAGCTCAGTAATTTTATTTTATCACTTTGGTTCATTGAGAGGCCCTATTGGGCCATGTAGCTACAAAACACCAACCTCACCCCAGGCACATGGGCACCTTTCCCCAAAAACTCAATCCTATCCGATGGTTTAGCTATCCCATAATTACTTCTCATCCCATCCCCAGTAGATTGAATTTGAGACCTCCAATTTAGAAGTTCAAGCTCTCAACCATTTGGGTGTCTATGAGGGATCAATGGCTCATTAGTTTATAACACAGAATACATCACAGGAGAAGATTAAATGTGCAGGGTCCATTCTGACAAGACAAAATTATACAAATCTAGGTGAATGAAATGTAATTACATGAATAGATTGAAAGTAATTAAAAGAAATGTTGATTCAATGACACATTTATCACATTAAACTGAAATTGAAAATTAGATTAAGTTTTATACTAGCTCTCACTAATTTTCATAAGCAAACCTTCAACACTTCTAACTACTCCCCCCAGTGTACCACTTGCAAGCTCTAAGTTAAGCTCTGAGACTTCAACACTTGCGGTAGCTTACTGGTAACAAAATGGCTGTCGGAACATGATTTGCAGCCACATCATACAGAAAATGCATGCAAGTCTAAAATTTGAGAAATGTCTACAAGTCTGTAACCTCCACTCAATAATAAAACATATGGACAGCATATATCTTTCATTTAGAAGTGTCAAGAAACCAATTAACCTAAAAGCTTAAGTTGTTGGACAAGAATGAAGAATGGATCACATACTAAACTCTAACACGCTGTTTCACACAAAAGCCCATTGTACTGAAAATGTGAACAAGGCACCAAACTTCCTCATTATAAAAGTTCATAGAAGAATGAAGGCAATATGGTTTGAACTCACAACCCCTTAGTCATAAAGACTCTAGTACCATCTCAAAAACCCCTCAACCCAAGAGCTTAAGTTGTTGGCCTAAGTACAAGAATGAATCACACATTAAACTCTGACAAGGCACACAAACATGTATGATGAATTTGAAGCATTTGTTTAAACTAGATTACAAAGAGAATGAGAAACAATAGAGTTCCACTAATAACTATACTAAAACATGTTGGAACAAAGAATGTATCCAACAGTCAGAGACCATAGAAAACAAAAGAAGAATAAAAATGAGAAATTATGTTGCAGAGGTGAAATAGAATGCCTTATCATGCACTCATGGATAATAAGCGCACTTGCATACCACAAATAGACTAGATTTCCTTCAAGAGATCCATCTTGAGCTGTAAATTGTTCTGCCACCCTCTCAATATTAAAGTGGCTGGCCTCATCATATATGGACTTTATTAATGGACATTCTTAAGTAACGACATTGCATAAATACATAAACACACAAACATACACAGAGAGAGAGAGAAAGTCAGAGAGAGAGAGAGGGAGAGAAGGAGGACAGAAAGCCCATGTATTGTTCAATATATTTATGCAGAGAGAGAACAATATCTAATTTATAATGGTAGGATTCTTTATTCTTCAGAACCAGCAAATAGATAACCTAAAAAAACACAGAATTGGAATAGGTGTTCTAGTCTGTCTATTGCATATAAATTTAGAGACTAAAAAACCCTGCTCTGTAGGATCAATCATGCAGCAATTTCAGCAGATGCAGAAGATTGCATGTATAAAGATACCTTGACTCAAGTTGTTTTCCCATGATTTCATAATCTAGGATAATCAAGCTACCCAACTGCACATGAACCACAGAATTAGACTGCAGCCACTTATAAATATATATTGGTTTTATCAAAAAAAAAAAGAAATCTGGCAAACAGGTGAAATGCAATATAAAACCCAAAGAATAAGTACTAGGCATTAGGTCCCAGAATATCCCAGCTACTCCTATGATGGTCACTTGAGATCCAATGCCACATCCAAAAATAACCTTCTGCTCAACCCCTGTTACATAAAATATGTTATGTAATTAAGTTAGGAGGGGTTTCTTGGGCAAGCATGTCTAATTTAGTATCTCATATGCTCATTCCATCCAAGCTGAGTCACTGAATTTGATGTTATGCCTCACAACAGAACTCATCTCCAACAGAAATGAGAAACACAGAAAACAGAAAAGGAAGAAGAAAACAAAGGAGAAAGTTGGAGGATGGCAACAGCAGGCAACTAAAACTAATCATTGAATTTCAATTCATAATTCATCTCCTTTTATTGATACTATTTTACAAGCACCAAAATATGAGAAATTAAGAAGGCAGACCCTAAAAATAAAAAACCAAGCAGATACCAACAATCATGGAATTCTATGAAACTCAAAAATCAAGTCCTGATTGGTTCTTTACTTTGCACAACCTTTTCATTAGCAATGGCCTCCTTGGTGGGCTATATCGAGAATTGCAATTAGGATATGAGAATATCGAAAACCTAGCATATAATATTAGATTTTGTTAGTGCATTAAGCCTTGAAGGAAAGCGAAGAAGGGAGGCAATAAAGACTAATCACATGCTATGCTAACAGACCTTCAAAGTCAAAGGCAAACTCATAATTCATTATTGTTGCCAACCATGAGAACAAGTATTTACAAACAAGGATATCTAATCCAAGAAGCAGGGCCCATTGACACATTCTGAATAAGAAATATCTCCTATAGGTTTCCAATGATCCAACTTCACCGTATGCCAATTTCTCCCCCTTCTTTTCAATGGATATGCCAAGATACAAGGAAAAATTGCATGCAATTCTGAAGAGAAAAATTGGAGCAGACCTTAATAACATCACGGCTTAAGTCATTTACATTCTTCACACACATTCTCTTTCCCTTTTCAAGAATTTGCCCACTCGACTGCATGGGAAATAACTTCAAATTACAACTTTAAGAAACAATAGAAAGTGCAGGGAACTTACTACAAACCTCTACCCAATTAAGAAAAAAAAGGGTGTAGCAATGAATGTCAGAATTGTGGTAACCACAGGCATCACAAGTGGATACCATGATTATTACTTCCTGAAAGCATGGAATCCCTGCAGTCAGTCAAGGTCAGAAAGGTTTGCCCACTTAACAAGGAATTCAAAATGTCCATGCACTGAAGCAGAAAGTAAAATGTTGATCCAACACATCAAAAAATTTTAATTTTCACACTCCAAGTTCCAAATGAAATAACAGATCATAAAACTAAACTATGCAATGCTGCTACAAAACCATAGCACTTAACAACTTAACATAAAAAGTACAAGCTCTTACGGTTACAATTACATTCTACAATTTGATTGTCAAATGAATCTCGTAATACAGTTCTAACACATGCAACATAAAAATCCCCATAATAATAAACAGCAACTCCTTCTAGTTCCCAATTAATCGTTCATTTAGAATGGCCCAAAATTGATTGAATGTGGTATTTCAAAGGTATCCAACCTCCAAAGTGAAATGGAGCTCCTTTTCCAGATCCAAGAAGGACTAACCAACAAAAGCAGCCTCTCAAAACAAAATAAATTTTTTAGCTTCTCAACATGTTGGACACGATCCAAAAAATGCTTATACATGCTTTCTTAAGTAGATCTCACTTCTCTCCCCAGCTCTTTCCACGTTCCACTGACAAAGCTCAATCTTATCATCGCAGTGAATTGAAATGATTTGTAAAATCACAAGTCAATTTCGATTGCATTGAGGTGATTGATGTTCATCTCATAATTCACATACCCCATCCCAAAGAACTTTCACTGGTGCAGGCAATATTATGAGAATAAAAATGATTCTTTTTTTCCCACAGTTCCAATAGAGAAAATAGTATGTTCCTTTTTATTTTAGATGAAAGACAAGAAGAGAACTATGTAAATAGGGTGAGCTACGAACCTCCATAAGACGGACTATCAACAGAATTCCCATTTGTGTAAAATGGTAGACCAAAAAAAAAACTTTCCAACACACAATAAATATTGAAAAACCCAGGCTCAAGAACAAAGCAACCACATTCCTTTTACCCAAATCCAAGCACCCACCCTCCATCCCATAACATCTTCCACCTCACCCTAACCCCATGTCTGAATAATTAACCCAGAAGTCAAAATTGCACGTAAAGAGATAGGGAGTCAAAATGCAATCACAAGGCAAAACCCAATGGCTCTAACATGGGCATGATGACAGGCTAGAATACTAGAGTTACACCCCATCTCGTAGATTATGTTTCAACGAGGAGCCTGATTGGAAGAAATTACAAAAGAGAATACAGGGCGAAGGACAATAATGGTAGATATGCTCCCTGAGCCTTTTTTTCCGATGATCAAAGACAAAACCTACAAAGCAATCTACCAAACTATAAATGGTAAGAAGGTGTGCACAAGAAACATCACCATAGACTAAACCTCAAACAAGCTACTTGAATCTTAGCCCAACCTAAGCAAAACGAGATCCTGTACATCCAAACCTCGAAACCCATTTAATTTACAGATCAAGTTACGATACCTGCAAAAAGTACAATAAAATGGAAGAAAAAAATAAAAGAAAGAAAAAAGAACCGTATGATTTGCAGCGCATGTGGTGGGACGGACATGAGTTGTTGTGTGAGTGAGTCCACCGAGATTGCTGATGGTGTTGTTCACGTGGCGTCCGTAAATATCGGCATTCCTTTCACTTTTTTTTTTGTTTTTTGTTTTTTGTTTTTTTTCCTTTTTTATACAAGAAAATTAAGCAACTGGATGAATTGTAAAGGAAGTCTTATAAAAATTAACGTTGCCCTTCTTTTTCTTTTTCTATTCTCTCATCTCTTTTTTTTATATATATATATATATTTTTTAAATTGCGATAAATTATAAATAAACCAACACTTAAACATATAAACCAAAATATGAAATATATTTCCGAAGAAAAAAAATATACAAAACTAAAAAAAATTACATAATCCTTAACAGTAGCATCAACTGATAAATTAATGAAACAAGGAACAACATGAAACTGAATGTTACAATACACTGCAAATATTGTTTCTAAACCTTTTTGGGGGTGCCGCAAACGAGCGGAACAAGAAAGTAGAGGTAACGGTGGTACAAAGGGCAACACACGAACCGAGGAATTAGGCAAATATGGACGACGATAACTACGGAAGCTAGGAGGGGAAAACAGTTGAAGAATCTTTTGAGTTTGGATTCGGCTTCCCAACAACCAAATGGATCAATTTCTTCACGCTACTCTTTAACACCTTACCTCTCTTTGGAATCCACCTCGGTGCCTCGCCACCATTAGCATTGTTGATACGTTGCCCATCCATGCTTGATATCAATCTACAATATCGTACTTACCAGAGGTTGCCTATTTGTCTGGAGACTGGAAGGAAAAGTTTCAATTGCTTATGGGATGATTGCTCATGGGCCTTGGCTTTCTTATTGATAGGGTTAATGTCTAAGGGTGCCATGAAAGTATAAAATATGGTTTGAAGGGCAATAAAAAAAGGAAATGCTGACGTAAAAGTGAGAGTCCACTTCTTTGAACCAACCCGCTGGTCAACTGCAAATGCGTAGTCCAATTCTGATGTACTTCTGATGGAAATGCTTACTTTCATCGTAAAAGTTGTTAATAGTAAACAAACTTTTAAAAATTAAATTAATTATTAAATTCAAAAATTTAAAAATAAAAATAATTTTTAATATTAAATATATAATATATTTTAATAATATAATTTTTATCTTAAAAAAATAAATATAAAAAATTATTTTTAAAATTTTTTAAATTAATCAAATAAAAAATTATAATTAAATCAAAAATTTATACAAGAAAATTAAGCAACTAGATGAATTGTAAAGGAAGTCTTATAAAAATTGGCATAAAAATTGACATTGCCAATTTTTTTTTATTCACTCTTCTTTTTTTTTTTTTTTTTGAAATTGCAATAAATCATAAATAAACCAAAATTTAAATATATATAAAAAAAATGAAACATATTTCGACGAAATAAAATATACAAAAATAAAAAAAAATTACATAATCCTTAACATTAGCATTAACGGATAAATTATTGAGGCAAGGAATAACATAAAACTGAATATTACAATCACTGTAAATACTGTTTCTAGACGACCCATTATCGGTGCGGGACATGACCTTTTTTGGGTGCCGCAAACAAGCGCAGAGTGAAAGGTGGAACAAAGGGCTAACAGGAACCGAGGAATTAAGCAATATGGACCACATTATTCGATAAATATGGAATCTAGGCGGGGGAAACAGTTGAAGGACCTTTTGAGTTTGGACTCGGCTTCCCAACAACCAAATCGATCAATTTCTTCACGCTACTCTTTAACACCTTACCTCTCTTTGGAATCCACCTCGGTGCCTCGCCACCATTAGCATTGTTGATACGTTGCCTATCCATGCTTCATATCAATCTACAATATCGTACTTACCGGCTGCAGACGTTGCATATTTGTCTGGAGACTGGAAGAAGAACTTTCAATTGTTTATGGGATGATTGCTTATGGCGCTTGGCTTCCTTATTTATAGGGTTAAAGTCCATGGGTGCCATGAAAGGATAAAATATGGTTTGAAGGCCAGTAACAGGGAATGCTGACTATTTTCTTTGAAAAGTTATCGGCTACAGTAATCCATCCCTTTAGACTAACCTTAATCAACTAAGAATAAAATCAGATGGTTCTATTTCTCAATCTTTCTGACTTATCCCTACCGAACCAAAAGGTCGAAAAGATTGAGAAAAATGGATCATTTACAACCATTAATGAAAGATTCCTCAAAAAGTTAAGAATTAATAATTTTTTTTAGAAATCGAATGGATTCGGTCTTATACTCATGCGAGGAAGATAATAAAAAAGGAAATAAGATGAGTTCTTTTTTTTTTTATCACTGAGGAGCCGTGCGAGATGAAAGTTTCGTGTACGGTTTTAAACGAGAGAAAAAAGTGAGGAATCCTTTTTGGACTCTGATTCTCCCACTCCAGTCATTGCTTTTCTTCGAAAGTAGCTGCCTTAGCTTCAGCCAGGGTAATCGTCGATTTCGTAAGAATTTCTAATGGGAATGTCTCCTTTCATCGTAAAAATTATTAGCATAATTAAAAAAATTTTAAATTAATTTAATTTAATTTTTAAATTAAAATTTATATTTAATATTAAATATATAATATATTTTAATAATATAATTTTTATTTTTTAAAAATTAAAATATAAAAAACTTATTTTTTTAATTTTTTATAAATTTTTTAAAATTAATTAAATAAAAAATTTAATTAATTTAATAATTTATTAATATAATTATTAATTTTTAAAATAAATCAAATCAATTTATACTCTAATTTTTAATTTTTGAATTTTTAATTTTATTCATTTGAGCAACCGATTAAGTCAACTATTCGAAACCTTCTCGAAACCTCACATGCAAGAGACCTTACAGGTTGTCATTTCGCTTTGCGTGGGGTCCACAGCTAGAAATTTTTGTTGTCTTCCTTGAAAATCATGCACCGGCTGAACGCAGACGCGCTAGTATAACTGCTCTAGCGTCTACGCTGTTCCAAGGTGTTTTTCTATAATTTATTTAACTGAAAGTAAATTAATAAAATTAATATTTAATATTAAATATATAAAAAAATTTAATAATATAATTTAAATTTTAAAAAAATTTAAAAATTTTAAAAAATATTTTAATAAATTTTTTAAATTAATTAAAAAATAATAATTATTTTAACGATTTATATTTAAATTTATTAATTTTTAAAATAAATTAAATTAGATTAGGGTTGAATACTTGATTTTATCGGTTCAACCGGCCATTTCAGTCCGGTTTTTTGAACAGCGTCTGCTCATACTTTTCGCGTACTTTTAACTTTTATTTTAAAAAAATAAAAAATAAAAAATAATAATAATCTTAAGTTAAAGTTGAGCTGCATGTTAATAGCCGGGCCCTAAGAAACCAAAACAACATGAACAGTGTGTGTTTCGGACCTGCGTGCCTGCTGGATCGTCCGTCTTCACTCGGTCACGTCAGTCACCAAAAGAGAAATGGATTCAACAACCTGCCCACCAAATTAATGGGCCAGGCATCCCACCATTATGCTCTATCCTCTCTACAATTGAAGGTCAGGCTAAGTCGCGCGCCAGAGGCAAAAGCCTTGAACCAGCACTCGAAGGACGGTCAAGAAGCATTGATATTTATTGATGTTTGATTTTTTGTTTGTATTTTATTTAAATAAATATAATAAGAAATATTTAAATTTTAATTTTAAAAAAAAAAATTAACTGAAAAATTTTTTTTTATGAAGAAAATAAAATAAATTAAATCATAATTATTTTTTTTTAAAAAAAGTAAATTTGAATTTTTTTTTAAAAAAATTTAAGATTATTTTTAAATTAAACAAATTTTGGTATATAATCAAAAGTAATAATATAATAAAAAAAGAGTTAAATTTTTTTGTTAATTTTAATGATATATAATTATATATAAATATCTTAATTTAATTACATATATTATATTAAATTTTTATTATAAATATTTTTTTAATAACACCAAATATAATGATGATTATATTATTTTTTGTAAAGATAATATAGTGGTTGGAAATCATCGCTTTATTATTTTTAAAGAAAAAATTAAAGTAATTTTTTATATAATAATAAAAATTATTATATTATATATATATATATTTTTTTTTTTTTGAGATTTTCTTTTTTTTAAAAAAAATATCCTTATTTGTTTTTATACTTTTAAAACTTAGTCGTGATCATCGTTCTACTCTACTACAAACCCATTGGAAGATGTAGCCCTTTTCCTCATCCTCCTCGTCTTGTTTGCCTCTCCTACCCGCGGCCTCCTGTCTCTCCGTGGCATCCTATCCCTTTTGTTTCAAACTTTTGCATGTGAAGCATGCGTTCTTGGATCATTCCACACCCTCCATAATAAGGGCCGAACATGTTTAGGTTATCATACTAGGGGTTCACAAAAGATCCAGGTATATTATTTCACGTAGTAATTTAGTAATAATTTTTTTATTAATTTAAGTATAATAATATTTAAATAATAATTAAAAAATTAAATAAAAATATTAATAAATTTTAATTAATTTTAACTTATAAATATAAAAATTAAAATAATTATAAAATATTTTTTTAAAAAAATAAAAAATAAATACAAATAAAAAAATTAGATAAATATTTATCAATTTCATATTTAAATTAAAAGTAATTAATAACTGTGAGATTAATTCATTCAAATTAAGACGTCACTAATTTGTTAAATTAAAAATCTAAATAATTATTAAAACTCCTATCCAAATTATAAGGAATTTAGTGTACTTAATTATATAAATTTAATATTAATTTTTCTCTTTTGATAGAAATTTTACAAATTAATCAATCCTCTTTATATACCCTAATTTTTCATATCATTTAATCATGCAATTAATTATAGTCTCTTTGGTATTTTTCCTAACAAGAATATTTTTAAGGCTTTTTACAACGATGTTAAATAATTTTATAATCATATAATAACACAGAGAATCATAATATGAAAAGATTAATGTAACCATGTTTTGAATAGAAATGAATCCCATTAACATTTTTAACGATCAAAAGAGTATATATTTGACTTCTACTCAAACTCAAATGTGTGATGTAGAGAATAATTAACCTAAGACAATTTAAATGGTTACATAATCATACAATAAAAAGAAAAATCATTGATATTATTTAAATCTGAAAATAAAAGTGTTTCCTCACTTTAGTCCGAAAATTCTCGCACAATTCGCAAGCAGGATGACTCCGATATGGTTATGAAAGTGTCAAACATTTCTCTCGATGAGTTTGTTTTGGGAGGTTTATGTACAAGTAGAATTGGATTTTTTAAAGATAAAAGCGAAGGCGACTTGTGTCTATAAGTGTTGAAAAAGAAAAGAATAATGATTATTTATGCATGCGTGACTAGATGACAAAGACAAACGGTGACACTTTAAAGATATTCGGTGTTTTGCACTTACCACGTTGATCGTTGGTCAAGTGGCTGTAAATTAATTCGAATTGTGATTTAGCATATGCCTTTGCCAAAACAGCAACTTTGATATCGACAACCGTGTGATTTAGCAACCTTGTTGTCCCCCTCTTGACTTGATTCCTATTATTGAATTACAAGATGGTGGTTGAAGTTTGTGTGCTTGATTCGTTAAGTAAAGTGGTTATAGAGGAAAGCTTAATTAGACTATTGATGCATTCACATGTATGACCCAACTATAAATGTTATTATTATTTTTTTTAATTTATCCATATTAAGAGGCAAAGTAGTCCCCTATTTTATGAATCCCTTTCAAAATGATTTAGCTGTCTATGAAGGGTTGGTTTCCAAAGCTATCGACTAAAGGGAAATGGAAATCTAAAACTTCATTACTATAATGGAGATTGCAGTGTCACACAACTAGGTTTTGGTTATAGATTTATGAGGATAATTAAGCAAGTCGCTGAGGATTATAATCAACATGGTCGAAATCATGATTATAGCGCCATTAATTACTTGATCAGATGAATGACTCTAGCTAGACAAACTACGTTGGATCGTGGTTAGGACTCAGGAACAGGCCTGTTAAGTCATCAACATTGCCAGACTATTGAATGCACAAAAGAAACCACGTACTTAGTTGTGTTAATTAATGTATAAATTTTGAGAAGAAAGATATATACTCTCTTTCTAAATAGTGAGTAAGTCAAATTTACTTTACAATTAATTAGACTCATATATTGTTTTGTGATTATTAATTGGTTACAATTCTATACTTATATATGGTCAGTGAGATAAGATTTTAATTAAAATTTAATTACATTTATATAAATATAATTAATTTGACGCATTTCAAACTTAAATTCACATTATATCATAATAACTATTAAACGTGCATTTATAATTTTTATTGTTATTTGTAATCAAGTATTAAAAGATTACAAAAATATCCAGCTTAGTATAGGGGTGATGGGGATGACAATTACATACCTTTCAGTTTGATTTGTGCATTTGCGATTTTTCGTAGACTAATTTGGTGGGCTCCACACACCCACCTATATGAGATCTACATGAAATATGCATGGTAGTACATCAATAACAAGCTTATTGGTTGGTCTCCAACTCCGAGGTCTTCCTCTGTTGCATCTCATATCTTTTATTGAAAAATAATCCATAAATAAATTAATTTTTCGATTATATATGATTAATTTTATTATTTATTATTTTTAAAAAATTATATGTTATTATTTTCTTTTTTTATCAGAATATTTATTAGACTGCCAGTAATATTATAAAAAGAAAAATGCTCTCATTTTCATAATTATTTTTTTAATATAAATATTTAAATTTTTAACTATTTAAAGTTTTTTTAAAACAAGTTATGTGTGCGATGGATTAAGAGGTGTGCAAGCGCACACTGGATCCCAACAAGTCCTGTTTCGATGGGTCCAAAATCCGAGAATTTGACATAAGATGCAAAGCCAATTGCTGTCATTTTGAAGTCTTAAAAAATAAAAAATAAAAAGCCACAACGATCAAACAACTAAAGAACACGTGCCGCTTTAGAATTATTGAAAAAATCAAAATTTTTTACAATATATTTGAAAAAAATGCAATTTGATATTTTAGAATTTTTTATTTTTTTTCTAAATTCACCTGGTACGAGGAGTCCTGACTAACAACGAAGGCAATGGAGAAGGAGACGGCGAGTGGAGCAGACCTCCATGCACAACTCATGGTTTGATGGGTTCAAAAAACAAGTATATGACATAAAGGCCTCCATGCAGCCCGAATGTTTAAGAGCCCACAAACATAAAGCACTGGAGTTTTGCTCTCTCCTCTTCTGCAAGGATTGGGAAGAGTGGAAAATTTTAACCAAATAAATTATAACTTATTGCCATTAGATTTGGGAGAAAATTTTGAATTTGAGTCTTAATTATAAAGTATATTATAAATTAGATTTAAGTTTTATACTAGCTCTCACTGATTTTCATAAGCAAACCTTCAACACCTGTAACTACTCCCCCAGTGTACCACTTGCAAGCTCTAAGTTAAGCTCCGGGACATCAACACTTGCAGTAGCTTTACTGGTAACAAAATGGCTGTCGGAACATGATTTGCAGCCACATCATACAGAAAATGCATGCAAGTCTAGAATTTGAGAAATGTCTACAATTCTGTAACCTCCACTCACTAATAACACATATGGACAGCATATATGGCCTTCTTAATGGACCTTCTTAAGCAACGACATTGCATAAATACATACACACACAAACAAACACACGGAGAGCGAAAGAGAGAGAGAGGGAGGGAAGGAGGACGGAAAGCCCATGTATTGTACAATATATTTATGTAGAGAGAGAACAGTGTCTAACTTATAATGGTAGGATTCTTTATTCTTCAGAACCAGCAAATACAGAACAGGTGAGAGCCTAAAAAAGCACAGAATTGGAATAGGTGTTCTAGTCTGTCTATTGCATATAAATTTAGAGACTAAAAAACCCTGCTCTGTAGGATCAATCATGCAGCAATTTCAGCAGATGCAGAAGATTGCATGTATAAAGATACCTTGACTCAAGTTGTTTTCCCATGATTTCATAATCTAGGATAATCAAGCTACCCAACTGCTCATGAACCACAAAATTTGACCGCAGCCACTTATAAATATATATTAGTTTTATCAAAAAAAAAAAAAAATGGCAAACAGTTGAAACGCAACATAAAACCAAAAGAATAAGTATCCCAGTTACTCCTATATTAGTCACTTGAGATCCAATGCCACGTCCAAAAATAACCTTCTGCTCAATCCCTGTTGCATAAAATATGTTATGTAATAACGTTAGGAGGGGTTTCATGGGCACGCATGTCTCATTTAGTATCTCATATGCTCATTCCATCCAGGCTGAGTCACTGAATTCAATGTTATGCCTCACAACAGAACTCATCTCCAATGGAAATGCGAAACACAGAAAACAGAAAAGGAAGAAGAAAACAAAGGAGAGAGAAGGAGGACGACGAGAGCAGGCAGCTGAGACTAATCATTGAATTTCAATTCATAATTCCCTTTATCTATACCATCTCACAAGCACCAAAATATGAAAAATCAAGAGGGCAGAACCTAAAAATCAAAAACCATGCGGATTCCAAAAATCATGGAATTCTATGAAACACAACAATCAAGTCCTGATTGGTTCTTTACTTTGCACAACCTTTTCATTAGCAATGTCCTTTTCGGGGGGCTATATTGAGAATTGCAATAAGGATATGAGAATATTGAGAACCTAGCGTATAATATGAGATTTGGATAGAAAGCATTAAGCCTCGAGGGAAAGCAGAGAAGGAAGGCAATAAAGACTAATCACATGCTACGCTGACAAGTATTTACAAGACAAGGATATTTAATCCAAGAAGCAGGGCCCATTGACACATTGTGAATAAGAAATATCTCCTATAGGTTTCCAATGATCCAACTTCACCGTATGCCACTTTTTGAACAGGGAAAAATAAAAAAAAGCTAAGTATCTCTACTCTTTCTACTTCTCAATCACAGATTAAATCCATGATAGAATAGTCATGCCAATTTCTCCGCCTTCTTTTCAATGGATATGACAAAATGATCCCACGACTACAGAAATACTATAGAAGGAAAAATTGGACCAGACCTTAATAACATCACCACTTAAGTCATTTACATTCTTCACGCACAGAGTGATTCTCTTTCATTTTTCAAGAATACACCCACCGGGCTTCGGTTGCATGGGAAATAACCTCAAATTACAAATTTGAGATAACAATAAAAAGTGCAGGGAACTTACTACAAACCTCTAACCACCCAAAAAACAAAAAGTGTTGCAACAAACTTGTGAATTGTGGTAACCACAGGCATCACAAGTGGATGCCATGATTATTACTTCCTGAAGGATGGAATCTCAGCAGTCAGTCAAGGATAGAAAGGTTTGTCCACTTAACAAGGAATTCAAAATATCCGTGCACTGAATCAGAAAGTAAAATGTCGATCCAACACTTCAATAAATATTAATTTTCACACGCCAAGTTCCGAATGAAATAACAGATCATAAAACTAAACTATGCAATGCTGTTACACAACAATAACACTAAACATAAAAAGTTACAAGCTCTTACAGTTACAATTACATTATACAATTTGATTGTCAAATGACTCTTGTAATACAGTCCTAATACATGCAACATAAACATCCCCTAATAATAAACAGAACTCCTCCTAGTTCCCAATTAATGGTTGGTCCAAAATTGATTGAATGTGGTATTTCATAGGCATGCAACTTTCAAAGTGACACAGAGCTTCTTTTCCAGATGCAAGAAGGACTAACAAACAAAAGCCGCCTCTCAAAACAAAATAAATTTTTTAGCTGCCCAACCATCCAGAAAATGCTTATACATGTTTTCTTAAGTAGATCTCACTTCTCTCTCCAGCTCTTTCCACGTTCCACTGACAAAGCTCAATCTTATCATCATAGTGAATTGAAATGGTTTGTAAAATCACAAATCAATTTTGAATGCATTGAGGTGATTGATGTTCATCTCATAATTCACATACCCTATCCCAAAAACTTTCACTCGAACATAAAAATGATTCTTTTTTCTCACAGTTCCAATAGAGAAAATAGTATGTTTCCTTTTTATTTTAGATGAAAGACAAGAAGAGAACTATGTAGTTAGGGTGGGCTATGAACCTCCATAAAAAGAGCTATCAACCATTTGTGTAAAATGGTGGACAAAAAAAAAAACTTTCCAACTCACAATATATGTTGAAAAAGCCAGGCTCAAGAACAAAGCAAACACATTCCTTTCACCCAAACCCAGAACAACCACCCTCCATCCCATAATAGCTTCCACCTCACCCTAACCCCATGTCAGAATAATTAACCCAGAAGTCAAAATTGCACACTAAGAGATAGGGAATCAAAATGCAATTACAAGGCAAAACCCAATGGCTCTAACATGGGGATGATAACAGGCTAGAATACTAGAGTAACACCCATCTCGTAGATTATGTATCAACGAGGAACCTGATTAGAAGAAATCAGAAAAGAAAATACAGGGTGAAGGACAATAGTAGTAGATATGCTCCCTCAACATTTTTTCGATGATCAATTATCGTCTTACAAAACATACAGAAGACAAGATCTACAAAGCAATCGACCAAACTAGATCGCCAACCATGATGGCAGGTAGCTCAGAACTTTCACATCTTAAACATTACCATAAACTAAAGCTCAAACAAGCAACTTGAATCCTAACCCAACCTAAGCTACCCGAGACCGTCTTTCATCCAAACCTCGAAACTCAACTTATTTACAGAACAAGTTACGATACCTGCAAAAAGTACAATAAAATGGGAAAAGACCGACATGAGTTGTTGTGTCAGTCAGTCCCCCGAGATTGCTGATGTATTGTCCTGTGGCTCGCGGTAGTAAAAATTGACATCGCCTTTTTTTTTTTTTTTTAATTCTCTCCTCTCTTTTTTCTTTTTTATTTTTTAAATCACAATAAATCATAAATAAACCAAAACTTAAATATATAAAACAAAATACTAAATACATTAAGACGAAATAAAATATACAAAATTAAAAAAAATTACATAATTCTTAACAATACAATCTAAACATTCAGTACACTGCAAATACTGTTTCTAGACGAAACATTATCGGTGCAGGTTATGACCTTCTTTTGGGTGCCGCAAAGAAGCGCAACAAGAAAGTAGAGTGAAAGGTGGTACAAAGGGCTAGCAGGAACCGAGGAATTAAGCAATATGGACCACATTATTCGATAAATATGGAATCTAGGCGGGGGAAACAGTTGAAGGACCTTTTGAGTTTGGATTCGGCTTCCCAACAACAAAATGGATCAATTTCTTCACGCTACTCTTTAACACCTTACCTCTCTTTGGAATCCACCTCGGTGCCTCGCCACCATTAGCATTGTTGATACGTTGCCCATCCATGCTTGATATCAATCTATAATATCGTACTTACCGGCTACAGAGGTTGCCTATTTGTCGGGAGACTGGAAGGAGAAGTTTCAATTGTTTATGGGATGAATGCTCGTTCCTTGTTTATAGGGTTAAAGTCCAAGGGTGCCATGACGTAAGGTTAACCTTTTTCTATTGTGGGCGGATTCGGTCACCATGAGATATACCAGCCAGCCAAAAGTATGCCCGCGGGTACCCTGCCCGACGGAAAGCATAAAGAGGCGAGACACCGGCCTGATATCGCCAAAAGCGGAGGACCCACGGCCAGAGCAAGTTGGACAGGGGTATAGAGCCGTGAGAGCGATGGAGGTGACAGAAAACGAGCTCGTAGGGCTCGTAGGGTTCATAGACGGGTATGACCAACTCGTTGATTTTAGAATTACTCCCAAGGAAAAAGCCCCCTTCCATCGTAAAAATCTAAAATTTTAAAAATTAAATTCATTATTAAATTAAAAAATTTGAAACATAACGTTTAATTTAGTTTAATTATTTTAATTAAAATTAAATTAATAAAATTAATATTTAATATTTAACATTTTAATATCTTAATAATATAATTTTTATTTTTAAAAATTTAAAATATAAAAAAATATTTTTAATAATTTTTTAAATTAATTAAATAAAAAAATATAATTAATTTATTAATTAATAATTTTAAAAATAATTTATATTAAATTATAATATAATTCTCAATTTTCAATTAATCGTTCCGGAACCTTCCAAGAGATGTTGCAAGTTAGCATTTCCCTGTCTGATGCCTTAGAAGAGCGCAGCCGGTTGAACGCGGAATTCACTGGCACAACAAGTACGCCAAAAGCAGCATGAAAACGAAGGGCTACGCCAACGAATTCACGTGTTATCGTACAGGCGGCGCGAAGGGATTGGATTTCACCTATGATCAGATCAGTGGGCAACCATGGTCAACTTTTTTTTTTTTTTTGGTGTTGTTGAAAGCGAATTTTTAAGGGGTCCACAGCTAGAAATTTTTGTTGCCGTGCTAGAAACACCAAGGACCGGGTGGACGTAGACGCGGAATCATAACGTCACCCTAGCGACTACTCTGTTCACACCCTTCGCGTACTTTTAACTTTTATTTTAAGAAATAAAAAATTAAAAATTTTAAAATAATAATAATAATAATCTTAAATTAAAGTTCGGCTGCATGTTAATCAGCCAACAACATGCACAGTGTCTGTCTCGGACCCGCCTGCCTGCTGGATCGTCTGTCTTCACTCGGTCACGTCAGTCATCGAAAGAGCGAGATGGGTTCAGCAACCTGCCCACCAAATCAATAGCCCAGGCTGCCCACCGTTATGCTCTAGCCTCTCTACATTTGAAGGTCAGGCTAAGTCGCGCGCTAGAGGCAAAAGCCTTGAACCAGCAGTCGAAGGACGGTCAAGAACCATTGATATTTATTTTTATGAATGAATTTTTATTTGTATTTTATTTAAATAAATATAATAAAGAGTACTTTAATCATGAATATTTAAAAAAAGAATTGATTGAACGTGCTATTTCAAAGGTATGCAACTTACAAAGTGAAATCGAGCTCCTTTTCCAGATCCAAGAAGGACTAACAAACAAAAGCCGCCTCTCAAAATACAAAATAAACGTTTTAGCTTCCCAACACCATCCAAAAAATGCTTATACATGCTTTCTTAAGTAGATCTCACTTCTCTCTCCAGCTCTTTCCACCACCGACGAAGCATCACAGTGAATTGAAATGATGTGTGAAATCACAAGTCAATTTTGTTTGCATTGAGGTAATTGATGGTCGTCTCATAATTCACACCCTTTACCCCAAAGAACTTTCCCTGGTCCAGGCAATATTATGAGAAAAAAAAGGATTCTTTTTCCCACAGTTCCAACAGAGAAAATAGTATGTTTCTTTTTTATTTTAGATGAAAGACAAGAAGTGAACTATGTAAATAGGGTGAGCTATGAAACTCGATAAAAAGAGGTACCAACAGAATTCCCATATTTGTGTAAAATGGTAGACACAATGTTGAAAAAGCCAGGCTCAAGAACAAAGCAACCACATTCCTTTCACCCAAATCCAAGCTCCCATCCTCCATCCCACAACATCTTCCACCTCATCCTAACCCCATGTCATAGACATTGATTGTCTTGAGTATCAAAAGAAATAGTGTCTTAGATATTTCCAAGAACGAGACTTGGTCTTCTTAAAGGTCTTGCTGAATAAAAATAAATCTTCAGGGAAGTGGGCACAAAATTGTGAAGGATCTTATGTTGTAAAGAAAGCATTCTCGCACTAATTCTAATTAATATAGATGGCGAGGACCTTCCAAATCCTGTTAACTCAAATTGCGCGGCTAGCGGCTCCATTGGTGAAAATGTCTCTTCTCAGATCACAACTAAATCTCTGTAAATGGTTTCTTGGAGAAGAGACCGATTAAATTTCAGTGGGGTGTTTTTTTTTTTGGCAATAGCGTTTCTTGAAAGTTGTTGACTTCTAGAGAGAGAAAGAAAGGGAAGATAGAGAGAGAATGAGAAGCGGACGGGCACTTTTAGTTCTAGTTTTCCAGATTCAGTTACAGGACGGCTTTGTCGTAGTAATGTTTATGTGTTATGTTTACATTATTCTTTGGTACAAGCATGTGTGTAGACCGTCGATAAAACTATAATCAACGACGGGGCAATGTCCCCACCTCTTCCCATTGTTAGCATTATTCTAAATCTTTTTTCTTTCTTAAATTAGTTCTATACCATTTCTTTCTATTTTACTTGAGTATATTTTTGAAAAGAATTGGTCAACCGTATTTGACTCAAATGAAATACAAAAAAAAATCACACTGAAAAAAAAGCAAAAGTTTAGAGACAAAATGAACAAAACAATTCACATATATATATGAGTTTTTCCTCTGTTTTATTTTGTACAGAGCTAGTTAAAGGAGCTAATTGATTAGATTTTTATTTTTTAAAAAAATAATAAAAAACCTTTTTATTTGTTTCAATTTTAGTATGAATTAGTATAATAATTTGTATTGTTGTATTCTCTTTTTGTATTTTTCCTAAATAATTACCAAAATTAATATAACATCAAAATTAATTCAATTAAAATTATTAGAAATAAAATAAATATACATTAGTAATTTTTTTTAAAGTCATTATTATATAGATGTAAAAATAATACAAAGGGATCTAAATTTAGAATAAGAAAATTAATCAGAACATAAAATTGAAGTTTTTGTAGTAAAAAAAAAAATAACTTAGAATGCAATAACGTGATTACAAAAGTTCAAAACTATATAAGGGAAATATAATAAAATTTTTCAGCTTAAAATTGATACATTGAGAAAATTCTAAACAAAAGAAGGGAAGTAAAAATTGAAAAAATAGATAAAAAACAGCCGTAAAAATTTTTTTTTTTTTAAAAAGAGTAAATGGATGCCTAGGTAACGACGAAAAGGTAAAAAGATATAGTAGTAATTGGAATAATAGAAATTAACATTGCAAATGAGGCGAATGGGGATAAACGATTGATTGTCTTGAAAGAGTTCACCAAGAAGAGAAATAACAAAGGAAAATTTTTGCTCCCGTTCCAAATTCCTTGTTACTTGCACTTGAAATTTTAAATTTCTCAATTTAATTGGTTTGAAAGAATTAAACTGGTGTAAATTGTTAGAGTTAATATGAATTTATTATAATTTTTATAACAAATTATTTTAATATATATATATATATATATATATATATATATATAAATATATATAATATTTTAAAATATTAATTAAAATTAAATTAAAATTAAATAAATTTATTTTTATTATTAATTTAAAATAAATTTAATCATTAATATTTATTATATTTAATATTTTAATAATTATTTAAATAATTATAATATATATATATATATATATAATCTATAAATAAATAATTTTTTTAAATTAAAATATTATAAATTATAATTTTTTAAATAAATTATTTTTTAAAATAAATAATATAAAAAATTATATTTTAATTTTTATAAAATAATTAATTATATATATTAAAAAATCACGAGAATATATATAAATTTTTAAATGTAAAATTAATATTAATAATTTTATATTATATTAATTTTTTAATAATATTTTATTAATTATAAATAATTTTATTTTTTTATAATAAAATAAAATAAAAAAATTAAAATTATAATATTCTAAATAATATAATTAATAATAATAATAATAATAATATAATTAAATAAAAAAATTAACAAATAAAATTATCAAAATATTTTTTAAATTAGTTAAAATTATATATATAAATAATTAATATATAAAAATAATTTTTATTTTATTTATTATAATAAATTATATATTAATTTTAAAATATAAATTTAATATAAATTTTAAAAAATAATAATTTATACATTATAATCTATTTTAAATAATCAAATATAACACACACAATTAATAAATTTAAGTGGATTGTCTCCTGTCTGACTAGGCCATGAATTTTGAGCCTGCGATCTGAGCACAGTACGATACGTTTTGGACGACTTTTTATTTCGTATTATATTATTAAATATTAATATAATATTTATTTTTTATAATTAAATTAAAAAATTATAACAACAAAAAATTTACACATTAATATGCATAATTTAAATATAAATAAATTATTTTAAAAAATAACATATATCATTAAATAAAAATGAATAAAATTGTTAGTTTAAATAATTTTAATTAAAATTTAAATTTTATTAATAAAATTTTATATAAAAATATATAATATATATATATATTTAAATTAAAAATATTTATTATTATTTTATTTTTTACTTCAATTATATATTTATTTATATATAAATTTATTATTATTTTTTAAATATTGATCCTAAGCAAGATTTGAAAATAATTATGGGTTAAATATAACATGTTTCCATGAATGTAACGAGAAGAAGCAAATGCAGATTAATTTATTTAATTAGTAAATTAAGGAGAAGGGGATGTCCAAGGGAAAATTTCAATGCCAAAGCGCGTGTAAGGAAAGAGGACCCATTCCAAAATGAGTCAAGAAGAGAGCGCGTGACCGGTCACCCAGGAGACTTGAGAGCTGGAAAGTATTACGGCAGACTTGAAAGTCAACCAAAACGGAAACACAAATGCAGAAAGTTAAACATAAAATGGCCTAGAAGAGTTTTTACTATAATAATTAGTAATTGTACATTTTTTATTTTTTAAAAATGTCTAATAAAAATTAAAAATTATAAATGCACATATAATGATAAATTATTGAATAATTGTGTTTAAAACATATTAAATTAATTACTTACATGAAGCTCAAATAAATATTTATGAGTTAGGACGTGGGGGGACGAAGGGGTCTATGAGTTTATAAAAAGACCGAGTCTCTTGCACTTCAACACACGCCTGTAAACGTAGTCTCATATGGTTATGTGTATATATATATATATATATACATGCACACAAAAACAACACGCGCGGTTCTTAGTTCTTCATCTTCTGGTATGACACGAGAAGACAGGAAGGTGGGGACATCTGACAGCGGCCATCTGTCTGAACTTCAAAATAGCCTAACAAAATAATTTTATTTGTTTCCTCTTTTGGCAAAATAGGTGGTCGATCAAGTGTTATCGTCGTCTTCGTACAATACGTGTATTTGTTGGCTGCGTGGTTAGAACCCTGGAAAAATGGCTGCACAAATCCAGCCAATGCCTTCTGAAAGGATCCGTGGGCGAGCAATTCATATTGACAAGAAGAAGGCTTCTGTGGCTCCTCGTTGGATCCCAAAACGTGGGCGAGTTCTTAAGAGCTCCATCAAGAAATTGTTTTCCATGGTGGGATTCGTAATTTGTTGTGGTTGTGCAGGAGAACGGATTTAACGCGTTCGAAGTCCTCAGTTCCATCTTACAATAATGTAAATGTCAGGCAGGCTTTGGTTATCAGTTTGGCATCCCACATGGGGCGGGATACTTGCATGAAAAGGAGGTGAAAAACAAAAATCCCCCAACACCCATGTTCATGTTGTTTGTCTAACGAGTTTTCCTTTCCTAACTCGACATCTCCTTGTAGTTACTTGCTCCCTGTTTTACCTGTTAGACGCAACCCATCTTAGGGTTTTATTCTTTTTGGGTGTCATCAGTTAGCCACCTGGGTTGGATAAAAAAAGTAAAAAGTTGCTGGTTATTATTATTTTGTATAGGTCAAGATAGTTCGCATTGTTGACTAAGCAACCAGGCAATGCCATTCCGATCGGTTGTGTTCTTCTTCAATTTGAACGACAATTCTTTGTTGACCTTTTCAAGTCAAAAACAAGTATAATTTCTCCATATGAATTCAGATAAATTAGCTCCACGTAAAAGAGTATTTTTGGGTCAAATGCTTATAAAACCATATTGCAAAGATATCCTAAAGCCTCAATTCTATAAACTCCAGGCTTTTACAAGCTAGTCCTTTCCCAATACGCCCAAGCGACCTGCACCGTAAACAAAGTGCACTTAGGCCCCGAGCACAAAAAGATGAGAGAAGAAAAAACAAATATATATACAGTAGATGAAGAAAACTGTAACTTAAAATAGTTTGAATCTCCATTTTTCTCATTTCAGGTCACTGATTCATGTGCAGCATCCGCCGAAGAGGTATCCAGCCCAAACTCCTCCATCTGTTCACAGGATCTTTCGTATTATTCAACTGAACATTGAACAATTTTACATTATTCACAATTCAAACATGGGATCAACAGTTATTTTTTACTTTACAAATAGTCATGCTACATCCCGCATCTTTCTATATATATATCTACCCACATATTTATCTATATATTTTTATATAGAAAAAAATAACTAAACTTATCGGCTCACATTTATAATGTATACAGTGATGGTTTCAACTTCTAAAGCCATGTCCTATTCGGTTCGGTACGTAACTTGTACTGTGCCTATGAACTCATCCTAAGCTAAGGCAAGAGCAGATTCTCCGAGATTGATCTTACTGTTGACTCCTTCAATCTGCCTAAGCAGTATTTAAGAAAACATGTAAATCACAATCATGTTCATCCGAAACATCGCAACATTTCCTTGTACACCACAATATGCCCTCTGCCACCCTCCATAAGACTGCTTCCTTCACATCAAATCCTCCACACACTCAAGCCGTGCAAGTGAACTGGCAATTTTGTCTTTTAAGAAACTAATGTCTTCCAAATCTTATTCTTTTGAGGAACAAATCATCAACGGCTCTTAATCTTTTTACATGCGTACACCCAGGTGAATCCCAAAAATTCACAATAGAACTAATATTTCTGTGGGGCGAAGTTTCATCCACCCATGTGAATCCCATAAATTCATAACAAAACTATCAGACACCACCTTAGACATGCCTAAAGGCAGTGTGGAGGAAAATAACTTGCGTGTTAACTCATAGTCATCGTTAATATCTTCAGTAGGTGGTGCAATCAAAGAATTTGCTAATGCATCCTCAAGGACTAAAGTGCAAGGCTCCTCAACATTCATAAATTGCAAAGAACGCAACAGAAGATCAAGAGGCTAGAATCTCAAAAGTAGAATATAAGAAATTGAATCTAAGCACCAGTATCCAAAGGAAGAAACAGAAAAATAAAAAGTTTTATGTTGAAATTGCTGTCAACAATTCTTCTACCTGATGTGGTGGAAGATAAATATTGGCCAAAGGAAACATTTGGTTGATGCATTCTAAAAATATTAAAGATCAAAAAAAAAAAAAGGGAAGAAGTCGAGAATACAAGAGATCTCTGCCATTCTTTTTTTTGGTAAATTAAGAACCAGAAGTTTACCGTGACATTATAGATCATCTCTTCAGGCTCATAACATTGGTAAATAATGAAAGGAGAAATTTGGTGTAGAAGAGACAGAGCACCCCAGATATCGAGGACCACTTATGTTGCACAAAATAAAAAACAACAATTGGAAACCAGCCAACAAAAGAATTCACAAAAATTAAGGAGAAAGTAGAAAATGTAACTGTTGATAAAAAAATGTACCCTTATTTAGCCTTACTTTAAAGTCCTGCCACTTGCTTTTTTCACATTCATCAAGGCTATCTCCAAATGTAAACCCATGCACTCTCTTGAGGCCTATACACAGAAGTTACAAAATAGACACTTCAAACTATCCATCAATTAAACAAACCGGAACATAGATAAGGAAAAGAAACAATCTCCTCCAATTTCATACCATAATATGGTAGGAAATTTTAGAATCTTTGAGATCCAGTATACTTTTGTATTATGTTCATCCAGTGAATGGTGAAAACCCACATAAAACACGTTGAGGAATCACATGCAAAAAGACAAGGCATATATCAAACATTCGCATTAGGACACATCTTGATTACCCACTCCCCGACAAAGGCAAGGAAACTAGAAAATGTAATCTTCTTTTCTTGTTTAGTGAAAGCCAGATTCTTTGTTTTGCTTACTTGAATAAATCTGAATATATTAGTTTCCATGGTAAACAAAGTAATTACGCGAAATAATACCAGTGATACAACATAAACAGCCACAACCAGTGTTATTTAACTCAAAGCTCTCCAAGAGAACAAGGACATGCAGAAGGCGAACAATAAACACATTATCTGCGCAATTAAATCCTCTTTTCCAAGCAAAATTACACACCGTGGGAGGAACCAGTCTTTGGACCCTTCCTTTTTTCCAACTAGAATAAAATAATTACATATAACCCTCTTATACCCAAAAAAAATAAAATAAAATAAATTAAAATAAGAGTCCAGAGACCTTCAATTATGGCAGACAAGGAAACTGTATCTTTTTTATTTGTCTCCTAGGAGAAAGGTGATGCGGAGCTGCCAATTTATCAAACCTAGCATAGAAAAGAAAGGTCTCAAAAAGATAGGTCTCGAGTACAACAGAATTTGCAATATGTAAAAGAATAGCAGTTGTCTATTCATAGCTAATGTCCTTCTATCCATCTTACACATGTGATAGAACAATCTCCATCATAGGATGTCATATATGAACAATGAAGCTTTCTGAGAAAGGAAAGCACAACAGCTTAGTAGTTTTATTGTATCACTTTGGTTCATTGAGAGGCCCTATTGGGCCATGTAGCTACAAAACACCAACCTCACCCCGGGCACATGGGCACCCCAAACACTCAATCCTATCCGACGGTTTAGCTATCCCATAATATTACTTCTCATCCCATCGCCAGTGGATTGAATTTGAGACCTCCAATTTAGAAGTTCAAGCTCTCAATCATTTGGGTGTCTATGAGGGATCAATGGCTCATTAGTTTATAACACAGAATACATCACAGGAGAAGATTATATGCGTAGGGTCCATTCTGACAAGACCAAATTATACAAATCTAGGTGAATGAAATGTAATTACATGAATAGATTGAGAGTAATTAAAAGAAATGTTGATTCAATAACACATTTATCACATTAAACTGCAAGTGAAAATTAAATTAAGTTTTATACTAGCTCTCGCTGATTTTCATAAGCAAACCTTCCACACCTGTAACTACTCCCCCAGTGTACCACTTGCAAGCTCTAAGTTAAGCTCCGGGACATCAACACTTGCAGTAGCTTTACTGGTAACAAAATGGCTGTCGGAACATGATTTGCAGCCACATCATACAGAAAATGCATGCAAGTCTAAAATTTGAGAAATGTCTACAATTCTGTAACCTCCACTCACTAATAACACATATGGACAGCATATATGGCCTTCTTAATGGACCTTCTTAAGCAACGACATTGCATAAATACATACACACAGAGAGCGAAAGAGAGAGTGAGGGAGGAAAGGAAGGCAGAAAACACATGTATTGTTCAATATATTTATGTAGAGAGAGAACAGTATCTAACTTATAATGGTAGGATTCTTTATTCTTCAGAACCAGCAAATTGATAACCTAAAAAAACACTGAATTGGAATAGGTGTTCTAGTCTGTCTATTGCATATAAATTTACAGACTAAAAAACCCTGCTCTGTAGGATCATTCATGCAGCAATTTCAGCAGATGCAGAAGATTGCATGCATAAAGATACCATGACTCAAGTTGTTTTCCCGTGATTTCATAATCTAGGATAATCAAGCTACCCAACCGCACATGAACCACAGAATTTGACTGCAGCCACTTATAAATATATATTGGTTTTATTAAAAAAGAAAAAAATCCTTCTAACAGGTCAAACGCAACATAAAACCGAAAGAATAAGTACTAGGCATTAGGCCCACAGAATATTCCAGTTACTCCTATATAAGTCACCAGAGATCCAATGCCACCTCCAAAAATAACCTTCTGCTCAATCCCTGTTGCATAAAATATGTTCGTAATTATGTTAGGAGGGGTTTCATGGGCAAGCATGTCTCATTTAGTATCTCATATGCTCATTCGATCCAAGCTGAGTCACTGAATTCGATGTTATACCTCACAACAGAACTCATCTCCAACGGAAATGCGAAACACAGAAAACAGAAAAGGAAGAAGAAAACAAAGGAGAAAGTAGGAGGACAACAAGAGCAGGCAGCTGAGACTAATCATTGAATTTCAATTCATAATTCAACTCCCATTATCCATACCATCTCGCAAGCACCAAAATATGAAAAATTAAGAGGGCAGACCCTAAAAATCAAAAACCAAGCAGATATAAAAAATCATGGAATTCTATGGAACACAACAAAAGTCCTGATTGGTTATTTACTTTGCACAACCTTTTCATTAGCAATGGCCTTTTTGGTGGGCTATATTGAGAATTGCAACAAGGATATGAGAATATTGAAAACCTAGCATATAATATTAGATCTGGATAGAGTGCATTAAGCCTCGAGGGAAAGCAGAGAAGGGAGGCAATAAAGACTAATCACATGCTACGCGGACAGACCTTCAAAGTCAAGGCAAACTCATAATTCATTATTGTTGCAAACCATGAGAACAAGTATTTACAGACAAGGATATCTAATCCGAGAAGCAGGGTCCATTGACACATTCTGAATAAGAAATATCTCCTATAGGTTTCCAATGATCCAACTTCACCATATGCCACTTTTTGAACAGGGAAAAAGGAAAAAAGGTAAGTATTTCTACTCTTTCTACTTCTCAATCACAAATTAAATCCATGATAGAATAGTCTTGCCAATATCTCTCCCTTCTTTTCAATGGATATGCAAAAATGATCCCACAATTACAGAAATACTATAGAAGGAAAAATTGCATGCAATTCCGAAGAGAAAAATTGGAGCAGACCTTAATGACATCACCGCTTAAGTCATTTACATTCTTCACGCACAGAGTGATTCTCTTTCCTTTTTCAAGAATTCACCCACCAGGCTTCAGCTGCATGGGAAATAACTTCGAATTACATCTTTGAGATAACAATAGAAAGTGCGGGAACTTACTACAAACCTCTACCCACCAAAAAACAAAACCTGTTGCAACAAACTTGAGAATTGTGGTAACCACAGGCATCACAAGTGGATGCCATGATTATTACTTCCTGAAAGTATGGAATCTCAGCAGTCAGTCAAGGTTAGAGAGGTTTGTCCACTTAGCAAGGAATTCAAAATGTCCGTGCACTGAATCAGAATGTAAAATGTCAACCCAACACTTCAGTAAATATTAATTTTCACACGCCAAGTTCCAAATGAAATAACAGATCATAAAACTAGACCATGCAATGCTGTTACACAACTATAACACTAAACATAAAAAGTTTCAAGCTCTTACAGTTACAATTACATTCGACAATTTGATTGTCAAATGACTCTTGTAATACGTTCCTAATACATGCAACATAAACATCCCCTTAATAATAAACAGCAACTCCTCCTAGTTCCCAATTAATCGTTCATTTAGAATGGCCCAAAATTGATTGAATGTGGTATTTCAAAGGTAAGCAATTTCCAAAGTGAAATGGAGCTCCTTTTCCAGCTCCAAGAAGGACGAACAAACAAGAGCCGCCTCTCAAAACAAAATAAATTTTTTAGCTTCCCAACATGTTGGACACCATCCAAAAAATGCTTATACATGCTTTCTTAAGTAGATCTCACTGCTCTCTCCAGCTCTTTCCACGTTCCAGTGACAAAGCTCGATCTTATCATCATAGTAAATTGAAATGATTTGTAAAATCACAAGTCAATTTTGATTGCATTGAGGTGATTGATGTTCATCTCATAATTCACATACCCTATCCCAAAGAACTTTCACTGGTCCAGGCAATATTATGAGAATAAAAATGATCCTTTTTTTCCCACAATTCCAATAGAGAATAGTATGTTTCTTTTTTATTTTAGATGAAAGACAAGAAGAGAACTATGTAAATAGGGTGAGGTATGAACCTCCAAAAAAAGGGCTATCCACAGAATTCCCATTTGTGTAAAATGGTAGACAAAAAAATACTTTCAACACACAATAAATGTTGAAAAAGCCAGGCTCAAGAACAAAGCAACCACATTCCTTTCACCCAAATCCAAAGCACCCACCCTCCATCCCATAAGATCTTCCACCTCACCCTAACCCCATGTCTGAATAATTAACCCAGAAGTCAAAATTGCACATAAAGAGATAGGGAATCAAAATGCAATCGGCAAAACCCAATGGCTCTAACATGGGGATGATAACAGGCTAGAATACTAGAGTTACACCCCATCTCGAAGATTATGTATCAACGAGGAACCTGCTTGGAAGAAAACAGAAAAAAGAATACAGGGTGAAGGACAATAGTAGTAGATATGCTCCCTGAACATTTTTCCGATGATCAATTATCGTCTTACAAAACATAGAGAAGAAGACTTAAAAAGCAATCTACCAAACTAGATCGCCAACCATGATGGCAGGTAGCTCAGAACATTCACATCTAAAACATAACCATAAACTAAAGCACAAAAAAGCTACTTGAATCCTAGCCCAACCTAAGCTAACCGAGTCCCTCTTACATCCAAACCTCGAAACCCAATTTATTTACAGAACAAGTTACGATACCTGCAAAAAGTGCAATAAAACGGGAAAAAGGTCAAAAAAGAACCGTATGATTTGAGTACAACTCGGACATGAGTTGTTGTGTCAGTGAGTCCCCCGAGATTGCTTATGTGTTGTCCACGTGGCAACTGTAAATCGCGGAGGTGTCGGCCTAGCTTTTTTTTTTCCTTCTTTTTCTATTGCTCTTATTCGAGAAAATTAAGCAACTAGATGAATTGTATTGTATTGTAAAGGAAGTCTTATAAAAATTAGCATTACCTTTTTTTTTGTCTATTCTCTCTTCTCTTTCTTTTTATTTTATAAATTGCAATTAATCATAAACAAACCAAAACTTAGACATATAAAACAAAATAGGAAATATATTTTGGGACGAAATAAAATATACAAAACTAAAAAAAATTACAGCATCAACTGATAAATTAACGAGACAAGGAACAACATGAAACTGAATGTTACAATCTAAACATCCAATACACTGCAAATACTGTTTCTAGACGACCCATTACTGGTCCGGGACAAGAAAGTAAAGTGAAAGGTGGTACAGAGGGCTAGCGGGAACCGAGGAATTAAGCAATATGGACCACATTATTCGATAAATATGGAATCTAGGCGGGGGAAACAGTTGAAGGACCTTTTGAGTTTGGATTCGGCTTCCCAACAACAAAATGGATCAATTTCTTCACGCTACTCTTTAACACCTTACCTCTCTTTGGAATCCACCTCGGTGCCTCGCCACCATTAGCATTGTTGATACGTTGCCCATCCATGCTTGATATCAATCTACAATATCGTACTTACAGAATAGGACTATATTATCATTTCTTTTATCATTGCCCACCATTAGGACTAGTTTTTTTTAATTTTATCTTCCAATGGTCAATCTACAATATCGTACTATTAACATGCATTGTTGATGCGTTGCCTACCTCGGATGACAACCGTGAGGAGGACGATAAAGATGAAGATGTCGGTGAGGACGACGACGAAGGAGAGGAAGACGGCGATGAGAGAGACAGCGAGGAGGAATACAGTGAAGTGGAAGAGGAAGCAGAGGAGGAGAAGAAGGAGGAGGAGAAAGAAGAAGAAACTGGTGATTATAACGATGACGACAAGAAGCCCCCATGGGAAATCGATAGCGACAGTGAAAGCGACTACGAGACAGAAGAGCTCAAGGACCAGTTCCGCCGCTATAACAAGCAAATCATTGACAGCGAAGTATTCCCTTTTTAACCATACATACATAAATGTTGTTTATTATTATTATTTATTTTTTCCCTTTATATTTGAAATTGAACTTGAACTTGAGTTTGATTGCTCTAAATAACCAATTAATGATCAATAGTGTTTTTTATGGTATCATCAGGGTTTTGATGTTGATTTTGTTCCAAACGTGAGCTTTTTCGGCGGGGTTCGACCTGTTAATTTGGAAAACGAGAATAGCTTGTCTACCAAGTGGGTGAAGGACTGTGTGTGTTTTGCCATTAAGGAGCACAACGAACGAGAGGTTTTTTTCCCAACCCTTCTTCCTATCTCCCTTCTCTCTCCCTCTCCTCTCTTTCTCTCTCCTAGCGTTAGTTTTTGTTGATTTGTGTTATGTTGGTGTTCAAGTATGATAATCATTTCCCTTGTTTAATTTTGGCTGTGTTTGATAATGGAAAGCCGATTTACAATTGGAGTCTATTGTGAAGGCAAATTATAGTCCTGCTGCTGGTAAAATGTTTTACATTACGTTTCAAGTCAGGGAGTCCTCCTCTGGTCCGGTGTTAACATATCAAACCAAAGTGTTTTGGGGTTGGACTGATAAACACGTCATTGAGGTGGATCTTTTCCGGCCAAGACGTGAAGTCAGGGCTATCAGCTAAATTAGCCACAGCTGTTGTGGTATCTCTCGTCATTTCCTGCATTCAATTCAGCTGCTGTTGTTTTTTTTTTGTTATTTTTCCCAATAATAGTTTTATCCGCTAGCTGAATATGCAGTTGGATGGTATATTTCACCTCATTTGTACCCAATGTAATTGTTATCTGTTGATCATACTTTAATCCGTAGTGCCTTTTCTGCCTGTCCCAAAGTCTGCATTTTGAATGGTCCTTGTTTGGTTACTGGATGTTTTATTTTTAGTTGCGGGTGAATCCACTGTTTCAAATCTTTATCAAGTCATGCTCGCGGATCTTCTCGAGGAATGCTGAAAATATGTCCCATTTTAAATATGTGTGTTTAAAGTGGATAATCTTTTGCCCCGATGAGTATTTATGGATGAGTTCTTAGGCGTTTCTATAAAACAAAATTTATGGATGATGATTATTATTATGAGCGACGATTTTGTCACGGATGGAAGCTACCATGAGCAATGCTTGCAACATCACCGCATGCCTGTTCATGTGGTGTATTAGTTTTTAACTGTCGTAGTGAAAAAATGACTAGTCGATCACGACTGATATTTCTCGCGTCATTGGATGTGAGGAGATGTGAGAGAAGATATTGGGATATGGAAATGCAAATTAACTAATTGGAAATTCTTTTCACATTGTTACTTACCAGCGATTAATGTTGCGTTTTGTCTTGAACTTTGGAATCAGCAGGAATGATCTTCCTTTAAGAAAAAATGAATGGTAGAAACCCACCAAATTTAATGTATCCTAGTTGATGCAAATGGAGAGAAACCGTTGGCATAAAACGGAGTGATACCACTCTTCAATTGCAGAATAAAAGATTGGTCATATGGGCGAAAGAACCAATAAAGAGACCAATCCAAGTTGTAACAAACCTTACAAGGAGTTCTATGTACAAATATGCAACAGAACAATAGGTTAAATGGTAAATAGAGGTCTGGTTTGACTAACACAGCCCCACTTCAAGTTCAACGCCTTTGCTTCTCCTCCTCTTTTCTCTTATCTAATCTGAATCTGAAAATGAAGACTATAGCATAGTAGAAATCTATCAATTGATTACATTAAGCATCATGGATGTTAACAAAAGACACATGCCCACCACAGGATATGAATAGCTATCAAATATAGATGGCATATTTGAGCTAGATCTTCGAATCACCCTGCCATAACCTTGGTGCCCCCCACTTCTCACCCCACGAGTTTCTCGCATTATGACTACCACCAAGTATTTAATTAACAATTCCAATAGCTTATTTTTATTGAATTCATATTTGTCTTTAAAATTTTCAATTTTTACTACATGGAATACTGAACACAAATAACCAAGATGATTCTTCAAATAAAAACTATAATGTCATAATTTTTTTTTTTAATACAATTATCTAATGCCTTTCAATGTCAGTTAAGAAATCTCTAAAAACTTGATCATCTTATTGGGTACCAAAACCCCACATCACATGCACATGCATGTCCCCCAACAAAATATTCTCACAGCAGATTGTCTCCGTGACTGTCCGTACACATCCAAAGAGTTTTCTCGGCGTTGTGGTTGTCCCTATATTTATTTATTCAGGTAACAGAAACCACAAGCTGTTCTACCTCTTCTTGAGTTTCTCGTTGGCACATAGAGATGTTCCTTGGCATGGTTGCTGGAATGGTGTTTTTGATAAGGTGGGCCCTTAATTTGGTAATTTCATAGTACAATTTGTGGAATACAGAACAATAAAGGAAAAAGCATCTATATATATATATATATATATATATATATCAGACAGCGTCTTTTGGTTGCTCCCACTAACTAATTACAAATAACCATTAATGCATATTTTATTAGAAGAAATTTAACTCTCAAAAATATGATAATATAAAACAAAATTGATAACTGAATCAAATAGACTCTTAATTATTTTCTAGTAATATAATAGTATGCGAAAGAAGCGGTGGAAACTTAATCTTAAAAAAAAAAAAGGTTGTATATATATATATTAAAAAATCAATATCTATATATATTTATAAGAATTGTATTAAAGGAACATAAAAGCGGTTTATTGTTAAAACAAAAATAGATTTGTATTGGAAAAGGAGAGGGTTATTTTGGAGATATGGAGAAGTTTTTGGCTGAAAAGTAAATTTGTAAGAACCACCGCGTGAACTGTGCGAAAGGCGCAGATCTCCCCAATTCCGCTGGCCTGGCTTTCTAATTCTAATTCTAATCGTAGGGTTTCTCCATTAGTCTGTTTCCGATGAGTTCCGATTCGGCCAAGGCGGCGTATGTGGCGGAAGCGCATGCGGAGGGAGTATTAGGAGGAGGATCGGATTCGGATGATTTATCTAAGGAATCAGCCCTGAAGAAGCACAAGTTTGATCACGGCGAGAGGAAAGAAAGACGAAGAAGAAGAAGAACTGGTAGAAGATGAGGAAAATAATGATGACAATAATAATAATCTGAGCGACAGCAAAGAAGGTTCGGATGACGACCGTGAGGAGGACGAAGAAGACGAAAACGATGGTGAGGACGGCGACGAAGGAGAGGAAGACGACGATGAGGAAGAGAGCGAGGAGGAATACAGCGAAGTGGAAGAGGAGGCAGAGGAGAAGAAGAAGCTGGAGGAGAAAGAAGAAGAAGAAGATGATGATGAGGAGGAGGAGGACGACGACAAGCGGCCCCCATGGGAAATCGACAGCGAAAGTGAGAGCGAGTACGAGACGGAAGAGCTCAAGGACCAATTTCGCCGGTATAACAAGCAAGTCATTGCGAGCGAGGTATTCTATTTTAACCATACATACATACAGTTATAATTATTACTATTATATCTTTTTCTTTCTTCAGATTGGAACTTGATCGATTGTCTGGACTGGATAACCGGTTAATGATTAATAGTTTTTGGTATTATTAGGGTTTTGATGTTGATTTTGTTCCCAGTGTAATTTTTTGGGGTGGGGTTCGACCGATTGATTTGGAGCGCAAGGAAGACGAGTACCCCAAGTTGGTCGAGGAGTGTATGGTATTTGCCATTAAGCAACACAACGAAGAAAAGGTTTGTTTTCTTTTTTTTTTTTTCTTTTCCAGTGTTGTTGGTTTTTGTTTTCAATGTTATTAGTTTTTGTTGATTTGTGTCGTGTTGATGTTGAAAAATGATAATTATTGGGTTCACCTCAATTTTGTTTTGTTTGTGTTTGAGAAATAGGGAGTTAATCTACACCTACACCGTATCCTGATGGCAAATCTTGGAGGAGCAGGTTGATTGTTCTACGTTACATTTGAAGCCAGCGAGTCCTCTTCTGATTCGGTGGAAACCCATCAAACCATAGTGTTTTGGGGTTGGAAGGACAGCCTCGTCTTTGAGTTGAAGCTTTTCAGGCTCAAACCTGAAACCAAGGCTAACAATTAGCTGCTGCTGCGGTATTTTCCAATTCTTTCTTAAAACAATTTCACTGTTTTGTGTCTTTCCTCGTTCCTGCAATCAAATTGAGCTAGTGTTGTTTTGTGTCAGTTGTCACGTCATCAATAGTTTTATCTGCTAATATGCAGTTGGATAATCTAATTGTTATCCGTTGATTATACTTTGATCTGTAGTTCCTTTTTGCCTGTCCCAAAGTCTATTTTTTAAATAGTCCTTTGTTTAGTTACTGGAGGTTTTATTTTACTTTGCAGGTGAATCCATCACGTCGAATATTTCCCAAAGTCGTGCTAATGGAGTTTTGCAAGGAATGCTGAAAACATGCCCTATTTCAAATCTGTGTGTTTAAAGTGGATAATCTTTTGCCTGATGACTATTTATGGACGATCTCAGGTGTTTCTGTGAAGCAAAATTTATGGATGATGATTGTTACAAGTGATGATTCTGTCATTGATGGCAGTTACTATGAGCAATGCTTGCAATATCACCTCATGCCTGTGCACGTGGTATTTTAACAATCTTAACCCAAAAAGCTGTCTGAAAAGCATAGTAAATATACGTGATTTTGCAAAAACTCGACAAATTAATGAAAGTGGAGATATAGGACTAAGAAGTTCACGATAAATGATAATATAATTAAAATTGATAATAAGATGATATAATTAAAATTAATAATAATGATGATATTGACGAATTTTTACACCACAATATTGAAAAGTGATTAAATATACAAGTTAAGAAATTATATAATTATAAAAAAGAAAAGAGAATTATATGAAAATTTTTTGATTTTATTTGATAATTAAATTATATTTTCTTATCGATTCTACGTAAATTTAATAATCAAATGGGCCCAAATGCTTTTTCCTTAAAGCTTACGTCTCGAATATTGCACGTCCTCCTTTTTTTAACTATACGAAATCCAAACTTTGATAGCTGAGATTCTGTTAACGAGTAGATACTTCTGCAGGAGCATAATCGATTTTTTTGATTAAATACATTAAGAGAAGTTTTTCCACACTTTATAACAGAGATATAGAGGAAAGGTGCCCATCTCGCAATACGAGGCAGTAGTTCTATCATGACATCCTCCTTCCAAGGTGTCTACCTTGAAGCATTGGTTCCAGTCGTCTAGTCTAGTTTGAGTAAGTCTGAGCATGAGTGCTTTCAAACATCAACTATTATAATACAGGAGATGGGAATACCAACTTCTTTCATCTAACTCCTTTTGTGACATTGAACCTTTAGGCTTGCAAGTCACTTATTGGAGGTCCAGGGTGAAAACTTAGAGGGGTTCGGGGTACTGCCATTACGCGCAATTATTTGAATCCGAAGGTCAATGATTCCCATACCGAGGGCTTCTTGAAAGGGATCCCTGAACACCACTCCCTCACTCGAAACTAAAAGCAACTAATCTTACTTGGTTCAACTCTATTTGTGACCTTTTCTCGTATGTCGGACTCTCTATCTTCTTGGGTAGATAATCGATCGTCTTTCATTTTGATAGTGAGTACTATTCTCTTAATCAATTCCCCTATCCTACCTAGGTTTATAAATTTCTTTATCAATTCTATTACCTTATCCTTACCCATGAGGTTCCAACATTTGATCCTTAATTGACCCTAGGAGTTTTTTCCGGGCATACTTAAAAAAGGGTTTCTATACACCCCAACCCCATCCCTCGGAAAGAAAAAGGTAGCACCAAAGAAAGGAAAGGCCGAGATGGGGTTCAAGTGGGCAACTACAAGGTAACTTTGCTTTCCTAATATCTATCTAGTTGCTCTTTGGTTGTCAAGGAAGTATGCAAGATTCTGTCGTTGCTTACTTTGCCAGGACGGTAGCGGGAAGAAGCATAATCCTCTTCAATCCATTCCATCAGTGAACAATTCAAGATTCCTTCTTTGCCTGCCTTTTCTTTTCTCTGCGTTCAAGGTCTATCTCTCAACTCTTTCCCGCGAAGGAGACAAGGGCGAGGCACTGAACATGGCTTCGCTCCTCAACCTCCATCTGTCATTAGTAATCTAAATCCACTTTTCCTATTCACTGGTATACTGCACGCTACAACTAGCAACCCCTTGACTAGTAAGGGAAAAAGTGCGGAATTCACTGGCACAACAAGTACGCCAAAAGCAGCATGAAAACGAAGTGCTACGCCAACGAATTCACATGTTATCGTACAGGCGGCGCGAAGGGATTGGATTTCACCTATGATCAGATCAGTGGGCAACCATGGTCAACTATTTTGTTTTTTGTGGCGTTGTTGAAAGCGAATTTTTAAGTAGACCCGGCTTAGTCGGGATGAAAGGGTTAACGTATGATCATCTTAATGTGAGAGTTACTATAGATGTATCTTGACTGCTTGTTTCCGCTCCTAGATTGAGACTGAAAGCGCTATCAGTGTTAGAAGGTTTCATTTTGTATCATTCTAGTTCAGATTCAATATCGAAATATCAGTTGATAAAATCATAGGCAAATTCCTGTATCACCTGGTAAGAAAGTGGAGAAAAACCAAATCAGAATGGTTCCACCTACTCAAAAGTAAGAGGGGAAGCCGCCTACTACTATAATCCCGGTTTTTGCAACAGTTGCGTTGTTAGCTGCACGGAGTACGGTAGAATTCCTCGGTACGGTCATTCGGAAAGTTCCCCCGAGGACGACTCCCATACAATTCTTTTTCGAGCTGGAGAAGCGTCTACGGATCAAGCATCGTATCCATCTAACTGCTGGCCACCGACGCTCCGCCATCCATTCCAAGTTTAGGAACCTAGGTACTAGTATCCCGATCAAACAGCTGACGAAGGAGATGAGCAAAACAGGGAGTCCACTGGACGGGGTTCAACTTTGATAATATAGTATTTAGAGAAATTTCAAACTCATGATGTTAAGTTTCCTAGTTTGTTTAAAAAGCAAGGTTGTTTAGTTGTTTCTTGTTTGTGAAAGAATTGGAACCGTTTTCAAGTATTCAAGGAATGTTTCTTATTGGACACTGGGATAGTGCAGAGCAAAGCGTTATTATTAGTAGTGTGATGAAGATTCCCATTTTGGGACTTTTCTTTCAAGAGATGATGATCATCGTCTTGGTAGTGGCAACAATGCCAGCAACTTCGTGGCTCCAAACAATTTTAACTTTCGGGGAATCACCAACATCTTTCTCTTTTCCCTCCTCCTCTTCATCTCGAAAGTTGGGGAAACGAAGGGTACTCACAAAAGAGAAAACAGAGAAATGGCTACGCCAACAAGAACAGGGAGAGATTTATATGCATTTTTAAGAGTTTTAGTATGTAAACATAAAATTGAATACAAGTTATTAATATTAAAATTTAATTATTATTAATCTACCGTCTATCGAATGATGATCCAGTTGACCCATTATTCATGGGACGATGGGGCAACTACAAATTGTCCACGTGGCGGCTGTCAATCGCGGTGGTATCGGCATTTTTTCTTTTTGCTTTTGGTTGCTTTTTTTCCTTTCTTTTTCTCTTGCTTTTATTAAAAAAAATTAAGCAACTCGATGAATTGCAGAGGACGTCTAATAAAAATTACCATTTCCTTTCTTTTTCCTTCTCTCTTCTGTCCTCTCGTTTCTGTCCTTTCGTGAATTGCAATTAATCATAAACATGCCAAAACTCAAATATATAAAACAAAACATAAAATGTATTCTGGACACAACTAATATAAATTACATAATCCTTCGTAGTAACATCAGATTACAATATATATCAAACAACATATACATGAAGGAAACAAGGAACAACGTGAAACTGAATATTACAATCTAAACATCTAGTACACTGCAAATATTGTTTCTGGGCGACCCATTGTTGGTACAAGACCACTTTTTTTTGGGTACCCGCACACAAGCGGAACAAGAAATTAAAGACAGAGCTGGTACAAAGGGCTAACAGGAACCGAGGAATTAAGCAATATGGACCACATTATACAATAAGTATGGCAGCTAGGAGGGGAAAACGGTCGAAGAACCTTTTGAGTTGGGACTCGGCTTCCCAGCAACCGAATTGATCACTTTCTTCACGCTACTCTTTAACACCTCGCCTCTCGGTGGCACCATCCTCGGTGCCTCGCCACCATTAGCATTGTTACGTTGTTTATCCATGCTTTGTATCAATCTACAATATTGCACGTACCGGCTACAGAGGTTGCTTATTTGTCTGGAGACTGGAAGGAAAAGTTTCAATTGTGTAAGGGATGATTGCTCATGGTCATTGGCTTCCATATTTATAGGGTTAATGTCCCGAATTAATCCTCTGCCTAGATTCGAACATGCTCGGAGGAAGATTACACTGAAAACCAATGGAAATTTCTGCTTGAATTATAAAAAGCATAGTGTTTTTTTAGTTGTAATTACGCATTCAAAATTTTGAGGAAAGGGATGTGTAATTTCTTAATTGTTGTAATCTCATGGAGTTGCATCACCTTATAAAGGGATGGATTTGAGATGTGTAGTTGCAACAAGTATTCCATACAAGTCTGCTATCTAGTTTTTTTTTTCGTAAAAAAAAAAATTGGTACATCGTAAATAAGACTCAAATTTTGCGGGAATTAGAAGCAGCTGTGGTTTAAACCTGTAAACCTCCCCCAACAGTAGTTAGTCTATGACAATTGTTTGAAGAATTTGCGAGTTTCTCATGTTCAAGATTAAACTAAAAGATAATGTGCCCCATTTGATTTTTATCATTAATGCTGGATTGTTTTAATTGTTAATCGTGTAGACCGTAGAACTTTGAGCTACAGTTTAGTTTGGTCTTTGCACCGTGTTGGGGGTAACACGGTGGCGTATAATCTCACACAATCCACGCCGTACGCCAGAAAAACCAGACCCATCTTCCATGCAAAAGAACCTAAAATTACCTTTCGTTGGATTTCAGTTAGCATTGTTGTGAACATGAGCAGGTCACGAACGTTGGAACTCCGAAGGTGCAAAGGAATTTTGGTGTTATTTTCTTTTATTGGACTAAAAATGTCTACTTGAGTTGTATCTCCCTGAATTAAAATGTGGATGAGTCATAAATTTATATTTCTTTCAATGGAAAACACAAATTCTTTTATCAGGGACCCTACAGTTTCCAAAAATTATAAGGTAAAGCTATATGGGCAGGAACGAGAGAATAGTGATTTGGGAAAGACAAAATTTCTATGTTGATGATATTTTGAGTTAATGGGTCTAACAATCATTCATGGAATGAAAAGTAAATAAACGCTTATTTGCATAAGATTGCAATCCCATTATAGGAAAAGAAATAATTTCCATTTTTATGTTTGATAAAGTTTATATTGAAATACAAATATATTTTTATTTGTTAATAAATCTTTTTTATTCGAAACTGGTTTCCTGTTCTGATAGTTCTTAGAAGTTAGTGGGGGCAAAAACATTTGTTCAGTGGGGCATCCTTGAAAACTCTAAATAGTTGGCAAATAAAATCTTGTTTTCTATCTACATCCGTCCGCGGAAGATTAGGGCCGGCATTTTGTAGGGCAATCCGTGGAAGATTAGGGCCGGGATTTTGTGGGGCAAATGGTTGTGTGGTGCTGGGTTGTTGGGTGAGTGAGTCCACCGTGATTGCTGATCGCGGCGGTCTCTTTTATTTGCTGAAGGAGATGGAAGGAAATGAGCGTGTTTTTGGAGGTCTCTGCTTTATTTTTCCTTTTAAATTTTTTTACGAGAAAATTAAGCAACAAAAGAATTGTAGAGGAAGTCTAACAAGAATAATTTTTTTTTCTTTTTTTTTTTTTTGTGAATTACTATAAATCATAAATATGTCAAAATATATGTATATATAATAAAATAAAATATAAAATAATTATTTCAACCATAATGTAATATTGACAACAAATTATACATACATAATTCTTGACATTGAAAATAATTAATAATGTATATTAAATAATATGTGAATATTTGAAATAACAAATAATAATTTTTTTTTTTAAAATTAGAACAGTAAATTAAAATTCAAACTAGTATAAACTGTTAATATAAATAAATAAATTAATGAATAAACTATATTAAATAGTAAAAAAAAAATTATTATTTATATACAGATTTTAGTTAAATACCCGCCAAAGCCATTGTTTTGAGTGTGAAAAATGTTACATTTGTTTCTCATGTTTAAGACTTAATTAAAAGATAACAAAACTCCATATCACTTAAAATTTCTTATCATTAAAATAAATAATAATAAAATAAAAAATATAGTTATTTATGATTGATGCAGTTGTGCCATCCCATTTGCAGGGAAACCATGCTTTTCCGAATGCATGTGAAACTTCAAAGGCTTTTAATTTGTATATAAACTTAGATCAAATTGATCCTTGCACCGTTTCTCGGGGAAACACGGTGTTCGTACACGGAGTTCACGCGTACACTGGAAAAACTAGACCCATCTTTTTGAAGAAGAAACCTGGATTTCCTAATCCTGAATTTCCTTGGTAACTACGTTGGATTTCAGTTAGCATTGTCGTGATCATGGCACCCTAACTGCGAGCAGATCCTTCTGCACTTGTCTTTTTCTAACTTCTTATTTGAGGAAGATAGCTCGAAGATATTTCTTGCTTTTAACAACCGAAAAAAGGATACTTCCATGAACGTTACCACGTACCAATAGCCCATCAGCAGCTATAGAATTTCTGCCTTGGCCCCATAGACCAGAAAATAAAAAAAAAAGGTCTTTGATTGGGAACTCTGTGTCTTCCAAAAATCATAAGATAAAGCTAAATTGCAGTGTTATAATAGATTAGTGTGTGAAACAATTTAAAATTTATGTTGATTGCAGTTTTTATAGTTTTGAATGTTGTAAAATTGTATATGTATTGATTATATAATCTAATCTATCTGCTTACTTTTATCGCTAAAGGAATAAGTTTGACTCACTGAATTACTAACAACCGTTCGTGAACCAATCCCATCATCAAACTATACAAATCAAAACTTTAAAATTTAATTAGTTTAATTAGTTAAAAAAAATAGTTAAATTGATATTTAATAATAAATAAAATTTTTTTTATTACTAATTAAAAAATAATTATTATAAATAACTTATTTTGACCAAAAATTATTTTTATTGATTAAATATAAAAGTTTTTGAGAAAAAAAAGTAAAAAAAAAAATTACGAAAAACAAAAACTTGTTCATATGATAAATTTTAATTTTATTAATTATATTACAAATTCAAATAAAATTTATAAAAGTCAATTTTAACTTTAAAGGTTAAAACCTAAATATAAATTAAACAATTTAAGGAGTTAAATTGTAAATTTTGGTATTTTTAGTTACAATTGGTCTAATCACAAACTAAATCTATTTTTTCTAACATTTTAGTGATTTTTTATGTTCAATCCGAGATTGATGGATTTTAGCTGATTTCTTTTTATTTTTTAATTAATTTGTAAAATATTAACGTAAACTAATAAATTAGTTAACAAATTATCTTGAAAAATAAAATTAAAAAAAAATTATTATTTACACCTAGGTTTTAATCTTATATACACCAAAACTAATATCTTTAAGTGTGAAAAATATTATCTTGAATTTGAATAAATATTAAGATTAGATTTTAATTTTAATTTTAATTTTATTTAATTAAAATTAAAATTAGATTATTATCGTTTGTTTTTTAATATTATATTTCTAAAGATCAGAGTAGGACAAGCTTATAAGGGAGAGAAAAGGTTCTGTAATTATTTATGGAAAATGAGTAAATCAATTTATCTCTTGTTTCAAGCTCTCTGTCTTCTCATCTTCAACAACATCGCAGCCCTACTCTTCTGCTTTTACCCGTTTCCTTTCTTACTCAATTCGTGTTTCTTACGGGCAATTAGGGCTTTGACTTATGTTTGTGTTCTGTTAGTTGAGAGTTGCTGCGAGAAAGGACGTTGAACCTAGCATTTACAAGGACAAGGTCCTCTTGATTGTTAATGTTGCTTGGCAATAATAATCATTGCTTTCCTGATCATTCTATTCTTTAGGCTGAGATGGAGGTGTTTTTAAACTTATTCAAATAATTCTATTTTACGGAACAAAGAGAATAACTTACAATAAAGACATCCTTATTTTGCTAATAATCTGTATACCTCCTCCCACTGTTTTGACTTGTGCGTAATGGAAATTCGTAGTTTCATGCTTATCATTAAGCTGTAGCAGTATATCTATTGGTTCACTCCTTACTTGTGATTTTGATGCAGTGGCTTGACCATTTCAAACTACAATGAGCTGATTGAGTAGTACCAAAAATACAAGATCAAAGTTTCTACCTATATATATATATATATATATATATATAATTCTCTTGTTCATCTTGAACAAATGAAGATATAAACCCATTCATACTGTAGTTATTTACTGTTACTCCGTCATGAGCATGAATTTTCCAAGATCAACACTTGTTCATCTATAATGTCTTTAGTGATTGTCTTAAATTTGATTTTTTTTTTTTTTAATATGTAGTATATTTTAAAGTACAATTTTATTTTAAGAATTTGTTTATCTTAAAATAGATTAACAATATTTATTTTATTTGATTGATAATTAATTAATTAATATAAAGAATAAAAAATAAATAAAATTTAATAAATTAAATAATAAGTATATAAATTAGGTTGATGATTTCTTAAATAAGGTTTATGGTTTATGAACATTTAATTTGTAAGGGATTTATGTAAGACTATAAGAAGTGTATTCTATAACTAATTAGGGTGATAAATGATGATAAAATTGAAATTAATAATAATGATAATATTAATAGATTTTTATATGTCACATCTAAAAATGTATAAAAATAATTAGTAGTAGATCTTAACGGAAGGGTACAAGTTAAGAAGTTTTATAATTAATAGAAAAAAGATAATAAGAATTATATTCATGGTAAGAAATCATATTGATTTCATATTTGATAATTAAATTATATATATTTTCAAAAATCTACATAAATTTCATAATTTAGTATTTAGAGAAATTTTAAACTTAATTAAGAAGACATTTCATGATGTTAAGCTTCCGAGTTGGTCTAAGAAACAAATTTCTTTTTTTCTTTTTTCCTTATAGAATTTCACGATTTCTTGTTTGTGCAAGAATTGGAACCGTTTTCAAGTATTCAAGGAATGTTTCTTATTAGATATTCGTCAAGGGATATTGCAGAGCAAAGCATTATTATTAGTAGTGTGATGAAGGTTTCCATTTTGGGATTTTTCTTGATTCAAGAGCTGATGATTCGCGTCTTGTCAGTGGCAACAATGCAAGCAACTTCTGTCGATGGCTCCAAACAACTTAAACTTTCAGGAACCACAACATTTCTCTTTTCCCACCTCTTCTTCACCTTGAAAGTTGGTGAAACAAAGGCTACTCCCACAGAGAGAAAACAGAGGAATAGTTATGCCAACAGGAACAACGGCAGCGTAGGGCACAATACAAATAAATGGAGACCAAAGAGAGTTAACGGCAAAATGGAATGTTAATTTTAGTTTGAAGATTAAAGAGAGAAGGAAACATTTATATGCGTTTGTAAGACTTTTATTATATATACGAAAATTAAATATAAATTTTTAATATTAAATTTTAATTATTAATTTATCATTTATCAAATAAAAATTTAATTTACTCATTATTTATTATTAAATAATGAACAACTAAAATTTACTGTTATGGACTTGCCTCGAATTTCTCCATACAACTTTAAATTCATTGTTATGGGCTTTGCCTTTAATTTCTTTACGTAACTTTACTAATTTGGAGTACCAGTAACACAAGTCGATATATAATGGTCAAGGTAAAATAAGAGACACAATTGGGAGCAACCTTTAACCATATAACCAGTAACGGAGATAAATGGCAAGCCGGAGAGTTAAAATTCATGTACGAGTGTTCCCTGTCACTTCAAGGCCGATGAACCTCCGGCGACCAAGCAAGCAGAGTAAAGAACCCAAGGCGCCGCAGACCCTCTTACACCCAAACGTTGAAACCCAATTAATTTACAGAACATGTTACCATACCAGCTAAAAACACCATAAAATGTTAAGAAAAAGAGGAATCAATATAGTTTTTAAATTACAATCCGGCCGCAGAAAGAGCCGTACGATTTGATTACATCTGGGATTTTGCAGGGCGCGCGCTGGGACGGACATAGGTTGTTGGGTGAGTGAATCCACCGTGATTGCTTATGATGGTTATCCATGCGGCTGCTGTAAATCGTGGTTGTGTCGGCTTTCCAATTTTTTTTTTTTTTATTCCTTCTTATTCTCTTGCCTTTTTACAAGAAAATTAAGCAACTAAATGAAGTGTAAAGAAAGTCTAATAAAAACTAACCTTGCCTTTCTTTTTCTTTGTCTGTTCACTCTTCCCTTTTCTTTTATTTTTTCTAAATTACAATAAATCGTAAACAAGCCAAAACTCAAATATATAAAACAAAATATGAAATTTATTTCACACAAAATATAACATACACAACTAAAAAATTACATAATTCTTAACAGTAGCATCAACTGACAATACATATCAAACAAGATATAAATTAATGAAAGAAGGAACAACATGAAACTGAATATTACAATCTAAACATCTAGTACACTGCAAATATTATTTCTCGACGACCCATTATTGGTACAAGACACGACTCTTTTTGGGGTACTCACATGCAAGCAAACAAGAAATTAAGGACAGAGCTGGTACAAAGGGCTAACAGAAACCGAGGAATTAAGCAATATGGATCACATTAAACAATAAATATGGCAGCTAGGAGGGGAAAACGGTCGAAGAACCTTTTGAGTTGGGACTCGGCTTCCCGGCAACCGAATTGATCACTTTCTTCACGCTACTCCTTAACACCTCGCCTCTCGGTGGCACCATCCTCGGTGCCTCGCCACCATTAGCATTGTTACGTTGTTTATCCATGGTTTGTATCAATCTACAATATTGTACGTACCGGCCACAGAGGTTGCTTATTTGTATGGAGACTGGAAGGAAAAGTTTCAATTGTGTATGGGATGATTGGTCATGGTCATTGGCTTCCATATTTATAGGGTTAATGTCCCAAATTAATCTTCTGCCTAGATTCGAACATGCTCGGAGGAAGATTACACTGAAAACCAATGGAAATTTCTGCTTGAATTATAAAAAGCATAGTGTTTTTTTAGTTGTAATTACGCGTTCAAAATTTTGAGGAAAGGGATGTATAATTTCTTAATTGTTGTAATCTCATGGAGTTGCATCACTTTATAAAGGGATCGATTTGAGATGTGTAATTGCAACAAGTATTCCATACAAGTCTGCTATCTAGTGTTTTTTTTTTTTTTTTTTTTTCTCAAAAAAAAAAATGGTACATCGTAATTAAGACTCAAATTTTGTGGGAATTTGAAGGAGCTGTGGTTTAAACCTGTAAACGTCCCAACAGTAGTTAGTCTCTGACAATTGTTTGAAGAATTTGCGAGTTTCTCATGTTCAAGATTAAACTAAAAGATAATGTGCCCCATTTGATTTTTATCGTTAATGCTGTATTGCTTTAATTGTTAATCGTGTAGACCGTAGAACTTTGAGCTACAGTTTAGTTTGGTCTTTGCACCGTGTTGGGGGTAACACGGTGGCGTATAATCTCACACAATCCACGCCGTACGCCAGAAAAGCCAGACCCATCTTCCATGCAAAAGAACCTAAAATTACCTTTCGTTGGATTTCAGTTAGCATTGTTGTGAACATGAGCAGGAACGTTGGAACTCCGAAGTTACAAAGAAACTTTGGTGTTTGTTTCTTTTATTGGACTAAAAATGTCTACTTGAGTTGTATCTCCCCGAATTATAATGTGGATGAGTTCGTAAATTTATATTTCTTTCAATGGAAAACACAAATTCTTTTATCAGGGACCCTACAGTTTCCAAAAATTATAAGGTAAAGCTATATGGGCAGGAACGAGAGAATAGTGATTTGGGAAAGACGAAATTTCTGTGTTGATGATATTTTGAGTTAATGGGTCTAACAATCATTCATTGAATGAAATGTAAATAAACGCTTATTTGTTTAAGATTGCAATCCTATTATAGGACAAGAGAAGTGAAATAATTTCCCTTTTTATATTTGATAAAGTTTATATTGAAATATATATATATATATATATATTTATTTATTTGTCAATAAATCCTTTTTATTCGAAATTGGTTTCCTCTTTTGATAGTTCTTAAAAGTCAGTGGGGGCAAAAGCATTTGTTCAGTGGGGCATCCTTGAAACCTCTAAATAGTTGGCACATAAAATCTTCTTTTCTATCTACATCCGTCCGTGGAAGATTAGGGCCGGGATTTTGCGGGGCAAATGGTAGTGCGGGTTGTTGGGTGACTGAGTCCACTGTGATTGCTGATCGCAGCGGTCTCTTTTATTTGGTCAAGCAGGTGGCAGGAAATGAGCGTGTTTTTGGAGGTATCTGTTTTATTTTTTTTTTTTTTTTTTTGCGAAAAAATTAAGCAATTAAAGAATTGTAAAAGAAGTCTAATAAAAATTAACAATAATTTTTTTATTATTTTTTTGAATTACTATAAATCATAAATATGTCAAAATATACATATATTAATTATTTATTTTAAAAATAATGAAACATTGATTAGAAATTATAAATATATAATTCTTAATATTGAAAATAACTATTAATATTGAAAATAATTGATAATATATATTAAGTATTTGAAACAACCAACAACAAATCTTTTTCTAGAAAATCCTTTATTAGCAAGGCACATGACTTTTTTGGGTACTCACAAACATTTAAAATAATAAATTAAAATTAAAATTTGTGTAAAATACTAAATAAATTACATTAAATAATAAAAAATTACTATTTATATAGAGATTTTAATTAAATACATGCCAAAATCATTATTCTAAGTGTGAAAAGTGTTACATTAGTTTCTCATATTTAAGAGTCAACTAAAAGATAATAAAACTCTTTATCACTTAAAAATTTTTATTATTAAAATAAAATATAATAAAATAATAAAATATAATTATTCATGATTGATGCAGTTGTGCCATCCCATTTGCCGGAAACCATGCTTTTCCGAATGCAAAAGAAACTACAGAGGTTTGTAATTTGTATATAAACTTAGGTCAAATTGATCCTTGCACCGTGCCTCGGGGTAACACGGTGGTCGTACACGCAGTTCACGCGTACACCGGAAAAACTATACCCATCTTCTTTGAAGAAGAACCCTGGATTTCCTAATCCTGGATTTCCAGCGTTGTTACGTTGGATTTCAGTTAGCATTGTTGTGATCATGACACCCTAGAGGCGAGCAGATCCTTCTGCGCTTGTCTTTTTCTAACTTTTTATTTGAGGAAGATAACTGGAAGATACTTCTTGGTTTTTATAACAAACAATAGGATACTTCCATGCACGTTACTACGTACCAATAGCCCATCCGCAGCTATGGAATCTCTGCCTTGGTCCGGAAGGACCAGAAAAGAAAAAAAATAAAAATTGGGGTGGTATTTTAGAAATTAGGCAAAAAGATTAGAGGTATTTTATTATCTCATAAAGAAAAAAAAGGTCTTTGATTGAGACTCTGTGTCTTTTAAAAATCATAAGATAAAAAGCTAAATTACTTTGTCATAATAAATTAGCATGTGAAACAATTTAAAATTTATGTTGATTGCAGTTTTTATAGTTTTGAATGTTGTAAAATTGTAGATGTATCGATTATATAGCCTAATCTATCTGCTTACATTCATTTCTCAAGGAATAAGTTTGACTCACTAAATTGCAAACAATGTTTGTGAACATTACCAAATTATACAAATCAAAAATTTAAAATTTACTTAGTTTAATTAGTTAAAAAAAAAGCTAAATTAATATTTAATAATAAATATAACTTATTTATTAATAATTTAAAATAAGAATTACAAATAATTTATTTCAACTAAAAATTATTTTTTTATTAAAAATAAAGGTTTTTGAAAAAAAATATAAAAAAATTATTAAACAAAAAAACAAAAAACTTGATCGTATAATAAATTTTAATTCTATTAACTACGTTACAAATTTACAGAACGAATCCCAAACGTCGAAACCCAATTAATTTACAGAACAAGTTACTATACCAGTTAAAAACACCATAAAATGTTAGAAAAAGAAGCATCAACATAGTTTTAAAATTAGAATCCGGCGGCAGAAAGAGCCGTATGATTTGATTACAACTGGGATTTTGTAGGGCAGGCGGTGGGACGGACAGAGGTTGTTTTGTGAACGAGTCCACCGTGATTGCTGATGATGGTTATCCATGCCGCAGCTGTAAACGGTGGTTGCACGGCGTTCCATTTTTTTTATTTTTTGTTTTTTTTTTTTTTTCTCCTTCTTATTCTCTTCCCTTTTTGCAAGAAAATAAAGCAACTATATGCATTCTAAAGAAAGTCTAATAAAAATTAAAATTGCCTTTTTTTTTTTTTTTTCTCTTTCTGTTCTCTCTTCTCTTTTCTTTTATTTTCTAAATTGCAACAAATCATAAACAAGCCAAATCTCAAATATGTAAAACAAAACATAAAATGTATTCCACACAAAATATAATATACACAACTAAAAAAATTACATAATCCTTAACAGTAGCATCAACCGACAATATATATGAAACAACATATACATGAAGGAAACAAGGAACAACATGAAACTGAATATTACAATCTAAACATCTAGTACACTGCAAATATTGTTTCTGGACGACCCATTGTTGGTACAACATATCACTTTTTTTCAGGAGTACCCGCACACAAGCGGAACAAGAAATTAAAGGTACAAGAGGCTGACAGGAACCGAGGAATTAAGCAATATGGACCACATTATACACCAAATATGGCAGCTAGGAGGGGGAAACGGTCGAAGAACCTTTTGAGTTGGGACTCGGCTTCCCAGCAACCGAATCGATCACTTTCTTCACGCTGCTCTTTAACACCTCGCCTCTCGTTGGCACCATCCTCGGTGCCTCGCCACCATTAGCATTGTTACGTCGTTGATCCATGCTTTATATCAATCTACAATATTGTACGTACCGGCTACAGAGGTTGCTTATTTGTCTAGAGAGTGGAAGGAAAAGTTTCAATCGTGTATAGGATGACTGCTCATGGTCATTGGGTTCCATATTTATAGGGTTAATGTCTAAGGGTGCAATGGGACCTCCATGTGTGTCAAACCGCCAAATTAATCTTCTGCGTAGATTCGAAGATGGTCGGAGGAAGATTACACTGAAACCCAATAGAAATCTCTGCTTGAATTATAAAAAGCTTAGTGTTTTTTTAGTTGTAATTACGCATTCAAAATTTTGAGGAAAGGGATGTATAATTTCTTAATTGTTGTAATCTCGTGGAGTTGCATCACTTGATAAAGGAATAGATTTGAGATGTGTAGTTGCAACATGTATTTTATATAAGTGAGCGATCTTTTTTTTTTTTTTTTTAAAGTATGTTACATGGTAATTAAGACCCAAATTTTGTGGGCATTTGAAGGTGTGGTTTAAACCTGTAAACATCCCCCAACAGTAGCTAGTCTCTGACAATCGTTTGAAGAATTTGCAAGTTTCTCATGCTCAAGATTAAACTAAAAGATAATGTGCCTCATTTGTTCTTTATCATTAATGCTGAATTGTTTTAATTGTTAATCTCGTAGACCGTAGAACTTTGAGCTAGAGTTTAGTTTGGTCATTGCACCGTGTTGCGGGTAACACGGTGCGCCAGAAAAACCAGACCCATCTTCCATGCAAAAGAACCTAAATTTACCTTTGGATTTGAGTTAGCATTGTTGTGAACATGTGCAGGACACGAACGTTGGAACTCCGAAGGTGCAAAGGAATTTTGGTGTTATTTTCTTTTATTGGACTAAAAATGTCTACTTGAGCTGTATCTCCCTGAATTAAAATGTGGATGAGTCGTAAATTTATATTTCTTTCAATGGAAAACACAAATTCTTTTATCAGGGACCCTACAGTTTCCAAAAATTATATGGTAAAGCTATATGGGATGTTTCTTATAGGATATTCGTCAAGGGATATTGCAGAGCAAAGCATTATTATTAGTAGTGTGATGAAGGTTTCCATTTTGGGATTTTTCTTGATTCAAGAGATGATGATTCTCGTCTTGTTAGCGGCAACAATGCAAGCAACTTCTGTCGATGGCTCCAAACAACTTATACTTTCAGGAACCACGACATTTCTCTTTTCCCTCCTCTTCTTCGCCTTGAAAGTTGGTCAAACAAAGGGTACTCCCAACAGAGAGAAAACAGAGGAATAGCTATGCCAACAGGAACAACAGCAGCGTAGGGCACAATACAAATAAATGGAGACCAAAGAGAATGAACGGCAAAATGGAATGTTAATTTTAGTTTGAAGATTAAAGAGAGAAGGGAACAGTTATATGCGCTTGTAAGAGTTTTATTATGTATACGAAAATTAAATATAAATTTTTAATATTAAATTTTAATTATTATTTATTATTAATCAAATAAAAATTTAATTTACTTATTCTTTATCGTTAAATAATGACCAACTAAAATTTATAATTAAAATTCACTGTTATAAACTTGCCTCGAATTTCTTCATGCAATTTTAAATTCATTGTTATGGGCTTGCCTTTAATTTCTTTACGCAACTTTTTTGGTTTTTTAGAACTAATTTGGAGTACCAGTAACACAAGTCGATATATGATGGTCAAGGTAAAATAAGAGACACAATTGGGAGCAACCTTTAACCATATAACCAGTGACGGAGATAAATGGCAAGCCGGAGAGTTAAAATTCATGTACGAGTGTTCCCTGTCACTTCAAGGCCGATGAACCTCCGGCGACCAAGCAAGCAGAGTAAAGAACCTAAGCCACCGCAGACCCTCTTACACCCAAACGTCGAAACCCAATTAATTTGCAGAACATGTTACCATACCAGCTAAAAACACCATAAAATGTTAAAAAAAAGGAATCAATGTAGTTTTTAAATTACAATCCGGCTGCAGAAAGAGCCGTACGATTTGATTACATCTGGGATTTTGCAGGGCACGCGGTGGGACGGACATAGCTTGTTGTGTGAGTGAATCCACCGTGATTGCTTATGATGGTTATCCATGCGGCTGCTGTAAATCGTGGTTGTGTCGGCTTTCCAATTTTTTTTTTTCTCCTTATTCTCTTGCCTTTTTACAAGAAAATTAAGCAACTAAATGATGTGTAAAGAAAGTCTAATAAAAATTAACATTGCCTTTCATTTTCTTTGTCTGTTCTCTCTTCTCTTTTCTTTTATTTTCTAAATTGCAATAAATATTAAACAAGCCAAAAACTCAAATATATAAAACACAACATGAGATGTATTCCACACAAAATATAATATACACAACTAAAAAAATTACATAATCCTTAACAGTAGCATCAACCGACAATACATATCAAACAGGACATAAATTAATGAAAGAAGGAACAACATGAAACTGAATATTACAATCTAAACATCTAGTACCCTGAAAATATTGTTTGTAGACGACCCATTATTGGTACAAGACATGACTCTTTTTGGGGTACTCACAAGCAAGCGAACAAGAAATTAAAGACAAAGCTGGTACAAAGGGCTAACAGAAACCGAGGAATTAAGAAATATGGATCACATTAAACAATAAATATGGCAGCTAGGAGGGGAAAACGGTCGAAGAACCTTTTGAGTTGGGACTCGGCTTCCCAGCAACCGAATTGATCACTTTCTTCACGCTACTCTTTAACACCTTGCCTCTCGGTGGCACCATCCTCGGTGCCTCGCCACCATTAGCATTGTTACGTTGCTTATCCATGCTTTATATCAATCTACAATATTGTACGTACCGGCTACAGTGGTTGCTTATTTGTCTGGAAGGAAAAGTTTCAATTGTGTATGGGATGATTGCTTATGGTTCCTTTTTTATAGTGTTAATGTCCAAGGGTGCAATGAGATCCCATGTGTCCCAAACCGACTGATGAATCTTCTGCATAGATTCGAACAGACTCGGAGGAAGATTACAGTGAAAACCAGCAGAAATTTCTGCTTGAATTATAAAAGTATAGTGTTTTTTTTGTTGTAATTACGCGTTCAAAAGTTTGAGGAAAGGGATGTGTAATTTCTTAATTGTTGTAATCTCATGGAGTTGCATCACTTGATAAAGGGATATATTTGAGATGTGTAGTTGCAACAGGTATTCTATATAAGTCTGCTACCTAGGTTTTTTTTTTTTGTTTTTCTTAAAAAAAAAAAAAGATTGTTACATCTTAATTAAGACTCAAATTTTGTGGGAATTTGAGAGAGTTGTGGTTTAAACCTGTAAACCTCCCCCTTTATGACAACTGTTCTAAGAATTTGCAAGTTTCTCAGGTTCAAGATTAAACTAAAAGACAATGTGCCCCATTTGTTCTTTATCATTAATGCTGAATGGTTTTAATTGTTAATCCTGCAGATCCTAGAACTTTGAGCGAGAGTTTAGTTTGGGCTTTGCACCGTGTTGGGGGCTAACGCGGTGGTACACAATCCACGCCGTAGGCAAGAAAAACCAGACCCATCTTCCATGCAAAAGAACCTAAAATTACCTTACGTTGGATTTCAGTTATCATTTTTGTGAACATGAGCAGGACACGAACGTTGTAACTCTGAAGGTGCATCGAAACTTTGGTGTTTGTTTCTTTTATTGGACTAAAAATGTGGATGAGTCGAGATATACATAAATTCATATTTCTTTCAATGGAAAACACAAATTCTTTTATCAGGGACCCTACAGTTTCCAAAAATTATAAGGTAAAGCTATATGGGCAGGAATTCAGATTCAATCCAGCCACAGGTTCCCCTACGGCTACCTTGGCTACCTTGTTACGACTTCACCCCAGTCGAAGGCCCCACCGTGGTATGCGCCAATAACACCACCAAAAGCCTTTGTAGCACTAGTGGTACACAGAAGTCATGGGTGATCAATGGTCCGATGCTTTGGGCGAAACCAATACCCAGGGACGGGCGGTGTGCACAGGGCCCGGGTACATATTCACCGCGGCATGCTGATCCGCGATTACTAGCGATTCCAACTTCATGTTCCCGAGTTGCAGAGAACAATCCGAACTGAGGCAATCTTTCCGGAGAGAATAGTGATTTGGGAAAGGCAAAATTTCTAATGTTGATGCTATTTTGAGTTAATGGGTCATTGAAATAAATGTTTGCGTTCATGGGATAAGAGAAAGAGAAATAATTTCCATTTGTATACTTGATACAGTGATTGATACAGTTTATATTGAAATAGATAATTTTCGTTATTGGTTAATAAATCTTTTTTTATTCCAAATTAGTTTCCTATTTTGTCTACGCTAGAGAATCTCTAAAGTAAAAAATTTGTCTCGAGTAAGACGAATATTTTATAGTTCTTAAAAGTTAGCGGGGGCAAAAGCATTTGTTCCGTGGGGGCATACTTGAAAACTCTAAATAGTTGGCATATGAAATCTTGTTTCTATCTGCATCTGTCGGTGGAAAATTAGGGCTAGGATTTTGTAGGGCAAGTGGTAGGGCGGAGCTGGCTTGGGTGAGTGAGTCCACTGTGATTGGTGGTCCACATGCCTCTTTTATTTGGTCAAGGAGGAAGAAGGAAATGAGCATGTTTTTGGAGGTTTCTGTTTTTTTTCTTGATTTAGGAGAAAATTAAGCGGTCGAAGAATTGTAAAGGAAGTCTAACAAAAATTAACAATAGCTTTTTTACTCTTTGTTTCTTTTGTGAATTGCTATAAATCATAAATATGTCAAAACACATATATCTACAACAAAATATGAAATATTTATTTTGGACAAAATGTGATGTTGAAAATTAATCATAAATACATAATCCTTGATATTAAAAACAACTGACAATGACGTTACAAGATAAACACTTAATATACTGCGATTTTTTGATTTTTCTGGGCAACCCATTATTGAAAAGGGATATGACTTTTTTTTTTTAGGTGTCCGCAAACAATTTGAAATAAATTAAAATCTAAGCTAGTGTAAACAACTAAAATAAACAAATAAATTTGAGATATGTAGTTGCAACTTGCGTCGCTTGTTATATACATACATGCATACATACATACATATATATATATATATATATATATATATACAGGTCACTTATCGAGCTTTATATTTTCATTTGGTACAGCAAAATTAAAACTCAAATTTTATGGGAATTTGAAGGAACTGTGGTTTAAATCTGTAAATCTCCCCCAAGAGTATCTATTGTTTGGCATGTGTTTCAAGAATTTGCAAGTTTCTCATATTTAAGATTCAACTTTTATCATTAAAAACCAAAAAAAAAAAACAGATATAGATATTTATCATCGTGCATCTGTGCCATCCCATTTGCAGGGAAACCATACTTTTCCGGGTCCACGAGAAACTACAAAGGTTTTTAATTTGTTTATAAACTTCGATCAATTTGGCCCTTGTACCGGTTCTCGGGGGTAACACGGCGTTCGTACACGGGGTTCACGCGTACACTGGAAAAGCTAGACCCATCTTCGTTGCAAAAGAACCTAAGATTTCCTTGGGAACTACGTTGGATTTCAGTTAGCATTGTTGTGATCATGACCAGGTCAAGTCAATTTGGAACCCTAAATGCCCAGAGGCCCTTTGGCGTTTGTCTTTTTCTAACTTCTTATTTGAAGAAGATAGCTCGAAGATACTTCTGCTCTCACAAAACAGGGTGTGGAAGGTCTTGAGGACTATGTTGCTTGGCTTTAACACCTCTACCGGCTAACATCTCCATTTTCCTGGGTGGTTCTGTATCTTATGGTCTTTTAAGTCTTTCCTCTAGCAATGTTTGGTTCTACTGCTCTTTGTCGTGCTTCTGGTTTCTAATGTGGGGATACATGAGTCTCATTGGCTGGGATCCTTCTGGTCTGCCCTCCATGTATCCTTTTTATATTCAATAAATCTCATTTGAAAAAAAAAAAATTCTTTCATTAGGAACTCCGTGTCTTCCAAAAATCATAAGGTAAAGCTAAATTGCCGCGTCTGTTTACTTTTACCTCTTAAAAAATAAAATTAATATATTCAACCACTAATTATGTTTACAAATTAAATTAATTATTAAATTATACAATCAAAATTTTAAAAATTAATTAGTTAAAAAAATATTAAATAATAAATAAGATTTATTTATTAATAAGTAAAAAAATAATTATAAATAATTTATTATAATTAAAAATTATTTTTTTATTAAATATAAATTTAAAAAAAAAACAAAAAAACTTAATTATATATTAAATTTTAATTCTACAAATCATATTATAAGTTTAAATAAAATTTACAAAATTTAATTTAAATTTGAAATTTAGAATTTAATTATAAATTTAATGATATTTAAAGGAGAAATTGTAATTTTTGATATTTTTCAATTACAACTAGTAATTAGATCTAATTTTTATATTTTTTTAACTAATTTTCTATTTTTAATCTAAACTATTTTTTATCATCTTTAATTTTAAAAAGTATATTAAACTAGAGGTTTGATCTATTTTCAATTTTTAAGTTAATTGATCATTACAATTTTACTAATCCTTGTTGCATGTAATACATCTTTTAGGCCTCAAAAGCAAACTTCTTGATTTCAAAAGTGATAAATATTATTGAGCAAAAAGACTCAATAAAATTCTTTGAAATATTGAGTATTTGTTTTAACTTTTAGTACTTGATGTCATTATTTAGTTTATTAATAATAAATATGATGATATTTGGTAAAGTTTTTCTACAGTTACTAGATTTTAAAATAGAAAAAATAACCTTATACTACTTATTATATCAAATAGCAACTAATTTATATTTTTATAAATTAAAATGCTTACTACATTTTTTTTAATATAACAAACTTATTATTTTTAATTATATATTTTTTATTTCAATTAAATTTTATTTAAATTATTTATTTTTTATATAATATTAAATTAACTTAATTTACATTTTAAGAAAATCAAATTAAAAATTTCTTAAATGCTAAAATACACTTAATAAAATATGTATACTTTTTTAGTTAAAGTTTACAAATATATATGTTAGTTAATTATAAGGGACCATCTTTTTTATTTTTTTTAATCCTTTTCTTTTTTATTTTATTAGTAATTTTTCCTTTTGTTGTATAATCTTTATTAACACTTTTATGCAATATATATATATTAAAAAATCAAAAAACATAATTTATTGTAATAAAATAGAGTCAATGTCTCAAATAATCTTTTTTTTTCAATTTTATTTTAAAAGTAACAGGCAATATCAACTTAACCAAAACTAGGGTTATAGATACAACTCACCAAAGAAATCAGCCAAAATTGAGAGATTTCTTTTGTCGTTTCCACCTTATGGATCAAATCAATGAATGAAGAGATGATTGATCAACATAATTTCCTATGGTCATAAAATTCATCACATCTTAGTTAAGTAAATTTTAATGTTGTTTAATGAAATTGAAATTAAGTCCATTTAAACTTAGAGCTCTATTGCCATCACTATCCTAAACTGTATCACAGACCTTAAGCATCAGAAAAGGAGTTTCTAAGGCCGAATTATTAGTCCTCTCCAATTTATGAAAAAAAAAAGCCTCATTCATATTCAAACAAGGCTACACAAAGACATCCAACTAAAGATGAAAATGAGAGAATATGGTTGACCTAATCTCATGTAGTTGTGCCATTGTTGCATTGCTAATATTTACATGATCAATGAAATTTTTCCATTACTTATTATAAGCCATTATGTGAAAAAATTTGGAGTTTTAATTCTCATTAACCATCTACTTCAAACATAATTTTTGGTATCATTCAAGTTCCTTTTTTCTTAATATTTCCTAGTAAGAGGTTCTACTTTGAATTAAATCAACCCTTTTAGCCTCTATTGGAGTATAGGACTCCTGTTATAATGTAAGATGCTTTACTTTAACATTAGTAACTTGAAACCCTACCTCCCTCTTAACTCTCTTCTTTCAACTCTAAGATTTGAGGTAAACTTTGACTTTTTTTAGCCTTCCATTAACAAATAGGTTGAGAAACCCACTAACAATATAATTTACCCAAACATCCTTAACTCTAGTGTCAACTTCCTTATCATGCAACTAGTGATTAGAAAATTAAAAAGGAGTAGGACCCCAATCTATGTTCTTAACTACAAGATAAACACTAGAATGATCTAAAAAACTACAATGTACCGCCCATTGTTTAAGGTCAAGCATTACCTCACCCTTTCAACATTAATAAAAAATTTGTCTATAAAGCTCATTAAAGGACATTTCTTATAATTACTCTAACTAAACTCCCAACTTTATATCAACAAATCAATCAATTCCATATCATATACAAATTTGTTGAAGCATTAAATAGCCACTTTGTTATCAAATACTCACACTTATTGATCCTCTAATAACACCATGTTAAATTCACCTCCTCGGCACCACTAATCCTCATTTCTTTTTTGTCAAGCATATCAGTTTTTCCCACAATCCTCTCTATTCAGAAAGTTATTAAAAGTATAAATATTAATCATAATTGCCTTTTTTTCCCAACAAAATGATCAAGCCCTCCAAAACTATGAATCAAAATTGTATTTATATATTACAAAAAATAAAAGGGAAGCAATTGTATTTATATATGATAAAGAATATTGGATTAAATCTATAGGTTAAATGGTAACACATGAGCACCCATATATGAATTCTAGGAATCTAAATTATTTGGCTTGAACCCAACTACGCTTTATACATTTCTCATGATTAGAATGGAAGAATTAAATCCTCTCTAAATGACTTATAATTGTAACATATGTTAGAACAATAAGGTTTTTAACCCTTTTTTTTTTTTTCTCTCCTTCTCTTTCCCCTTAAAAGGACTTAGTGCTCGTAAAGATTATTATCCTATTTTTCTCTAAATTATTGTTAGTTCGCAATAAACTTTAAAAAAAAAAATTGAAAGAGGAAGATTCAAGATTATTTGGTAATCTTTTTTTTTTTGTTCTAAATTAAATTATGATTATATTTAATAAACAACCTCATCTATTCTTATAAATCAAAAAATTTTAAGTTATTATTTTATTGTGTATGTATTCAACAAATATCTTCATAATTTCTAATAATAAGATTTCCAAACTTCATTTCTCTTCATAAGTCCAAAGCCTTGTAACAACTCTAGCAGGGTTGACTGCATTTTCTGTACGTTGCATCATCACACGGTAATGTTTTGGATTACCTTTTTTTAACTAATTATTAGGTAAACTTTACTTTATCAACACAGTTGTTAGAGGCTAACTGGAGTCTATTCCCATAGGTTCAATTCTAAAACGGAGAAAAATCCCGTTAAGAAAACTGTGATGGAGGGCAATTGCCTATTGGCTCGGTTACATGTAATTCATTTTTAGTGATTTTGTCAAAGTCTTGAGCTCAATCCTTTTTCTTCGATGCTTGTTTCGTATTTTTGTCAAATTTTTTGTCTCTCACTTTTCTTGCCCCTTTGAAAAATTGGTTTTGAATTCCTGACCACCTACTAGTCCTTCTCGAATTGAATCAAATAACCAACTAGACTCCAATATTCTGTAAAGAATATTATGAAATTTTTTGGCTTAATGCTCAGTTTATCATTCTGCCAGGTTTTGTAATTATCATTTTTGGGGTTTCCTTTGTTTAAGGATGCTGTGTATAAAATGCAATTTTCTGTTCGAGAAAAAAAAAAAAAACAAGAGAATATTAAGAAATTTTCATTTAAACTAGTGAATTTATGTGCTTCATATATTATTTGAATTCCAAAAGCTTTTCGAATGAATTAAAAAAAAAAAAAAAAAGAGCAGAGAGAGAAAAAGAAAATTATATTAGAGAGACTAACGCTCTTGCTAACTTTTATTTTGCCTCATTCTAGACCTTAAACCCATACAACGTATGTTATAACCCTGTCCTGTTAGCACAACAAGAAGGCTTGTAATTTGGCCCAACAGGGTTCTGACATCAGGTGTTGGCATTTTTGACATCATTGACAACATAGAGAAACAACTAATATTTATACTTAACATCTAAAAAGTAATTATCGCGGAGGAAATTCCAGCAACAAAAGTTTAAAAAAAAAAAAAAAAAACAGTCATTATAATGGAGGAAATCAAATAATTTAAAAAAAAAAAAAAAGAAAAGTCATAAAAGAATCTCATTCTTCTCATTTGGGATTTGCACAAAAGCAAAAGCAAAGAAGATAGTATTCTCACGTTTATCTAGGTCTCATTTTATTTTATTTTATTTTATTAACTTTTCTATTCCCATTTCTCTTTTTGGTAAAATAAAGAAGAAAAAGTGATGGCAGACTACAAAATTGTTTCATGTCAGGACAAAGTCTGGTGGCAAATTTGCCAGCAAGAGGATGACCAGAGACCACTTTCTTGAGCAAAATGCTTCCACTACACAGTAGGCATGGTATTAAATATTGATGTTAGCAAAATTCTCTCAACTAAGACTATGCACAAAATGCATTGATATATGATTATTCAGATTTTGATGCATCAAAAGTGGGCACAGTGAAGGAAAAATGTTCAATATAGGTTGAAATAACAAAGAAACTAGAGCTGGAAACAGTTTCTCCCTCGAGGGCTTGAACAACTTTGCCAGAGAATTAAAACAATGGTTGATCCTTTATTTGCAAAGGCAAACGAGGCAATTCTTCATTATTATTTTTTTTGGTGGAAATCTTAGAGAGAATTAAAACCTGTATAAGGCAGGAGAATGAAAAAAATCAGATTCCAATTCTCATTTTCTCTTTTGATTAAAGAGTCAATGACTAGTTGCTCTAGACAAATTAGTTGGTATATTAAACAATTGTAATGGGACTCAAGAGTCATGAGCCCATGATACATCATTTTCTTGATTCAATATGTCACCTAATAAATTGTTATAATCGCTACACATTCATTGCCCGGATAGATTTCAAAGAAAATTAAAAGCATTTGAAATTCAAATTAAGCAGACAATTAGCAATTATCTAATTGGGGTCCACCTGATGATATTTTGCAATGAGAACAAAGAAACATGCCCTGAAGGGGTCAAAAGCTTCCTCACCCAAACAACAATAATCATTCTTGTCATAAAAAGACAAAGCACTAATCTAAATCACTCTTTGCCACACCCCACCAATTTCAACCATGTAGATGCAACCGCTTTTTGCCTTCCAGCTATGACGGGCACCGTTTCTGGTTGTGGTGGTCTGCCTGAAATGAGCACCAAAATGCAGTGCAATATAGCCTTGATCTGCATATGTCAAAGGAAATTCAGGGGTGGTGATCAAGCTGGTAAATGTTGAAGAGGGATGACTAGGTTGGGGCGTTGGGACATTTAGCCGTAGGTCTGATGCACAGGGGTCCCATGTGCTAGATAATGTCTCGGATTTGGTGACTTTTGAACATGGTGGGTGTTGACCTACGTAGAATAAGACATAAAAGCAGACGAGGAATTTAGATTAAAAACTACAATTATATTTGCCAATGATTGAGACAGTCTATGAATATTATCAGCTATTAGCGATGCACTGCCTCCTAAAAAGTCCGATATCTCCATTCTCCATATCTTTGGTTCTATGGCTAAGCAATTTGTGTTAAGAGAATGGGCCACTAGGAACAGGAGCTATACTATTCTTACAATAATGGAACACAAAAATAATTTGCACTAATTATTGAATCTTGACTTGGTGTGACGGTAGAAGTTACTAATTTCGAAATTACAAGTTCTAAGTCACGGAATCAACATTGGGAATGCCCTTTTGTGTTAATTGAATCTTATGTTTTCCATTACAAATGTTACCCTCGACTGTGTCAAAAAATGAAAAGACCCTCTGGTTTACATGGATAGTCGATCCAATAGGCTATTTTACTTTTAAGTCACAGAACCACAATTGTTTGTTGGTGTTGCCAAGCCTACAATGAACCTGAGAGATTGTCAGCTTTCTTGGCCAGGACAATGCCTTAGGAGGACTATTACATGCCTGGAGATGAGACCGGCAAACATTGGCATGGGACGGGACTGCTGTCTTTGTCTCTTTTGATTTTGGGGTATTGGCTTTTTCTTTTTCTCTCTTTTGCTATTTGTTTTTTTTTTTTTCGTCTTCTCAACTTTCTTCTATTTCACTGCACACACCACCATTCGAGTTCACATCATGATGAAAAATTTTCTTCTTGGGTTCAACAATCTTTAAGCAGCATCACCAAAGTTTTCATTAGCACCGATTATAACTCTGTCAAAAGCGAAACATTTTACAATACCATACAGCATTCTATACAATTCAAACTGACAAAGCATGAAATAAAAACAGCAACATTGTTTATGTAGTGCCCTCCCCCACCATTTCATTCTGTTTTAGACTGCTTCAACCTCTGGTTCTGATAATAGTGATTGTGCCCCTACCTTGTGTATGGATCCTTGTAAGGGCCACCACGGCTTTCCCAGAAAGGCCTGGACCATCAGCAGATACACATGGCCTACACGCAAAGTCACCTACTGGATGCCTTACCGGCCTTGTCGGTGGCATTAAGATCCTCTCATTGATGTCGTTTATGGTCACGTCCCCTTCAACACCTCCTGGCTTGACCAATGCAAATGGATACACCACCCTTGTTATTTCCCTCTCCTTTCTCTTATCCCCACCTAATTAAATAGTTAACACCAAATTGTGATAAATATGAGGCAAAGAACAATGACCATAAGCGCCGATTAGAGCCAAGAGTAGCAAAGAAATGTTTGCTCTACCAGAATGAGTCTCATTGTCTTGAGGAAGTTGCATTTCTTTGTCATGGTTGAGCTTGGTTTTAGCAGAGTATTTGTAAGAAGAAGATGAGGAATCCAGAGTTTCAGGGGCTTCGTCACTCATATTGCTCATTGATGTGCTTTTGAATTCATCTAAGGAAACAGAACATCGTTTCAAGAAATTGAGCTTGGCAATTAAGAAAACAGTGTCAATGTACCCGAAACAAGAACTACTGTAAGAAAAAGGAGTTGTAAACATGAGGTTAGCTTCTGCAATCAGAATTCAGAACAACATACTTGGATTTAGTATGTCCATTCTAAACCAAATACCTTAAAGTTTGAATTTTCTAACCTACTTGTGCACATAGGTTATGCGCGATTCATGGATGTGAAGACATATCCTCTAACAAATAACCAATTAAGGAACCTACCTGAAGCTCCACTAACAGTAGTCATATGGCTCATGCAACTAAAATTCTCTGACAATTTCCAGTCCAAGTTGGCATTCCAGCAACTCTGTAAAACATAGGAATCCATTACTGAACATTGTAAAATATTACAGTTGACGAGAAGATTAAAAGAAATTAAGCACCCCCATCTCCTAATTTCAAAATTCTAAACTACCTTCTCAAGATCGCTTGATGTGTTGGGTTGATGATCATCTGCGTACAACAGCAAGCGTCTTCTTTTGGAAAGTTCCCTAAATTCAATTAGAGCGTCTTCTAAATACCCAGTTGAGAAATCAGACTCTAAAGATGAGAAAAACGTCGAAGCCCCATCCATAACTGCAGAGATAGCATACATATTCACATCAGTATATGGCACTGAAATAGGCTTTCAACCATCCAAGGCCAATAACCCTGGCAGAAGAATAAAGCAAAAGGAGTGAAACAATAATGAAAAGTAAACATATGTAGTAGATAATTGGCGCTACCTAAAGACATGTCTGCGTTGAGAACTCCAAGGTTTTGAAGATCCCAACCTAAGGAATTAGAGTTATGGAGGTTGCTGGTAGTGTAAGCTAGGGAGTGAAGCTCACTCATGTTGGTTATGTTTTATTTATGTGGGGTTGCCTGAAATAATTGAACCATGCCAATACCAAATTGATGCAAGCTGATACTGTATATTTATGTAGTTGTTGTGGAAAAAATAGGGAATTAGATGTTATTTTAGAAGAAATTGGCAGTCAACACTCCACTGCACGCAAGGGGGAAAAAAAAAAAAGGTAGTTTTTCTTGGGATGTGGAAAATGGGTAGGTTTTACACTTTTTTATTCATTAATTATTATCTCTTTGGGTTTTTTTTTTTTTTTTAAATTTTTTTTTTGGTTGTCAATTAATTCAAAGGATGATACCATGAAGGTCTGATTGTGAGTTCACATGTAAGCACACTTCCAGACATGATTCGAACTTAGCATTGTACCAGCCCTCTTCCCTAGAGTCAACTGACTGGGAGGTGTATAGAATTCAAATACAGTATTTTGAATGTAGAAAAAATATTATAGAATCATTCGTATTTGAACAGTAATTAGTTTAAATTATTAGTTATACTTTACAATATTTTTTATTAAATAATTTTTTATTTTTTATTTTGAAATTATTGAAAAAAATTTTATGAAAAAAAATTCTTTTTTATAATTACTTTTTAAGTCAGTATAATTAATTAAAAATATTTTTTATCCTTATTTATATTAAATTTACCATATTACTTATAATTAGATATCATATAAAATTTAAAATATTACTAGATATGATATATTAGTAATATTAATATAATTATTTTTAAAATTTATGTATATTTTTAATTATTAAATTTATTTTTTAAAAAATTTATTATAAAAATGGTTAAAATATTTTTTTATTTTTAAAATTAAAAAAAAATAATTTTTAAAAAAATTTTAAAAATATTATATTTAATATATTATACCAGTTAATATTTTGTATTTTCACATAAAATTCAGTTAAAAATCATAAGGTGAATTTAATAAAAAATAAAAAAATATTTTTAATTAATAATATTAATACAAAAGAATAATTATAACAATTAAAAATAATTTTTAAATTTAAAAATTTTGTAATATAAAAAAATAGTTCTTAATTTAATTGAATAGTGATTAGAACATTGACAACAAATGATTTTCAATTAGAGTTGAAATTTATATAGGTGATGACTTATACTTTTTTAATTAAAAGAAAATAATTCAAGGGATTACTGTACAGGGAGGGGCCAGATATATAATAGCACGGATACGACGACATGATGTCAGTTGTTTGAGGCATGTAAAAAGCCAAACGAGTGTCCATGAGAGAGAGAGAGAGAGAGGGGGGGGGAGGAGTTCCAACTCATGCTTGGGTGACACAATTCAAATTTCAGCTTTTCCTTTGTTTTCTTCCCTTCCTTTCCTTCCAATGTTGGCACCAACCGTTCCTCTTTGGCAACTTTTTCCCACACATTCTTCCCAATTGTGGGGTCGGATCAGTTACCACCTCTTTGAATCTCTCTCTTTTTCAAGTTTTCCATATATATTTTAAATATAATGGTTGGTGGGTCCGCTTCTTTAGCATGCTTGGGCCCATTGTAAGAATTGAATTACATTTGGGAAAAGTGTGGTGTGGACCGTGGAACCACACCCTTTTGAGGTGTCATTGAACGGTCTAAACTTCATGCCAATGCGTGGAGTCACAATTACATTGCATTTTTGTGTGGGAATCTTGATTGCTGATTAATCGAGGGTAGAAAAAGCTTGTTGGGTACAGGAAATTTTATTAGGTGGACAACATGTAAATTATATTGAAACGGCAAAAATTTAATATCTCAAATTAATATATTTGTTAGTTTGATTTATGACAAGGGAAATTTTATGGTATCATGGGATCAGCTTTTATTTTTTTCACTAAAAAAAAAAAAAAAAAAACAACAAAAAGGCACTGAAGAAAAATCCAACTTTCCTAATAATGCATAATGCGTCTTTTGTCATTATTGCTGTGGTGTTCTTCCCAAAACAGACGTAGAAAGATAACCACAGAGGTCCGCGGGCGACGGCCTTCAGACTGGAAGCGAAGAGTCTCCACCAAAATGACAACTGGATTGCAACTTTGCCTATAACTAAAATAGTTTAATCGATACCCATATAAATAAATAAATAAATGAATTGATTTTAAAAAGCCATTTTTTCAAAAAAAGAAAAAAGAAATTGACCCGACCAATTTAGTCGATCAAAACAAAGGTTGGCTTGGAAGTTGCTGATTCTTTAATTAGTAGTTTACGGTCTAGTGACTTTGTATAAACATGAAGAGTCTGAATAAAAATGAAAAATATAAAAGTCAATTACAAAAGCTTTTGTCCCATAATACTTCAATTTTTCCAATGAGACATGCCCTTTGATAATTTTTCTTAATCCATTAAACGGGAAAACAAGGGTGATGATACCCATAAAATCCCATTAAGGAGGATTGTGGGCAAATTTTGTAAGTGTATATTTTGTCCATTGGTAATTTTAATTTGTTAATTTCGCTTCTCAACTAAACTCATATTAATATTGATGTGATAAAGTTTCGTCTCATTATACCGGAGTGCTTAATGCCTTGGTAAGAATGCAATCAGATCGCACCCATGAGAACGAAAAGGAAAAACTGAAAGAGATTAGGACAAAAGAAGGTTCCATAATGGAGAAAAGTGGAGAGGAAAGTGAAGAAAAGCACGGATTTATTTCAAACTCATAACTAAATTGAGGGCAACAACCACCGACATGATGTTGGTTGCGAAAACATGCACATAAAAAGGACTTCTGCTGCCCCTTGTGGGTCTCTGATCAACAGAACTTGGCAGGACCCCTAAATGAGCAGCCTTTTTTTTTTTTTTTTTATTCAGCATTCCTACTACTATCACATGCATGCAATTTACTATTGTTTTTCTGGGATGATTGAACACTTCCGGACCTGGCCTTGCATATTATGGAACAGTGTACCCTGAAAAGGCAAGAAGAAGAGGAACATTAAAGGAAGGACAGTTTTCAATGGACAAATAACTCAGGGCTTATAAACAAATTGAGCATTTAGTAACAATAAGCCTTGAGCATAAACAAAATGGATCCTTTTTTTTTTTTTTTTTTTTTTGGTTTTTTTACACTTTTTTGGTAATTAGAGGGAGAGTCGGATTATTGCAGAGACATTAGCTGAATTGTGATACTACCTAATCACAATAATTAACATACAATTCAAAATTACCCACAATTACTTTTTAAAATTCTTGTTAACCTTTTGATGAGGCTTCCTTTGAATGCATTCACTTTTTGGCAAGAATCAATGGGATCCTTTGTGAATTGTGTATAGGAAAAATGGGAGCAAGAAGTAACCAAATATACATATACACACACACACACACACACACATATATATATATATATATATATATATTGTTGCAAAAAAAAAACATGGAGAATGTTGGCATTTAGAAATTGAAAAATAGAAAAAGAGAGAGGAACATTGAACATGTATGCCAACTGCCAAAAGCCACAGCACATGCCTAAGAAAATTGGGTGAAAAGCAAATGAGTCCATCATTTATAAATTGGGTCTTTTTTCCTGCCTAACCAGTCAAATAAAACCGAAAACTTTCAAAAATCTAGTCGTCTATGGGCCGAACTAGCCAGGCTTGGGCTAACCATCTTAGACCCAAGGTCAGGCCCGATATGAATCTCCTCCCTGGGCTCAATTTTCACTCAAGCTGCGCCCAATATCGGCCCATCTCCATTTTCACTTGATAAACCAAGGTTAGATCATATTTTGGCTAGATTCAATCATGTCACTCTTAATTTATATATGATTTACCATCTAATTGCTACTAACAAGACGTTCATTTGATTGAGTTAAATTTAGTAGTAATTATTATTTTAATTTATATTATTTAATTATACAATAAGTTCATATTCTCTTGACTTTAGAAATGATAATTTTTATTTTAATTAGTGTGTATTAGTAGGCAAAAATATTTGAAATATGAAAAATGTTTAAAGGTTGTCAATAACTTACTTCCGCACTTCTTTCCAACAGGTCTATTCTTAATGTTGCAACGCCTGGGTATAGCGATGGCAATTCCTGGCTTAATTCCAGCCCGCTTTGCCAAAGGGGAAAGCAAAACAGCACAAAGGCACCTCGGTGAAGCCCTGATCAAGCCACCAACTCTGGCACAGCAAGTCGCCGGCACGGCTGCACGAACATTCCTCGCCGCACCCAGGCAGGGGCTCAAGCTGGCAGCAGCGGCTCTAATTGGGGTCCTCCCACAGGGGCCTGCCGCTTCGACGCCGATCATAAGTGCACCTGAAACCATCAAAGATAACAAGACGGTAGCCATGCAAGCCCTCGTGTAATGAGCCATTGCTGCGATGAAATTTGATATGTTGCCTCCACGTCTAACCATGTATATATACCACGCAAATTGTTGAGTGGGAAGCAATTATGTGGTGCTGCTTTATGCTAGTGGGGTGGTTGTAAATGTGGAAGAAGTTCGTGGTTAGAACAAATATTTGCGAGATGTAATGATTTGAATCATTTTAGCATCACCAGCCGATCGAATTGAGTGTTGCCACCAAGGATTGCTTGGTGAATGAGTACTTCTTGTACTTTTTCTCATGTTTATTGCGTCGACCATTTTCTCTTGTTTGCTATGAAGAATAGTGCAGTGGGTAGGTAAGGTGAGATGAAAGTCGGTTTGAAAGTGAGAATTTGGGACGTGGGAATGTTCACTTTGCGAGCATTCTTGTGGAGCCCTACGACAAAAACATTGTGCTCCACCACGCTTCATATGCCGTTAAAATGATTATTTTTGTTTTTGGTGTTGGAGATACTTTGTATTGTGCTTTCGGGGTATTTAATTTTTGAGCAAATAATTTTAAAATTAATTTCTTTCATAGGCAAGAAATTGGAGAAGTTTATATTTGATTTATACTTTTTTAAGATTAATTTTACTTAAAAATTTTGACGGTTACCATTACAAACAAAACATTTGTATTATCACTAAAAATTTATGTAATTTTTTCGACTGGTTACCACAAGTGCCTCTCATTTCTCTTCACCTCTCTTCAAATTTCAATCTACCAACCTCTGAACACCCATCTGCAAGAATCACCGTGAAGAACTCAAACCACCAGACTCCTCTCGACCAATCTTTAGATTAAATGAGTTTCGTGTCTTGTCAATAACTTTGAATCTTTAGATTAAAGGGTTAATTTTTTGAAGCTCAATCGTGACTTTGCATTCGTCGTTGTATAATATAGTTCTATCAATTTATGAATAAGCAAGGAAATGGGTTTAATTCAGCTGTCTAACTTTGAAGCTTGTGGATGCTTGGGTTTTAATTTTGGATGGGTTCGTTTGTTCCAATCTTTGTGAATTTAATGTACTATTTTTTTTTTATATATAATTTATTTTGTTTACTTCTAACAAAAATAAGAATTTTGTATATGCAATACAAGAACATGCATGTTTTTTTTTTTTTTTTCCTTGGGAAACATTGAAAAAGAATGCATGTGTTATTTAGACAACTGTTAACCGAGTCATACAAATTTTTTTTATATGCATAATAAGTATTTTATTAATTTAATTTAAATAAAAAATTTTAACATATTCATATATATTTACCAAATATTCAAAACCTGTGCAATTCGGGGGCTAGTTTAACTTATAATTGCAATAAGTTTTCACCTCTATTGATTTTATATCCTTATGTCATTAAGCTACAGCTCCCAATCACTCTTTTTCCAGTTTGTTTTATTCGCCTAGTATTAGTTTTTGAAGTAAAAACAGGGAGATAAGCTTTACTCTCCTCCAATGTTCAGGTCTACCTTTTTTTCTTTCTCCATTAGAGTTTTTTCTTTTTTTTTTTACAAAAAAAAAAAAAATAATCCTATCTGTTTCCTACGTGGTTTTTGTTAACCAATCAACACCAGGATCTCAGATTTTTGGGAACCCACTTCTTCGTAGGTGCAAACTTAAAATATTGCGAATGGGTTGTCCTGTAGGGAATTCGCCTTTGACCGATTATTACGTGGCAGGATTACAGCTGGCGAAGTTGGCTTTGCAGTAATGATTTTGCCCAAGACGCAATGCATTAGACGGAATATTGGCCGTTGTAATCAATTTTATCAATAGTCTTCCTCCTTAGGCTGCCCCTACTGGGGGTTACACTTCTCAAGGAAAAGAATCTTGATTTAGTTCGTTAGCAACTGATTCTTCTCCACACAACACACCAAGTTGATGTACAGACCAGCGCCACACATTTAACCGTTGAAGCGAAATTCTGACCCTTATTTTGACATTGACATGAAGATCGATCGGTATTGTTTAGTATAACCATTATATGCCACTTGCCCTTTTAGGGTGGGGATCAAAAATGATACTAGATTCCTAAATAATTGAATACAGAGATCTAAAGACTGCTGGCTTCGTGGGGCTATTTTTCTTGCCTCCTTTTAGTCCTCTCTCATTGACTAGTCCCTGTTCTGAATTGCAGCAACCCTTCAATTTAAAGATCTTTCATTCCTCAGATTTCTTGTTGCAATTGGGTCTGTTTTTTTTTTTTTTTTTTTTTCCTTGTGCATATGTTTGTGTTTGTGTTTGCCTTTGTGCTTGTGTGTTTTTGTGCGCACCGTCACACCAGAGCGAGGGAGACTGACAGGCCGGTTGGGGTGGGGGGAGGGGGAGGGAGAATCAGAAGCAACACAAAAATGTCAAGGGCATATCAGCTTTTAAGGTACCCTTAAATTAGTCACGATCACCGTTATAAAGAATATATTGTCCACTTTACACGTTTCACATCTTCCCACTCTACTCATGGATGGATTTCGGAGCGTTTATACAATGAAATATTTAGGGCTAACAAACGTCTTGTGAAGGTGTTGGCAAGTTAGGACAGAGGGAGCGTATAAGATTCAACTTAAAAGCATGCAATGAGCACCGTGATTGTGCTGATTCTGTTAAATAACTGTTTTGAAGGTGGGGGAACATGTGGAAAGTACTGAGTTGGAATGATTTCTGTTGTCAAAAGGAGTGAAATCATTCTATGTTTTGTTGATTTATAGTTATTCATTTTATGAATTGATCAGGCACAGTCTTCAATTTAACTCCTACATTTGTACTCCCTGCACAAGACTGAGCTGTAGAATTGAAATCAACTAAGCAACAAAAAATATGTACATGATCATGCTTTGGGATAGGACGTGTTACATCGGAGACTGAACAATACTTTAGATTAAGTGAATGTGTGCCGTGATACCTTAAAGCAACCTAATGGAGAAGTATACTTAAAAATTGGTCTAGAAAGTGCAGACAAACCTTAATCTTTCTGTCCCCGTTTTTGGATAACAATGTAGTCTTGCTTATTTTAATGTCAGAGAGATTGCTCAGACTCCAAGAATTGTGCCTAATTTGTGTTACCTGTGCAATAGTAGGAAATGATGAAACATTTGTTACTGCCTTGTAGCAAGTCATCAAGTTTTCAGGAAATTGCAGATGTACTTTTCTCTTCACTTATTATGTATTTATGGGAATCAATCAGCAGAAAATCTGTTCGAATATCTGTACAGTAATGACAATGATGTGATCAAATTAATGGTGACCTAGCAAAGAACCCAGGGAATGTCCTATCATATTTGGCCTCAGTATAAATAGTTTCCAAAGCCTTTGAGGGTGTAATCCATTATTTTAGTTACAGAAATATGACTCTTTAGTTTATCTATAGTCTGATATCTTCCTCTCTTTTCTGTCAGTTTCTGTAATCTGTAGCCCTTGTACTTTCTGAAGTACCACCTTTAGCAAGCATGGAGGCACAAAGACATAGTCACAGAAGACAGACTGATATGCAAACATAGGTATGTATCCATGTTATATAGATAGATTCCCAGATAGAAGACAGTAAAAGACCAAATAGAAGTATAAAAACCAGTATCCCTTTATTAAGGGTGGTTAAAACCAGTAACTTGCCTTCTCAAAACAGGGGAGGAAAAATTTCTGAAACTTTCATTCTTGCACTTCTTGTTTTATGCTGTTTTCTGAATGATAGTAGTGACGAAGAGAATCAAGACTGGAATGAACAGAAAACAAAATCCAGTCAATGGATTGAAAGCTTAATAAATTTCGATGCAGTTGATTGAGCAGAAGTCGGCTCATAATCAGTACCAGAAGGTAAATATGTTAACCTCACCTGCAATTTTGTGGGACCCTCCAGGACACAAGTGATGATCTTTTCAAACTTGGTGGCAGAGACAAGAAATTTCTCCAATCCTGAAGCATAATGCGCAGATCGTGAAGCTTGCTATCCAGACCAATGCAGCAATTTGCATGCATGGTGCAAACCAAGTTCAAATCTTTGCTAGGTTCACAGAGACCGCCAAAATAGGCAGTGTCCAAGAATCTCATCTTCAATCCAAGGTTCTGTACAAAAGCATCAAGCTTGATGAAATTAAGTACATCCTGATCATGATATCCAGGATATCTCTCCCGTGCAGAGTACCAGAACTTGTAAAACTCTATTGACCGGTTGTTGGACTTCACATGGTTAAATCCTCCATTGGGTATGTTATGTATATCAAATGAGCTTCCTAAAAAATGATCGCATGCAATCTGGAAATCAGCATCCACATAAAATCGTGGAAATGGGTCCCTGAACCACATGATATCAGCATCCTGGAGGAGACCAACCAGATAGGCACTGAATATGAAGTACAATATTTTCAAAAGGACAACTGGAATAGGGAGGATATGTACCATCACTAAGAAGAACAATATCCAAATACAAGATCATCAATCACATGTTTTGTGTACATAAACTGATGAGTCATATGCGTATTGGGCAGAGAATTGAGGTTTTAACGGACTCTTATCATAAGCACACTACTACACTACACAGAAGTGACAGGTCAAAGAGCTGCATATTGGTGTCATTCAAGCTCCAAATTCATCAAATTTCTAAAAGTGATCTCGAATGGTCTATTGCTAACTTATCTCTAAGACCATATCAAAAATAAATAAATAAATAATAGGCTTAATAAACAAGATCGTAGTGCATTAATATTTTGTGCAGCGGACAGCAAAGATATGATTGCATTACCGTGAAAACAAAGTTGTAGCCCATCTCAAGAACAGAGCGGAGGAAATCAATCCTTCTCCACATCATCTTCAAGTAGGAAGGGGTCATAAAGTAAGCCTCCTTGTGAAAATCAACCCCATCAGTAACAAGAGCAAAGCATTGTGTATGGAGCTGTAGGCAACGCATGTACGCCGGGTGATCCAAAGCAACAATGACCAAGTGGTTCAAAAGATTACGAGTGCGCTCCCCAATCCTAAAGCTCTCCAGGAACAGATCAAACACCGTATTTGGAGCTGCCCAAGCTTCGTTTAAAGTAGTTAAAATCACAGTCCCGTCTTTCATGGAAGCCTCTTTCAATATTTTTTCAAGCTTTTGTTCCTCACTAAGCTGCAAAAATTACGTTGCAGCAAACAACAATTAAAATAAGGAATTTGCTAAAACTGCCCAATGCATTTGCAATTGAAAATTTCAAATGCTGATATAGACGATGGATTGAAAGTGTGTTTGAATGCTGATCGATTAAAGAGCATTAAGAAAAACAAGAAGCAACAGATAAAAATGAAATTGAAAATTTCTGATATACTCACAACATTGGAATCGCCTTTTTCAAGCAGAACAGAAGGGAAGATTTTAGGGAAAGAAATGGAGGAAGCGGAGGGATATGGGAGCAAGCGGAGAGAATCAGCAGCGCCGTAGAGGAGCAAACACGATATAGATAAGGCAGCGAAGACGAGAACCGAGCGGGGGACGGCAGCGGAACCCGGTTCCGACGACGACATAGCGCCAGAGGAGGAGGAGACGGAGGAGCTATTAATATTGTAGAGTGGTAGAAAGCGAACGCGTCTGGCAGCAGCGGCGGCCGGGGTCCGCGGTCGTCTCCGGTGGTTGCGGAATCTGAACAGTTGCAGTGGCACTACACGATTCATTCACGAGCACGAGCACGAACTTCATTTATAATTAACCGCCGGCCGTTACCCCCAAAGATACGCCGAGAGAGAGAACGAGGGAGCGACAGAGATGTTTTTATAATTTCGCATAAATAATTATTAAATGAAGTGCAATCAGAAGCATGAGATTTACTAATTATCTATTTACACTTAAAAAATTTGACATATTATTCACACATTATAATTTTTTTTAAAATTTTTTTTTTTAAATTTCACTTAAATTTTAATTAATATATAAAATAAAATATTAATTTATTAATTAAATTATTATTTTAAATAATTATTTATCACATTATAAATATATATTGTGTTTTTATACCTTATATTTTGTAATTATAACTATTTTACCTAAAAAAAATTATACACATTTATATATTATTTTATATACATATTTATAATTAAGATAATTATTATTAATTATAAATTTTAATAATTATTTAAATTTATTATTAATATCATGTTTATAAAATTTTATTATATATTTATAATTATTAAATATATTATCTGTTAAATAAATATTCACATTTTATTTATATTATTTTTGAGTAAAAAAAATTATATTTAATATATTTTAATTTATATTTTATAATAATTTATATCTTATATTTTAAAATATAATAAAAAAATATTATAATTAATAATAATTAATTAAATTTAATATAAATAATAAAAATATATGTTTATTATTATTATTATTTTAATAAATTTTATAATATTTAAAATAATTTTAATAATTAATAAAAATTATTATTAAAATTTTAAATAGTAAGGGTCTAAGATTCGCAGTAATGATTTGAGTAGGAATCCTGATCCAGCTACCGGCCCGACGTTAGTAACCGAATCGCATAAGAATAAAATAACAGTTCATAATAATTTTAAAAACAAAGTTTGATCGCTTTTTAAATTAAAGACACAGTGCTGTTTTCTCTGTAAATATATTTGGTCCTTTCTGTTAATTTATTTTTTAATACGTATGTCATGTCAATTGATTGATTTTGTCACTATAAAAATTATTAAAAAAAAAACAAATTTTTTATTAAAAAATTTTTAAAATAAAAAATTTTAAAAAATATTAAAAAATTAATAAATTAAACAATAAAAAAAGTTTTTTGAATTAAAAAATTTTGAAAATTCAAAACAAAATCGAAAAATTAAAAAACAAATATGAAAAATATTTTTGAAAAAATCTTAAATTTATAACAAAATTTTGAAATCAAAAAATCAAAACTAATTTTAAAAATTCAAAAATTAAAAATGATATCCATTAATTCAATAATATCCCTGGTTCTTCCCTTCTACCTACTGTGCTAAATCAAAATTCAGTTTTCTGGAGATACACTTAACTTAAGCTGTACCCCAACAGAGGTTTTGTGCATGTTATATGGCAGTAAACTTTGTGCCTTTTTCTAATGGAAAAACTCTGGACTTGTGCTCCCATCAAGTTGGCGCGTATGTTCAATGGATTTATGGATTTGTTTGTGCTCTCTCTTTTGCCAACTATGTTTTGAAGGGTCCTCTGACCATTGTCCAATGTCTGAGAATATATAGAAATCATTAATGTGTGTATTATTGGATAAAAACATGGGTACCGAATACATACTGATAAATTATTCTCATGACAGATAAATTGACTTCAATTTAGGAGAGCACTTGTGAGGAGGTTGAATTTGATATGCTGTTTGTCTCCAATGAATTGTGCTCAACATGAATAACAAATTTCAGATCTTGCCTGGAAGAAACTCTAAACATTTTTTCTGCAGGTGCCTCGACTAAGCTGCTGTACTGTCAGAGGCTGAGCTTAGAAGTGGTGACTTCTCCAATTCTTGGAGGCTTTGCACTGTTGGACAGGTGGAGGAGTGGAAGATAGAATTGTCTCTGCTGCTGTCTTTGCACAAATTTCTACAATATAGGTATGATGATGGACACAACAATTGGTTCATTTACCATTCCTTCTGCCTCCCTGTCAATATTTGATGTCATCGATGCTATTGATAGGGTGATTGCTCAAATTGCAAGGAAGTTCACAGGCAAAGGGATGGGCTTTCAGAGTTGCAGCACATGGGAATTGGCCTTTTTATTTCAATTCTATCCATGGCAGTTGTTGCCTTGGTAGAGATAGGCGCCTGCAGCTTGCAATAGAACTTGACAAACAAAATTGTTGTTATTCCTCTCAGCATCTTCTGGCAAATGCTCCAATACATGTTGGTCGGCGTTGCAAAAGTTTTTGCGTTCATTAGGCGGCTTGAATTTTTCTATGAGCTATCCCCAGATACCATCCGCCGTTTATGCGGCATATTTTCTCTTCTAACATTATCATGGGTAATTATCTGAGCACCTTCATTCTGACCCTTGCAACTTCACATCTGTGGGAAGGAAGGCAGGATGGATACCAGATAACCTGAATGAAGGCCGTATGGACTATTACTTATGGCTTTTAGCCGGACTGAGTTTCCTCAACATGTTGCTCTACATTTTTCGTTCCAAGAAACATAAGCAAAAGAAGGCTACGTACGGTTTAGGAGGATACTCACAGTGGCCACCTTCAAATTGCTTGTACATAATAAAAAAACAGAATGTCTCACAACTTTTTTGATCTTTAGAGTTCATTTGGCTCAAGCTACAAAACCGAAGACGCGTAGGGATGGTTGGAAGCTTTCCAAGTTAAGCTCTTCGCACAACCATAACATGCAAAATGTATATAGATAATAACTATAATGAATGCACATCTATATCTTTTACTCTAGAATGGTTTACATGACGGATACAAAAGTAAGACAATCAGACCCAAACTAAAACAAAATTTGGGTGCAAGAGGAAAACTTGACAGCCTAACCTACCAAACACCTGCCTAAATTATGCTAGAAATCAAATAAGTCTTCTTTGCTTAAAAAGTCTCAGGCAATGTCTCTGACAAAATGAGTCGCCTGGTTGTCCATGAAATAGACATTGTTATGAGGCTCCTGCGGTGATTTGCCAAATAATTGAGGAAAGATAGTCACGTCAAGTGGTGAAACTGGGTCTTGTTCTAGAGCTTCAGAACACAGGCATTGCAAATACGATTTTCTACTAAAATCACTCTTGTCATCTACATGATCCAAATCGTTTGAGATATCAAGAACAGAAAGCAGGTCGTCAATGTTTAAAGGAGCAACAATTGAAAAATCATCAAGAATCAGGTCTTCATGAGTTTCTAGTGCTGCATTTTCTAGTACCCAAGTAGTGGCAGTGTTCTCCGTCCATGTAGACCCCATTGACAGGTTTGCTTGAATATTTGGTGTCTCTTTGTCAATCATCAACTGGCCGGGCTCAAGGTACATGGACGTTTCAATGAGCTCAGAATCTGATAGTTGAAATTGAGCATCATCAATTCTTTGTTCTGTTTCTTCTCTCATGTTATTCAACTCTCTCCTTTTGCATGGATTTTCAATACACTTACCGTATTTTTCCTCAAAATTGTCATGGTCGCCCTTTTGCATTGCAGGCCTTCTCTTCAATTTGGCACTCTTTTCTTGATTTTCTTGAAGAACAGCACCACAAGCATTCTGATTCTTCCTCAACCGACAGAGCACAATGTTGTTGTTCTTGTTGTAGGGGTGCTCCAGACACAAGACATACTCATGAACAATCCAGCAGCCGTTTTAGTCAGAAATCTTGATTTGTGTAAGTGAACCTCTTTTTGGAACCTGCAATACAGCGACCATCCTCAGCATTGACTTTAATACTCTCAGCAGAATTCTTGACGGCCAAGCACCCCATCAGACCCAACAGTTCGATCAATTCTGGACCCTTTGGCAGATTTCTTCTTCAAAGCAGCAAGGAAGAAAAGATCCTCAATTTCATTCAATTTATGGTCTCCAAATCTGTTCCATAATTCCCAGGGCTCTTCTTTCCCATACAAATCAAAATTCCTCACAAAGAAACCCTATTCTGGCATCAAATTCCCAGTCAAGTTCTTATAAAGACAGTCACCCACTAACTCTTATTCCGTTGGGAAAAACCTCAACCCTGGAAACCCCCATCTATTCTTGGTGTGGTTGCTAATTAATTTAATAAAGTCACCTTGCTAGGTTTTGTGTTCCTGCTTTTCCGAGAAAGAAAACCAAAGAGAAAAAAGGAAAAGAAGAGAAAAAGTTGAAAGCAGCAAATGCAAGTGGGTTTCAAGAACAAGAAGCAAAAACGTGGAAGAAGAACAAAGAAGAGAGAAGAATACAGGAGATTGTTAGAACATCAGCGAGCTGGACGGTTAACCCGGTCGGTCATATCGTGTCCTGTCGACGTGCGCGCCACGTCGTCTCACATCTCACCTTGAAATTTGATAAATTCATGGAAAAAAAGAGGAGACAAACACCCAAGTTGTCAAATTCGCGACCAAACGAAATATATCTACTATGTTTGACTTTTGCTCTTTGGCGAAAAATCATTATTATAGATTACTTTTATGTAATATACTTATTTATCTTTTACAAAAGAATATATAAAATTTATTTTATACAAACAATAAAAATTTTATTATAATAATATAAAAATAAAATTTTAAAAAAAAATTTATTAATTTTAATTTCATAATAAATATCTCTTTTTAATTAAAAGAATTAATGTGACAAATTTTTTATTTATTAAAATTATTACTAAAAAAAATTTTGTATTGATATAATGATATATATTTATTATGTATTAATTCTTTATTAATGTTTAGCATATGAATATATATATAAATAATTGTCATGAATAATTTTTTAAAATGATTACCTTACAATAATTATCATAAATTTATAATTGTCATAATTATTGTAAAAAGTAATTTTATGGATCAAAATACCATTTAATAGAATTAATGATATGTTATCGATTTCTCTTTTTTCTCCTAACTTAAAAGCTTTATCAATCCATAAATAAATCAATAATATGCACTCATATGTTCCTTCTTTAGTGTTCACCTCTTATAAAATAATTGTTGTGAATAATTACCATAAATTTTATTTATGGTAAATAAAATTTTTATAATTGTCATAATTATGATATAAAATTATTTTTTTTTCCGTCAAAATACTATTTAAGAGAATTAATGATTTCTCATCAATTTTTCTTTTTCCAATTAACTTAAACCTCTGCAATCTCATGTATAAATCAATAATATGCACTCGCATGCTGTTTCCCACTATTCCCCTCCTATTCCTCTGTCCGTATCCACCGCAATTTCCTCCTATTTATTTGTTCTTTTTTATTTTTAGTCTACCCTAAAAAAATTCTCTCTCATTGTCGCTGTTAATATTTTAGGGTATAAATATTTATTTAAAAATTTTAAGAGTATAATTTCTTATTTCAAAAATTGAAAATCAATAGATGTTCTAACGTTTTATCTTAGACATTCTCCCAACATGCTCTATTAATTTAACAAAATATTACAAGATACCATTTTATTTAAACTTTGTAAAAGACAAGCATAAATAATGACTACATTTGAAATTATTTTTTAAAAAACTAACAAAGAAAAGTGCTTTTTAATAACCATATTGCATTAAATTGAATTCATTTTAGATTATTTTGAAATGTGTACTTAAGGTAAACATGAATAGACTCTTTATTTTTTGATTTTCTCTTTCAGTGTCTTCCCTCCCATATATTTGTTTATTTTTTCTAATTTTAAAATTACTAATATACTTTTAATTGATATTTTGTACGAAAAGTCATTATAACTAATTTTTCCGATAAATTTCCTTTTTATTTTTTTTTTCTTTTCCCACAATCAACTTTACGTGCATTTTTATTATAGAAATCATAGACGGAGAATTAAAAGGACTATACATTCAAAAAGAATTTTACAAAATATATTCTTGCAAAACACTGTTCATGTCTTAGAGATTTAGAAATTTAAAAATAAATTTACGAATATATGAGATAATACATATTTAATTAATGGATGAGCCTATATGCTCAAGTGTAAATATTGTTATAGGTCAATTAGGGGAATGTGTTTAATTTTTCATTATAATATGTGTTAGGCATTGCTTATATTTATATTCAAATTTATTTAAATATTTAAAATTTTTAATAAAATTAAAATTTATATTGATTTACATGTAACATAGGTTAAAATATTTAATTATTTAATAAATAACAAACTGCCTGGTATTAATTAATTTTGTACGAGTTTCAAATTAATGATTTTGCATTTTAGTTAATTTGAAATTCGAGTTTGGCAACATTTTGTATTTCTGTGATATAAATTGATCAATTATACCAAAAAAAGAAAAAAGGAAAAAATGGGGGGGGGGGGGGAAGGGCAGAGAAAGGCCAGCTATCTTATTACCGTTGGGTGGCAAGGTGCGGAGTCCCAATCTTCTGGCATTTAAGATTTAACGTTTGCGTACGTCCACCAGCAGTTTTTATTCCTATTTTTTTAAAAAAATATATTTTCCTTAAAACAAAAGCTCAAAACGCTGCGTTTGGAGATTCTGGCCTTTTTAAAGTTAAGCCAATGAGCCAATCCCACGGTAGGCAACGCGGTCTCTCTCTCTTTCTCTAGCTGCGTATCTCTGCGGACTTTTTGGTTTGGGGGGTTATGGAGGAGAAGAAGAGGATAATGGCGTGTTTAGCGGTGGCCGTGGTGGTCCTATCTGGAGTTGTGGGGCGGGTGAGATCGGGTCCGTTCGATCATCGCTTCAAAGCAGGCGAGGATGTTCCTCTCTATGCCAATAAGGTCGGACCTTTCCACAACCCCAGGTATTAAAATTGTTCTTAATTTCTCAACATTTTCAATTCTGGGTCGTGAATTTTTTTTTCTCTTGCTTGAAATCCGATGGTTTTCGTGGATGTTGCGTTTGAAATGAGTGTGTTTAGAGCTGGATCTGAGCTCTTTGGGAAGTGGATCTGATGCTCCTTGTCGGTTACACTTGAAAGTTTTAGATTGCGCAAAATTGCTGACAGTTCAATTATTTATTAATTGTTTTTTAGTGGTATTGTCAATTTGGGGACAAGAAAAAAGATTTTTGATATCAATAACGAAAAGAAGATACTGTCTTGGTAATGATGCCTTTTCCTCGCAGTTTCTTAGCACCCGAATAAAAGTAGGTAATTGGGTGGGGTTTGGATGGTGATTGTGTAACTTGTATCTCAGATCCTCTTTCTCCTTTCAGATTATACTTCCTAATTGTGTGTGATGGCTTCTGTGTTATACTCTGGTTTGGAATGAGTAATTAGTTGTAATTGATTGGATATTGGAGAATAATGGATCGTTTTTAACTTAGTGCTTCATGTATTTTGAGGTGTTTTGATTCCATTTCGAGATTTTAAGTGATTTAACATAGACGCTGGATGATCTTTGTTTCCCCCCTTTTAAATCATGATAGGCTGATTTTTTTTCCGCCTTTTTATGTTTTTCTTTCTGTATGACAGTGAAACATACCGCTATTTTGACCTCCCTTTCTGCTCATCAGGTTCGAGTCAATTCATGCCATTCTTAAACTAAAATGGTTAGGCTTTAATGTGAGCTTTCACAGAGCATGTCTGTTGCAGGTCCCAAAAAGGAAAAGAAGGAAGCTCTTGGTGAAGTGCTAAATGGAGATCGATTAGTCACTGCCCCCTACAAACTGGACTTTCTGAATGAAAAAGAATCTGAAATTGCTTGCAAAAGGAAATTGAAAAAGGAAGAGATTGCTCAGTTCCGCAATGCAGTCTCAAAGGACTACTACTTCCAAATGTATTATGATGACTTACCCATTTGGGGTTTTTTGGGAAAAGTTGATAAAGAAGGCAAGACTGACCCCAGCGAGTACAAATACTACCTGTTTAAGCATCTTCACTTCAACATCTTTTACAATAAGGATCGCGTCATTGAAATCAATGTGCAATCTGATCCCAATGCTGTTGTGGATCTGACCGAAGATAAAGAAGTCAATGTTGAGTTCACTTATACAGTGAAATGGAAGGAAACAGACATTCCCTTTGAGAAAAGGATGGAGAAGTATTCGCATTCTTCTTCACTGCCACATCACTTGGAGATCCATTGGTTCTCAATAATTAACTCATGTGTGACAGTTCTCCTCTTAACTGGTTTTCTTGCCACGATTCTCATGCGAGTCCTTAAGAATGATTTTGTCAAGTAAGAACATTTTAATGACTTATCCTAGAAATATTATTCCTTCTTGCATGTAATGCATGCCGATGACTCATTCTTTAGATATTATTCCTTCTCTTATGGCTATTTTCTCTCTCTGTCTTTCTCAATTTATTTTTTGTAAACTTATGGATCCTTTTATACTAGATATGCTCATGATGAGGAGTCAGCTGATGACCAAGAGGAGACTGGGTGGAAGTACATCCATGGTGATGTATTTAGATTTCCAAAGTTCAAATCATTGCTCGCAGCAGCACTTGGCTCTGGTACCCAGCTGTTTACCCTGTAAGTTTGCATTGAAAAGTTGTTTTTGGGGATTTTCTTAATTTTGTGAGCTGGTTATCCTCAACTGTTGAGTGCTAACTTTTATTTTTGATTTTTCTTTCCAGCACAATTTTTATTTTCCTCCTTGCCCTTGTTGGTGTATTTTATCCTTATAATCGGGGAGCTCTTTTTACTGCACTGGTTGTCATATACGCTCTTACTTCTGGGATTGCTGGCTACACTGCAGCAACTTTTTATTGCCAACTTGAAGGCTCTAACTGGGTAAATTACCCTGGATTTAATTTAATACCTCTTATAGGTCTTGTTCTGCAAAATAGTTGTGATCAGTGCAAATCACCAGCATACCTTAGGATGTGTTTGACTCTGAATTTCATGCTTTAAAAATTTCTTAATGATGGAGTCAAAGTGAGTATATCTGTGGAGTCATATAAAAGTAAGCTTTCAGGAAGCTGTAAATGAAACGCAGAAATATTGTATGTATGTTGTGGTTCCTTTGCAGAGTTATTACATTGCCAAATTCTCCCTTACTCTTTCTCTTTCGTGTGTGTGCACACATGCAGCTTACTCTCAGTTTTATGTGGGTGCACATCTGCATGCATTGGTTTGTACAAGAAAAATCTTCTTGCAAGTTATATATTCCATTGCATGATAAGCATTTGTTGAAAAGGACTTTGGAAAATTTTAAGACCAGCTCAGTGCTTCAGAATGTCATTTCCATATTTTAAATTTGTTGTGCCGAAGCTAAGGACTGACCTTGGAAATTAGTAGTTTTGCCTTTGTTGGATTTGGCATCAATAATAGATGGACTTGTGCCCTCTAGTATTATTGTAATCTGTTTTGATGTTGTCAGAAGCAATAACAATCATTTTTGTAGATATGAATGTCATACTTCGATTTTTCAATGGCATTGGTGCAATGTGTGTTGTGGTCCTATATTAATATGAAACTATAGTTATGTTCTAGAGACATATTTGAATTAGTAGTCTCTGATTTCTTGCTTGACAGGTCAGAAATTTGTTATTAACTGGAAGCTTGTTTTGTGGGCCTCTCTTTCTCACTTTCTGCTTCCTTAATACTGTTGCGATTGCCTATAGCGCTACTGCAGCACTGCCATTTGGAACCATTGTGGTCATTTTTCTTATTTGGACTTTGGTGACGGCACCGCTGCTAGTATTGGGTGGGATTGCAGGGAAGAACAGCAAGGCCGAGTTTCAGGCTCCTTGTCGCACCACTAAATATCCCAGAGAGATTCCTCAATTGCCCTGGTATCGGACAACACTCCCTCAGATGGCGATGGCAGGGTTCTTGCCTTTCAGTGCAATCTACATAGAACTTTATTACATATTTGCAAGTGTATGGGGTCACAGGATTTACACCATTTACAGCATTCTGTTTATAGTCTTCATCATTCTCTTGATTGTCACTGCTTTTATAACAGTAGCCCTGACGTATTTTCAACTTGCGGCAGAAGACCATGAATGGTGGTGGAGGTATGTTTGACTTTTAACTTTTTTATTTGGGGATACCTTTTGTTGTCATTATTTCACTTAGTTGTAGCAACTCAACCTAAGACAACTAAGGCCTAATCCGAAGCTAATTGGAGTAGGATATATGAATTATTTTTCATTGTTACTTTCTATTGTAATGGGATGATTGGTATAGAATTTTTTGTTTTTAGTTGTATGGTTATTAGTTATGAGATCTACTGGGATCACCTTATCAACCTGTGTAATGCTGACCTCAATCTCGTTTCCCCTTGGATTTTATCTAATCATTATGAAACACCAACTAGTCTAATATTCACATCACTAGTATGATCTCTCTGAGATGCTTTTCCAATGTTAGTTTTACTGTATCTGTTGTGACTATAATTATTGACAAGCTTTTATTCAATTTCTTTGGTGTCAATTTCATACTAATTCTGATGCATAATAGAGGTTAAATAGGTTGTTACATTGGCATATAAGAGCTTGTACTCAAGTGAGCATGAAAAATATCTGATTTTTTTCGTAGATTCTTAATCGACATTTTTTCAAGAAATTTTTCTATCCAAGCTGGTGGTAATTTTGGATAAATAAGTTGTTTTTTTTTTTTTTAATTCTTTGGTATATTGTGTACTCTCTCTCTGTCTCTGTCTGTCTGTGTCTCAAATAAGCACGTGTTACCTGGGATTAATGAAAATTAGAAGGTCATGCAATTAGGAGAAAACAATTAATGATTGCAGGTTTCACATGAATAGTTGATTTGTCGAGTCTGGTTTTCTTGGACTTTTAGCTGAGTAATTTCTATTAATATAGTTTGAAAATTAAAGTAGAAAAGGCATTTCAAAAATATAAATAAATAAAATAGAAAAGGTCCTCAAGCTCAATGTCTGCTGTGAAAATATTGACCCTAGCCCAGATGAACAGACCCTCCAAACTTCGTGAGCTAGGAAAATTACTTGAATTTACTTCATTAATGTCTTTTATCTTTCTGGGAATTTCTTTAAGAATGTAGCATTGATTGATCCATTACTTGTATGATTCATTAATGTACTTGTGCTTTGCCCCTTACAGGTCTTTCCTCTGTGGAGGATCAACTGGCTTGTTTATTTATGGTTATTGCTTATATTACTACTATGCAAGATCAGATATGTCAGGTTTCATGCAGACCTCATTTTTCTTTGGATACATGGCTTGCATATGCTATGGTTTCTTCCTCATGCTTGGGGCCATTGGTTTCCGTGCTTCCTTGTTCTTTGTCTGTCACATTTACCGCTCTATCAAGTGCGAGTAACAAGTCATTTTGTCCTCACTGGGTAGAGTGTGTATGTTCTTCCCCTAAACTGTAATTGGCTTCACTTTTATAGCTTACTAAGAAATTTGGTAGTCTTAGTGAGGTTATGGTATTACAGGAGCAGCTGTGGACATTGATTTCTTCTTCGATGCTTGGGGGAAATAGCTCATTGCAACCTTCATCTGTGTAATAATCTTCTACAGGAGAGTGACATGAAGGACCTTAGGATGCCTCGATACGAAGTTTTTAGTGCTCAAATGTGAGCGCACTTGCATAATGCATCTATGGATATTACTTTTGAGTTGAGAATATTTGTAGAACTGTAGGATGCTGTAGAACTTATATTAAGCAGAACGATGAAACAATTTCTTTCCGCACAATTGCATTTTTAATATTGACGTTCCATGTGCAACTCTCTCTACCTCAAAGAAAAAAAAAAAAAACCTCTGACAAATTAATTGTTAAGTTTATTTTTCATAATTTGTTGCTCTTTGTTTAGTTTTTCTGTTTTCATGTTTAGAAACTTAAATCAATTGGTCCACCTAAGTTAAATTCCAAGAATACAGAGCCTTTATTTTAATTTGTGAATTGCAATTGAGACCCAGAACTGTGAGGAGGTAATCTGTTCAGAATTCTCATTCAGGTATGGTGAACGAATGCGGCGGATTGATCAAGGGTGGCAAAATGTTTCAATCGTTGCTTGTGTTATTATGAACTTTGCCTTCATTCTAAAATTGGTGCGGTAGAGTTTTTACCTCTTAGCTTCGTTAGGAACTTTCCTGTCTCATCTCTCATAGTGGTCTCCTGAGAATTAGAACCGACAATTTTCGGGGAAACTTCATTAATATGACGGTGAAGATTGCAGATTTTCCACTGCCTGGGCTCGCTGGTGGTTTTGAAACTCATTGAGGTAATATTGGTGGTTTATTTATGTTCCATCTTCCTGTCCTTGGTTTCCAATCCTTTGGTCTATCTGACTATTGGTAGATGAAACTTGTGGTCCCATAAGCGGACGTAAAACCTCCATCAATGATAAGATTGTGTCCTGTAATAAACCCAGATTCTTCACTTGCAAGAAACAATGCAGCCTGTGCTATGTCCTCCACACTGCCGCCTCTTCCTCGCAACAGGCTTCCTCTCTTCCCAACCATCTGGCTCACTTCTTCAGGCTTCATTTCCACTTTTCCCAGAATCTTTCTATAGGCGCCGACGAGCATCTCCGAAGGGACCCCGTGCGGAGAGATGCAATTGACACGAATACCATGCACCCCTAACTCACATGCAGCACTTCTCATCAATCCGAGAATGGCCCCTTTTGACAATGTGTAAGTATGTGATCCCAGGCCTCCCATAATTGCCGCAGAGCTCGATGTGCATATGATGCAACCTCTGGTTTGCCCCTCAACCATGGCCTTTGCAGCATGCTTGACTCCATGTAAAATGCCATTCACGTTAATTGAGAATAGGTACTTTGCTTGGTCCATTTCAAGGTTGATGATGCTCCCGTCTGTTCCGGCAATCCCGGCGTTGTTGAACATGATGTCTATTTTGCCTTTCCATGCTAGCGCAAGACTAATGGCGGATTCTACTTCAGCTTCGTTGGCAACATCACAGTGAATGTAGCGGCCTCCTATTGAATCAGCTAGGCTGGCCCCCAGGTCGTCTAGAATGTCCGCAATGACAACGTAGGCACCATTCTGTGCGAACAGTCTTGCTGTGGCAGCTCCAATCCCTCTTGCGCCTCCAGTTATTACCACAACTTTTCCCACCAACCTGGAAAATTCGACAAACAATAATCTTTTGTGCTCAACTTAAAAAACAAAACAAAACAAAAATAGGAACAAAATATATGCTATGATTTAAGAACTCCAATTGAAACACGTGATACGGAGAAGTTCACAGAAATCTAAATACAGTTTGCAATTTTTATTGTAACCAACTGGTTGAGGCTATTCAACAAGTCCTTGGACCACCAACCAGACAATTTTAATATATTTGAGTTCCTAGTTTCATCATTCATAATCTGGCTGTGAGCATATTTCATCAACTGCCACACCCCCGTCACCGCCGCCTGCCCCCACCCGCTTCCCCCCCTCCCCCTCCCCCTCCTCCGTTCTGTGGGGCCGTGGCACTCAAAGGAAGAATTCAGGGAACAAGAATGACTTCCAGGCTCTAATCCATTACCATAAGGCAACTGGGATAAGAATTGTAAGCGTTACTACTAACCTCTTGGCAGATATCCTCTGGAATTCTTGATCCATACAAACATTTGAGTCCATTTCAATCGTAGAATTTTCATTAGGAAGGAGATCACACTATATAGATGTAGTTCAAATGTCAGGGAGATTAAAGAATGTTCAGAGGATTCAGTTTATCTTTATTACAGAAAACAGAAAACCAAATGGTGCTTTCTGAGAGGTGCCTTTAGTTTACTACTACACACTCTTTGGTTCCTTACAACAACTTGCTAACTATAAACTAGCAAACCATCTTATCAAAAATTAAATGGCGTTCTTTGAGACGAGGCTTTTAGTTTACTACCACACACTTGTACATTACTTACAACTGCTTTCTAACCATATACCATCAAGGCAACTTATCTATGAACAAGTACTTTTAGTTAACATGATAATCAACGGCACTGCCTCACCATCTTGTTAACAAAGATCAATGATTCCCGTGATTTTTCTGCATTTTTGTACTCATTAGTTTTGGTAAGTAATGGCATTGCTTTTCAATGATTGGCTTAGGTCTGGTTATCTTACTTTGGTATTGGTTATGTAAACCATTTAAGAGTAAAAGATGTAGTTGTGCATTCATTATAGTTATTATGTATGTTGAAGATCATGACTTCTTTATTGTTCCATTACTCTCTAGCAAATGTAACAAGTTCAATAGCATAGTTCCAGTCCTTTTGGTTAAAGAAAATCACTTATATTAGTATTATTATGTGTTAGTGCAAATGTAATCAGTCAAGGTTTCAGTAGCTTGTGCTTAAGTTATGAATATATGGCTAAGAAGAAAAGAAGGACTCCAACTTTTTGATTTTGTAATTTGAAATGTTGTATACACTAAGACTAAATCAATGAAACAAGAAGGAAATGAGAGTTCCATCAACTATCAGCTTCTCGCTTACCCATTTCCATTAGTTTTCAACAATTTTAGAGCCAAAAACCATAAAGTTCTCAAAGTTGTAGTTTATACTAGAAAATAGTTCTTTTAAATTCAATCAGTAGTTTCAGAGCTTGAAGATACTCTAAAGTCCTATCCAATGTGAGAAAAAAGTGAGCTTAAACACTTGAGAGCAGAGAAAATCAGCAAGGAAAACCCCCAAACCTCAAACACAATAAGAGCAAAAAAGCCATTATTCACAAATGACTTCCATCAACATTAATCCATCTACACCACCTATGTTTTTGAGACTTGTGGGAAGTTATGGAATTTAGAAGCGATCCACCTCCTTTACCAAACAATCCAACGGTAGCTTAAATCAAGCATTACGTGAGCAAGTGGCAAGAGGATTCAAAGCACTGACTTACATTCATTCTAAAGTTTTTGATATGATCTTCACTAGGATTATGGCTTGTGAGACTCCAAAGGAAGTTTGGAACAAGCTTAAAGAGGAGTTTCAAAAGAGTGATAGGATTAGATAGATGCAAGTGCTTAATTTAAGAGGAGATTTTGGAGTTTTACGAATGAATCATTCTGATACTATCAAGGATTTCATAGACTAATTGATGAAAATTGTGATTCAAATCAAGCTTTTAGGAGCAAAGATGACAATTCAAATTGTATCTCAAAATTCAATAATGACAAGTGAAGTTTCTAAACATAGAATGTTCACATAATGCTTCAAACCAATGTCAACATTTTTTCATAGATGCAACATAACTATTCTAAAATTTGCAAACATGAAGGAAGCAACAACGTTCTTTAGTTATAAAGAGGATTAATATAACAAATCTAAGAAGCATAATAGATCAAGGGTTCATTTGGCTCTTACTTTGCCCAAAGTCTTCCTTAGGTTCAAGTGTGTGAAGATACAAAAGAATCTAGACAAAAACAACAAAGAAGCCAAGATAGAGTGTTAAAGATCATGGCTTATCTACTGTTCCATTGCTCTTTAGCAAATGCAGTAAGTTCAATAACATAGTTCCATTCCTTTTTATTAAAGAAAATCATTTATATTAGTATTATTATGTGTTAGTGCAAATGTAATCAGTTAAGGTTTGATTAGTTTGTTGTTTAAGTTAGTTTAGACTTTAAAATTCAAATTGTTGGAACATGTGCTTAAGTTTAACTGTATGGCTAATAAGGAAAGAAAGACTTAACTTTTTTGATTTTGTAATTTGAAATGTTGTATAAATTAGGACTAAATTAATGAAACAAGAAGGAAGAGAGATTTCCAGCAACTATTAGCTCCTCTCTTATCCATTTTCATTAGTTTTCTAACAACTTTAAAACCAAAAAACAAAAGGTTAAAGTTTTAGTTTATACGAAAAATTAGTTCATTTAAATTCCATCAATCTATACATATTGCATTTTTTTGGTTGTGCTAAAGGCTTAACTTTAAAAGATTCCAACCATTCCTATGTGTCTTTAATTTTTCAACTTAAGCCAAATGAACCCTAAAGCTTAAAAATGAGGAAGTGAAAATTTATCGTTAGATTAAATAATAAGTGTATAATATAGTGATAAATATTAGAAATCAATAAAGGTGTATAAAATACAAATACATTCTTTGGATCAAAAAGGAAATCATTTAAGTTATAAGACATTCTTTGTTTATATACAAACAATTTGGAAACAAACCTTATAAAGGCGGTCACTATGCATATTCTCTTAAACCTTATGAACCTTTTTTTACTATATTTCTTAGCACAAAAAATGTACACCAACATGGTTAGGAAATTTAATCCAACCAAAAGTGAAAAGTAATAGTCTTATTGGTTTTAAATAAGCAACAAAGGCACACTTTAAGAACAAGAAGAAGTTTTTGTCACAATTAGAAACTTAAAAATGCAAAAGGAGAAGAGAGATTAGGATAAAATATATATCTATTTCTTTGAAATCTTCACCTTATATAAAGCATACAAAAGATTTTGGTATAAGGTATAAGTGATCCATACTTAAGTACAACTAAACCTTGCTTCGTAGAAAACACTTTATAGCAAGGAAAACTAAAATTATAAGCAATGCCATATTTAGATAGATTATGGACCTTTACTTGGTTATGAAGTAATCTAATTAGTTTAGACCTAATTATGCATCATTATATGACAATAAAATATATAAAAACCAAACTAGAGAATGTTGAAACATTGACCTTAAACACTAACCCTTTTGCCACCTCTTGTAATAAGGATAACTAACTTTGAATATTCTATTCCAAACAAACTTCATTTTCAAATCAATTACAAACACTAATGTTCAAGGTCAATCTTCATCAATCATCCTTGACATTGAACAACTACATTCAAAGTTTCTTTCTTAGAAGTTCAAATCTAGTTTTTAAGAGACTGTGAAAATGTTTGCTAATTGGTTTGTAAACCTACAATACATTAATTCAACTTCTTCTTCTTCCTGAACTTCTTTCAAGAAATGATCTTATAATGATTTATTCTCGCATGATGAACTAGGTTTTTAGATATAACACTTATAGATTAATTATCACAATGGATCACAATAGGCTTATGTAGATTGTATTGTAGATCAAATAGCAATTTTATGAGCTATATAACTTAATTCATAACTGTTATTGTTGTAGGATACTTAGCTTTTGCCATTGATTGTGCAACTATACTTTGTTTCTTAAAAATCCAACAAAAAGCCCTTGAACTTAGTGAAAAGACATAACTAGATGTGCTTTTTAGATAATCAACTAAACTAGTCTAATCACTATTAGTAAACCTCGTCAAATTCAAATCTCCTCCTTTAAATAAGATCCTAAGCTTGACAATCCCATTTATGTATCTCAACACTCTTTTTGTTGCCCTAAAATGCATTTCACTATGATCATGCATAAACATTAAGAGTAAATTGATTAACTATACCATTTCAAGCCTTGAAGCTATTAAATATAACAAACATCCAATAAGGATCCTATAGTAGTCAGGATTGAATTTTTTTTTACACCATTTTCCTTTACAAGCTTTTGATTAAATATCATAAGAGTAGAGACTTGCTTGCAATTTTCCATTCTAAATTTCTTCCGACATATCTTTATTGGTTAATAAAAATACTTGATTCATGCTATAGAGCTTCAAGCCCCAAAAATAATCACATCTTTCCTAAATCTATCATGTCAAAGACTTATTGCATCTCCCTTTTAAACTATTAAACCATTTTAGGACTATTACCAATAATAGAAAGATCATCCACATATATGGAGACAATAAGAATATCAATTTTCTCTATCTTCATAAACAAGGTTGTCTTATTGTTGCTTTTATAAAAACCAAGCTTTAATAGATGGTTATTTATTTTACTAAACCATGCTCTTAAAGCCTATTTTAAGTCAAAGAGATTTGTCTAACTTATACACCTTACCCTCTACTCTTTGCTTCTTAAACCCTTTTAGTTGTGTAACAAAGATCTCTTCTTCTAAACTTCCATTAAGAAATGCTGATTTCACATCTCATTGATACATAATCCAATTTTTTAATGTTGCAAGTACTAGTAAGAGTTTGATTGTGTTAACCTGACTATAAGGGCAAAGGTTTCAAAAAAAGTCTACACCAAACTATTGTGTGTAACCTTTAGCAACCAATCTTTTTTTCAATTCCATCAGAGTTGAATTTGGTCATAAACACTCATTTTAAATCAATTACATTCTTGTTTTTTGGTTTATCTACTAAAATCCAAGTTTGATTTTTCTTTATGACAAAAATCTTATCCTACATAACTTGCATATAGCTTATAGATTGTGAAGCATGTATATGATTTGTCAGTTCTACTATAGCCACCTTGTTCCTTACATACACATTTAAGTTATCATCCTTATTCTGAGAGACATTTAGATCATTGTCAAAAGGCATGAGTGATGATTTAGTCACTTTCTCATCTTGTTAGGTGGCTAAAATGTCCCAATTCCTAATTTGATGTCCTTTAAACTTCACATCTCTACTAACCACAACCTTATTAGACTTCATATCATAAATCTTATAAACCTTTAAAGTTGAATTGTATCCAACAAACACAACAAGCTTTGCTTTTTGATCAAGTTTTCTTCCTTTCTTTTTAGGAACATGATCATAACATAAGCTTCTAAATACTTTTAGGTAAGTAATTGAGGGCTTTAAGTTGTACCAAACTTTAAAAGGAGTTTTTCCTTTGATAGCTTAAAGCTTGTTTAGTAAGTACAAAATTATATTTACAACTTTTACCCAAAATCTCTTGGGCATGTACTTTTCAACTAACAAGCATTTAAGCATTTCCATGATAGTCTTATTTCTTCTTTGACATAAGCCTTTTTGTTAAGGAGTATATGATGCAAGATCCTTACTTATGCATAGGTATGCTTAAAGGCTTCTAAAGTGAATTATGTTCCATTATCAAACTTGAGTATCTTAAGTTTGCAACTAGATTGGTTTTTAACTAGTGCCTTAAATGATATAAATGTTTCATGAACCTCAGTCTTTTGTTTTAAGAAATAAACTCAACAATCCCTTATTAACTTATTAATGAAAGGATAAGCATTTTACTATCATTTAATGATTTAACTTCAATAAGACCACACACATTAATGTAGCCTAATGGAAGTTTTTTTTTGTGCTCTCTAGGCTCAATAGGAGTCTAGATTATTTTTCCAATTGGAAGATTTAACAAGCTTTACCACATGGGTTATGACAAGCATGTTTGACACTAATTGGTTTTTCTATAAATATTACAGCCTTGCATAGTGATGATGACCTAACTTTTGTGTCATAGAATAAAGTCATCATTAGTGATAGGTAGGGCCTCATGATTTAGTTGATCATGCTCTAAGGGAAAACTTTTCCTTTTGTTTTGATAAGGATTAACTTAACACCATTAGGATCCAAAATAGATTATGTTTTCCCTTTAAATAATAAAAAGAAGCTTTTCTACAAAAGTTGTCCCACACTTAACAAATTTTAACTAATCTTAACCACTAATAACACATCAGTGATCAATTTAGTACTTGATGAAATCTAAACTACAATTAATCCTTTACCCTGAATTGTAATTAGAGTTCCATTACCAATTTTGACTTTGGAAGTATAGGATTTATCAAGATTTTTAAACATATTTGGATTTGGTGACATAAGGTGTGCATAACCATTGTCAATGAGCCATTCATCGGTGTTTTTGTTGCTTATAATCTTGATTGCAACAAAAAGTCTCTCCTCCACTTGTTAATGGCCTTATTCTACAACCTAAGCATGTTTCTTCTTTTGTTATTGTAATTGCTTTCTTTTTCATTTAGATATTCTTTCAACATGCCCTTTTATCTTATAAAAGTAACACATAACATATGGCGTCATTTAATAGTCTTTTAGAAGATAAGTTGTTATATTGCAATATTGACATGGATCATAAACCTTTTTGCTTGCAACATTACTACTTTCAGCTTCTTTTCTATCTTCTTGTGTGTACTAATTATTGCTTATAAAGTTTGCTTAAAGAGCTCTCTTTGATATCCCTTTATTTGCAACTTCCTTTTTTTGAATCATTCTCTAGTTTAAAGATTCTTCTTTGCTCTTTAACTTGAAAAGCATAAAAAAGTTCAATGACTATGATTTTAATGAGATCCTTAAAGTCCTCTAATAAAAAATTTTTTGCCTTAAGTCCTTTAAGGACACTAATAAGTGTCTTTTCAACAATTCTTCTATCTAAGAGGTCATCTCCAAGTAATCTCACTTGATTGATTAAATTCATAAGTTTGTCACTATAACCTTTGATGGTTTCAGTCTTTTTTATTTTTAAAACCTTAAATTTTCTTTTAAGATTCAATAGTTGCATAGTTCTAGTTTTATCAGTGCCTCTACATTCTTTTATAAGCTTATCTCAAGCTTCCTTAGGTGATTCACATGCTATGATTCTACTAAATATAGTTTCAGTCACAACTATTTAAATACAAAAGGGTGCCTTGAAATGCTTTGCCACTTCCTCATTATGATTTTTCAACTAAGCAATAATGGGAGTAGCAAGAAGAGTTGGAGGTTCTTCACCTTACTTTATAACCTCCTAGAGATCATATGCCTTTAGATATGTCATCATCATCACAATTCATTGTAGGTAGTTCTTACTAGAGAACTTAGGTGGTGGAAGTGGTATGAAGTTTGCATAGGCCATTTAATAGATCTTGGTTTGGTTTTGCATTAGAGATCTTACAAAAGTTTATCTCACAAGTTTAGTGTTTTCTCTCAATTTCACTACTCTCTTGTTTTCTCTCTCACTAGTCCCTAAAGATCATTCATGCTCTCATACTAGATTTATTGGTTTTAAAAGAGTAGCAAGGGCACAGTTTTAGAATAAGGAGAAGTTTCTGTCACAACCAAAAACTTGAAGATGCCAAAGGAGAATAGAAATTGGGTTAAGAAAAAAAATATTGATTTCTTTGTAATCTTCACTTTATATAAAGCATACAAAAGATTTTGGCACAAAATACAAATCATCTATATCTAAGTACAACTAAACCTTGTTTTGTAGAAAACATTTTTGAAAAAATGAAATTACAAGCAATGTCCATACTTTAATAGATTTTGGACCTTAAATTGGTTATGAAGAAATCTAATTAGTTGAGACCTAATTATGCATCATTACATGACAATAAAATAGACAAAAACCAAACTAGAGAATGCTGAAACATTGACCTTGAACACCAACCCTTTTGCTGCCTCTTGTAACAGGAATAGCCAACTCTGAATATTTTGTTCCAAATAGAAACTTCACTTCCAAATCAGTTAGAGGCACTCATGTTTAAAATAAAAGAGCTCAGTTAATTACCCAAAGATGTTGTTAGAAGTCAAAATGTGCAACATAAATTGCGCATAGCATCTGGAGATTGCTCATAGAAAAATTCAAGCTGCCCAATGAACGTGAAAACTTCTGCAACACCAACCAACATGTATTGGAGGATTTACCAGAAGATGCAAGAGGAATAGTAACAGTTCTATTTGTCAAGTCAAGTTTTGTTGTAAGCAGTGGGCGCTTACTCCCCTCCCTTTGCCTGTGAACTTCCTTGCAATTTGAACAAATACCCCATCATGGATCAGCACCCAGCAAATAACATCGATGACATCAAATGTTGAGAGGGGGGCAGTAGGAATGGTAAATGAACCAATTGTTGTGTCCATCATCATTACCTTGTTCCATAAACATTGTAGACATTTTAGCATAGACAGCAGCAAAGACAATTCTATCTTCCACTCCACCACCTGCTTGACAGTGCAAAGCCTCCAAGAATTGTAGAAGTCACCACTTTTAATCTCAGCGTCTGACAGTACAGCAGCTTTATCAAAGCACCTGCAGAAAGAAAGGTTAGAGTTTCTTCCAGGCAAGATCTGAAATTCGTTACTCGTGTTGGGCAACAACATACCCTTAAACCCAAATTTAATCGAGGTCAGGTCGATTGTCCACACAAATTCATACAAGTGAGCAAAATGCTGACCCAATAATTAATTATACCAATCTATTCAGAGGAGAAAATTCTCTCCTGACAAACAGCAGATCAAATTAAACATCCTTACGAGTGCTCTTCCTAAATTGCAGTCAATTTATTTGTCGTAGGAATAAGAGGACCCTTTAAAACATAGTAGTTAAGAGAGAGCACAAACAAATCCATAAGTCCATTGAACGTCCGTGCAAAATTAATGAAAGCAAAAGTCCAGAATTTTTCCACTGGAAAAAGGCACAAGTGCAGGGGGCTTGTCTTGTGTTTCAAATACGAGGCTACTATCTCTAGGGACTCAAGATTCCTCCAATGGAATGATGCAGCCAAAACTTGGCCCACCCTTGTAAAAGGGCCCCTGGCTTCTGAAATCTATAAAGAAGTGTTCTAAAATGAAGCTTACAATGGCAAGGCCCATAAACAATGTATGAATTATTGAACCTCACCCAGCATTTTCTTAGATATACACCAGTAAAATGCTTGATACAAGGGCACCAATGTTGATGGAAAAATAAAACCAATTTAAGAAAGATCCCTTCTTTGTCCTTTCTTTAGAATCCGTGTCATCAAATTGGTCTGCCCCAGAAGATGACACACATGGTTTGATACCACCAGTCCCAAGTGCAATCAGATTGAGACCCAAGAAAAATACCAAATACTGAGCTGGAGTTGCTGGAGGGCACAAAGAGCCCACACATTTAGTTGGCCTTAGTGCCAGAACTGATGTTGAGAGAGTTCATGTACACATTTCCTACACCAGTAAAACAACTTTAAGATATGCAACACCTTTAACGTAATGCCCATTGAGACAAAAGCAAAGCATGCAAGTAAGGGAAAAAACATGAATAACTCACTTTTTTTTTTCATCCATTAAGGAATCTCATCTAGCCCACTTGACATAGATAATATTGCCATGGTACTACCACCATCGACACAATTTTACAAAAACAACCTAATTCGGGCTTACAATATCTTTCTTCATGATTTCTAATGCCATCATGACTTCAGTATTGAAAATATTGCCATAGAATAAATCTATCAAGAAAAATATAGATTTACAAAAAAATTTTGTGAGAGGGCTTAACACCTTGCACTTCCCTCATCATCCCTCTCTCATATTGTTTCCAACTCCTAGTTTGCTACGATTACAGATTTGCCTTCTATTCCTAAAATCTATAGAAACGAGTTTTGATATACCAAGAGAATGAATAATTTGTTTTATGTCTTTCTGCCGTAATAGTGAAGCAACCTCTTTGTGAAAATAAAAGTAAAGCTGCCCCCTTCAAAGCCCTCCTTAAGCCCTCACTGTGTGATATGGTACCATGCTCTGCTTATGGAAGGACAAGCTAAAAGGAATCCCTTTTCTTATTTTTGTTGCAACCCGTGGTGAGACGAGTGAGCACAACCCGATGCAGAAGAAAATGCTTGATACAGGGCCCTTACCGCTATATAGGGTATCATGAGTCGCTGATAAATACTGCAGTATTACCATAATGGATTACCAATCATTGAGGAAAACTATGCTCATGGAGTGCTCTATCTGATTTGCTCTCACCCCTTCTTCGGCTTGTCCGATGCTTAGATTGAGACCTCGCCATCTCAAATCAATTTTAAAATATTAGAGCCACTACCAACTATTTAAAATGACATAAAACACCTTAATTATTGATACGGTGAATTATATTGTTTTATAAGCTAATGGGACTTAGTATGTGTTATTAGAATTTTTTGGGGTTTGGAAGTATGGTTATACCTAATGAAGATCAAAACCAATTTAGATATATGTCACAAATGATGGTACTATAATTTTAATATTAATTTTATTTTTATATTTATTTTTATTTTAATATATTATTTGTTTATCTTTTTTTAGTGATATATAGTTTAGTAAAATTCTGTTATGAGCATTTAGGTTTTAGAAAATTTGATGTAATAGGAAGGGAAATTAGGGCTTAAGAAAAATTGAGGGACACTTTTTAAGGAGGTCATCTTCTCTCATGGAAGGTGTGTCATGCTTTTAGTGAAAATTCCTTGCTTTGAAATTTTGAGAATATCAAGATGCTGATTTACAATAATTTCTTATACCAAATAAAAATTGAAATAAAAATTAAAATTGATTAAAATATTTTTTACGGTGATACTTTGAATTGAGAATGAAAATTTTTTTAAAATGAAATGTAATTTTGATCTAATTAAAAAATAAGATTTATAACAATTAATTAATATATATTACAAAATTTTGGTAATATTAAAGTAAAATATAATAACTAGTAAATAGATGTGCAACACAACACAAATTCATAGAGAGAGGCAGAGAGTGAGAGAGAGAGAGGGAGAGAAAGATGCAAAGAATAGGAGAGGTAGAGAGAGAAAAGGGCTTCAATATTAACATTTTTCATAATAATAATAATTAATACTAATTGAGTTAAATTTATTAATAACTAGTATTAAAATTATGTAACATATAAGTTTATCATGTTTATTAATAAAATATTTTTTTATTTTATTTAAATAGTAAAAATAAAAAAAAATTTAAATTATAAATATTTTTAAAAAAGAAAAAATAAAATTTAAAGTATTTTTTATTCTAAGACAATAAAAAAGAAAAAAATAAATTAATTAATTAATAATATTTTTTCAAGAAATTAAATTTGAAATTTATTTTTATCACTCTAAAAATATAAAAAGAGGAATTTTAAAATGTAAAGAAAAGGATTTGATGTATGTTAAAATCTTCTATTAAGATATTTGTTAAAATTTTAATTCTAATAAGATATTAAAAAATATTATAAATTAATTATTAAATTATTATTAAATATTACAAAATAATGAGAGTCTATTTGAAAAAAGAAAAAAATCTTAAAATTAAGCAAACATTATCATCTAAACATTTCACTAGTTTTTTCTTAACTTTAGAAAATATATTATACATATAGATACCACTTACATATCATAAATTTAAAAAATAATTTAATAAATTGTTTTGAAAAAAGAAAATAGTTTCAAAATTAAATAAGCCCCTCTTTATGCGACATTAATGTTAAAATTATAGGATATACACATTTATAAGTTATCAAAAGTTACCCCCATATTTTTTTTTTGTCGTAAAATTGTGAAAATATAGGAGTAATCAATTTAAAATTATGAGAAGATTAAGAATACTTTAAAGAAAAACATTATGGTGTAAGTCTATAAATTGTGAAATATCATTAGTTTTTCTAAAAATTTCACAAAAGCTTAGTTGTAAAAAATCATTAATTTTTACTTTACATCTCATAATTAAGATCATAGGGTCTAAAATGAATAAAGATTACATGATATGCAATGGTAATTTTTTTCATATGCATTATTATGCTTATATTTTGACTTTAATTATTAAAGAAGATTTAGACATCAATAAGGTTAAAATTGAAAAAATGCATAATAGTATGATTTTTTTAAACTACTGCATTTAAAAGGGTGGAAAGATTTGAGAAAATAGTTAAACAAATAAAGATTCTTACTACCAAAAGCTTGAATATTAATTATCCAACTAGGTGAAATTCCACTTTCTTAATGTTAGAAACAATAATTTTGTATAAAGATTTTTTTTATTCAATTAAAAAGGAGAGTTGTTTTTTAAAACAAAATATCTCATTACAAACTTATATTTTCTCAAAATTTGTGAGATCAAATTAATATTATTAGAGTGGTTACTTCTCTAATTGAAGAGATAAAGTTAATGGTATAAAATATATTGAAGAAATTTAATGAATATTAGAGTATAATTCATGTTATCATGACAATTATTATAATTTTGGATCCAAATACAAAATTAGAGTGGTTAAGAAATCTTCAATAAAAAGAGTGTTATTCATGTATCTCAAATTTAACAATCTTATCTTGACTTAGTTAGTACTAATTATGATATTTACAACCAAAAAGATAATGGAGTCCAAATAGCTTTAGTTAGATTTAGCGGATTCTAATAGCAATGCTAGTGTCATTTTTTTACCATTCTAAATTTGTATTTAAGAAGAAAAAAAATGATAATAGACCACATTAATCAAATCAGAGTTAAAATATTGCCCAAAAGAAGAAGTCTCATTCTCATGTGATTTTGTTGTTTTAAATTAGAGGAAGTTGTATTTATTGAAGTTTCCTAAATTGCAAGTTATTATTCGAGATATATTTATTATTTTTGTGTCTATAATGACTCTTAGGTTTGCATTCAAAATAAGATGAATAAATAACACAAAATTTGGGTGAACAAATACAAGGTTAGGAGGGAAAAAATGCCAAGAGATATTTCATTCTATTATATTTAGAATAAATATCATCTACATTCTTTCTACAATATTATGTTGTGAATATCTAAAATTAGACCATAATCAACACCAACTCATGCCCTTGTATACAAGAACATCTAATCAAAGTTAGCTTGTGAAAGTGAGAAGACAACTGTTTATAATAATCTATGATCTCATTCTGTTAGATGACCTATAAGCTAACAAATAAAAAATCTAATTAGGAATTTAATACGTTAAGCCTTAACAATAGAAACTAAAAAATCAATATAATAATTTCCTACACGCACCTCATTTTAGCTTATATATTAATTATAAACCAAAAAAAAAACTTGATTAGGCTTTCCCTTTACTACTTTCAAACATGAAATTGAGAAGAAATAAACTCTAGAATCATATTGCTAATTGAAAATCTTGAAAACTCAATAATAGATCAAACGGTGTGTTAGGTTGGAAAACAATGAAAATGAGAATAAGTAGCATAAATAAAGGGAAAAAAAAAAAACAACATACCTATAATCCTTAAATGATGAAACAATGTATGAAAAAAGTGGCAACATGTAATTGTTATTTCTAGTCTTATCCTTAACCAAATATATCTATAAGCTAAAATAAGTGGAAGTGTAGTCACAGTATCATCTAATTGAACCATAAAACTAAAATTAACATAAATATTAATATAAATTAATAATATATTTATAACAATATATATAAAATTTTGGAATTTAAATTAAAAGATGAGGATAATAAAAATGGAAGACAAAATATGCCCAAAAAGAGAAAGATAGAGAGAAACACAAGGATGTAATGCTATGTAGTACAAACTATGTTGGGGGAATTTATTTTATTTATAAATGTTATCACATTTGACTAACAAATGTTAGCCATAATATTTGAATTATAAATTTTAAAATTAACACATATGAAGTATTATCATTAGAAATAATAATCATTATAAAAAATTAGGGTTTATAATAATAAATTAAAACTATTGTTTATATAGACAAAATTGCTTTATAATGTCAAATGCGATAATTTTTAATTTACTAAATGTATGAGCACTATAATAGATTTTAGGCAACAGTTTTCTCAACCTATAATAACACATAGAAACTTGTTATATAAAAGTATTTTATATAGCAATTTTAAATGGTTATTTCAATGCTTTTAATATTATATATATCGATGGAATTAAAGGCACCAAAAAAATCATAATCACAAAACTAAACAAGTTAGGAATTTAGAAGAGGAAGATGTTGAAATACATTAAAGACAATGAGAGATTTAGAAAAAGATGCATAAATGCAAATAATAAATTACTAGACTTCAAAGGTGGTTAGATATTTGGATAAAAACACCAAATTGTACTAAAAAATGAACTTAGATGTCAATTTTGACAAGGAGTATGGAAAACTAATGATTTAAAATGATATGAGATGGGAAAGTACAATATAAAAGAGAAATTAGTTTTTAAAACTTTATAAATATTAATTTTTTATAAAAGAATAACTTTTTTTAACTCTTTTTTATTTAAAAAAAGGGTCAAATATAAAATCACATGTCAAATATAATTTTTAATTTTGAAAAAAAAATAAAAATTAAAAATTTTAGTTTACAAATTGTTATATTATTTTTTTAAAATCACTGAAAATATTATATAATTTATTTAAAATTATTTTGTAAAAATATAAAAAACATTAATTTTGTTATATTACCTAAAAACTATAACTTAATAATAATATGAGTTTAAAATCATTACAACAAATTATTATTTTTAAATATATATCACATCATTTTATAGTTATTTTTAAGAAACTGTTACTTATAACTTCCTATTATGATATATTATAAAAATATATTTATTTTACAATTATAATTCTAATCATGAAAATATTAAAAAGTAATTTTTAATTATTAATATAAGTAATTTATTGTATAATAAATACATTTTTTTCTAATAAATTTTCTTGCACAAGTTTTTGGATATTAATTTCACACTCTCTCTCGCATACAAGAAAAAAATATATATTATTGTTATAAGGAATTTATTGTACAGTGAATACATTCTTTTTTGTAAATTTTCTTGCACAAGTTTCTTGATATTGATTTCGTACTCTCTCACACACGGAAAAGGAAAAAAATAAAGCGAAAACATGCAAGACTTTCCAGAAAAAAGAAATTTCAATTGACAAAAAAAATAATAATAATAATAATTACAAGGTAGATTAGATATTCCATCAAACAAATAGTTAAAATTTGGATGTCACAACTGAATTGGAGCTACAAATGTCAGATAGCTGGCCCTTGCAAATAAGGTTTTTCTGTTTTTCATTCGAACAAGGTCTTAAGCAAATTTACATATCGGATTAGTCCCATAAATCAATATATATATATATATATATATATATCCTAATTCATCAGTGAATTTTGCTTAAATAATAATTTTAGATATTTTAGTTACTTTTTCAACTTTTGGGCGAGGGAATTTTTTCACTGACGAAGCTATTTTGCTACTGGCCGGCTATTGATCCAGTAATAACAAACGTGGGTATAATACCTTACGGTACGGCTCATTGCTTTACTGGACATTCATGCGGAACTTAGATTTGTCTACTGGACAATCAAAGTAGTTTGCTTTCATAACTGGAAACCACCCTTTGAAAAATTCCAATTCCGGTCCCGAATGTACTTGTACAATTTGAATCGCAAGCCAAAGGATAAGACACATAATTATTTTCTCATTGCTCTAGAATTTGACACCATCAAATGAATTATCTAATAAAAGCAGTAACACATTGTGCTTTCAAAGTTAAGAATGCTGAGACGCATAATCTCGTCTTAAGTGCCATTAATCCGGATTATTTGCAGTAAATTTATGTTTTGTATAATTATACTTCTTGAAAATAAATGGCGAAACTCCAATTCAAAAGGGGGCCAAAAACGGGAGTATAAGGAGGAAGAGGCGGAACTACTTCAGAAAGTAAAAAAAAAAAAAAAACACAAGTCATGTGCATTAAAAAAGAAACAAGGTTTTTTCCTTACTTTGGCATTGGCCTAACCTAGGTGCCACCAAGTGCCATAGACAAATCTAAGTTAATACTATGTTTCCCATAAGACGAGCCAGAATGGTCTTTGAAGCCAAACCTCGAGCATTGGGGCGAGGAGAATGCCTCGCTGATCTCACTCGTCGAAGATGCGTTACTTCTCTGCGACAGAGGATGAGGTAACAAAAGCGACAAAGATAACTCGCAACCACCACGATCTGCTTCATCATCTTCTGCTCTTCTACTTGCATTGGTCTCAAATTTGCATGCAGGTGTTCGGTTGCACTTTGGATGGTCCTCTAGCTTGGCAACATGCTAAACAAGCCGTGAAACAAAGAAGTTATTCTTTATGTAGCCCAATAAAACAATTAAGCTTCATGATTGCTACATTACTCGGAAGAAAAAGTAGCGGGCCAAAAGCATTCATCAAGCGTCGAAAGTGTGTGTGTGTATTGAGCAGAACTTATTTTCTTCGGTATACGTTATATCAGGGCCTTCTCAACATCGTTTTTGGTTGCCCTTTTCTCATTTCTTTGCTATGTCAAGGCTCAAAGCCATGACCTCCCATTAGTTAGAAGGATAGGCCTTCGAACTAAAGCTCCCAGGTGACCTATGAGATGTGAGAGCGATTTCTGACTTAAAGACTATTAAGTTGACTGAGAAGTAGAGCCAAGATGATGAAGAAAGAGAATCCTTGGTTTAGTTCTCCACCTTGATGATAGGAAAAAAAAAAAGATTCATCCAATTCTATTGAGACTGATTCACAGAGAGCTTTAGAAAGGAAGCCTGTATAATAAAAGCAAAGCTAGAAATGTTATCTCCAGGACTGAAATCGATCAAAGGGTGTTAACAGTTCAATCCACATGGTAAAATCCTTGTGCAAAAGCACTTAACCACGGGAGATTAAAGAAGAAAATGCAGATAATTAGAGGAGCTAATTTCGGAGCTTTTGTTTCGTTGATTTGCAGCTCTAATATATATATATATATACAAATCAACCGTTGAGGACCATAGAATTAATTGCAGTGAAAATGTAGAGTACGTAGGTGGGAGACAGTCATGATAATCAACAGAGGATGGGGCAGTATGCGTAGTCCTGGCACTGCCTAAAGACTTTTTCTGTGCAATGATAGAGGACAAAGTTGAATTGTCTTTGGGTACAAGTGGGCCCCCTATTTGTAAAAGTGATGTTGGACCAGGGAAGGAAGGTAAAAGTGTTCCACGAATCGCAAGCACTATGTAATCATGTTACCAAAGAAATTTATTCAAGTCAACTAATTAGGAAAAAAAAATACAAAAAAACAAAAATAATGACCAATTTAAACAAATAGAAATGTGGCATTTGGGAAAATTCCCAGGTTATGAAAATGATTAACTTGAAAGCTGAGAACCCAGGTGCAGCAGAATATAAATTATTTAATGTGTTTTAATAGTTTGCATTAAAAGCAAAACCTTCAAATTCAGTCTACCATATAGAGCAAAATGAACCAGAAAAGATGCCTAAAAAGAAGATATGTACCAAGTGATTAATAAAAAGAATTAATGTTTTAGACCATTTTGATACCGTCTATACCAAGTACTAGCTTAGAACAGTTTCACTGCCTAAATAAAAAGCTGTGAAAAGATAATACACTGCTATAACCATCTAAGTGATGCTAGTTGAACCAGAAAAAGCTTGGATATTTTATTGAAAAAACTGGCCCTATGAGGAATTGAGTTCTTTGTCTGGAAGATACAATGAGGCTACTCACAAAACTACACTCAACCCCAAAAGGAAAAAGCTGGCAAAAGAAGAAACACAATGGATGTATGCACAAAAAGAGACGAGCAGAGAAAGTGAGAGGAAGGGTTGAGAGGGTGGCATTAAATGTGTGGACATACCTTGAGGAAATCGGATTCTTGCAATGCTGCATGATTGAGATTAAGATTGAGATTGAGATTGAGATTGAGAGGGCAGGGGCTGCAAAGATCATGTGGCGGAGAGAGGGCCGTGTGTTGATACTTGTAATGGATGTGATCCCATTGGAAAGCGCCACCATCAATCTCCTTTATTCCCAAATGGTCGTGAAAAGAGTACGACCTTGTGTCTGCCTCATATATTCCTTTGCTGCATTGCTGGTTCTGGTAATCAGAGATTGAACTCCTGGTCTCGATTCTTGCCCTGTGGAAAAAGAGAAATCAAACAAAAATGAAACTGCAAAAAGAAGAAAAACTACAAAGAACTGAAAGGAATGGATCATCCAACATCCCAAATTCCCTTTTGTTTTTTTCTTGGACCATATTTGTCCACTTCCCCTTTTTTTTTTCTTTTGTTTTTCATTTCTAAAGGCATTTGGGAAAGTGCTAGGCAGCTGACCTTTTAAAAGGGCGATGATTACTGTAGACCAAGCGAGAATCTGATCCTTTAATGGGTTTGGCTTCATCTGCACACCCATCATGCTCCTCAGAAGTTTGTCTTCTTTGTTGGGCTGAACTTCTATCTGTAAGAGTGAGCAGCGGACACACTCAACACAGCCATACAGAATGTTCCAGCTCAAAAAAAAAAAAAAAAAAGAAACACTGCTTGCGCTATGGCAAAAGAGAGAGAGTCATGGAAACAAAGTTTGATCCCAAAAATTTAAAAAAAAAAATCAAAAAATAATTAAAAAAATCGGTGTGATGCGAGTGGTTGTGCGGGTTTCATCAGTAATGCTAATATTAGAAGATTTTGTAAGAATAGAGGAAATGTTTTGTACTCAACTCTTTTGGCATAAACCCCCAAGTTGAAAATGAGCGACAATAAATGAAGTGAGGCAGCTACTCCTTTCCAAAACATATGTTTAAATATGAGTTCATAATCTTTACTATCAACCGTAGACTGGAACGATTTTTAGAGGAAAGTATAAATAGAAAAGGCCTTCCAACTGTGTAATTGCGATGAACTACAGATGCATAGTGGTTTGACCCGTTGAATATATGGTGACCGATATGCACTTGTCAACTTAATACAAACAAAGAGAGGTGATAAGGCTTTGGATACCTTTCCTGCCCGGCTCGCTCCTCATGCTTCTATACATCTGGTCAAACATATACAAGAAAGCAAAGTGAATTACAGGATGTTGCTTGATTGAACATGTACAAATTAATTAATTAACGACTATGTATTTGAACTCAAGTTATGAATGAAGGAAAGGATTAGAAAAATCCAGAAAAGAAGAAGAAGAAGAAGAAGGGAAAGCAGCAGTACGTAGACAAGAAAAACCAAATACCTGTAGATGGCTCTTGACGTGTGAAATGGTGAGTCCTTTCACACCCATCAACTGAAGAATGAGTTTAGGGGTAGCCTCTGCACTCAGGGAGACGACAAGAAATTCGAAGGATACGACCATCAGAAGGAGAATAATTATAAAAAGAAGAAGAATAATATAAGCGAGACAAAGCATATATATATATATATATACTTACTGTCTTGGCCACCCAGCCTCTCAATGGCGTGAACAAAGCAGCGATGAAGGTCAGACGTCCATTTCAAACGAGGCACCTTCGATCTTATATACTGCCTCACAGCCCCGCTACTTCCACAACTACCCATTTCCTTAAAATAACCCCCCCCCCCGAAAAAAAAAAAGAAACAACCTTGGAAACCAGCCCAGATGGGTCTCAAGAAAAGATCCAACCTTAATTAATTTCGACGTCTGAAGGACCTTCGGCGGCTATGGTACTCGCATCGGGTTCTCTCAAAAACCATGGCTTTGACGTCCGTCCCGAAACACCACCCTCTGATTTTGCCTTCTCACGATTGCTCCTCGTTGTTTCAATATCTTATTTATTGCAAGCGTCTAGGTGTAAATGGATTTTAGTACCAGAAACCCATACAGAAGCAGATATAAGTTATAACTCTAAAGAGAGAGAGAGAGAGACCCACAGAGAGAGAGAGAGAGAGAGAGAGAGATCAGGAGATGAGAAAAGGAAGAGACGAAGCTGTAAATTCCTGAGGAAGACTGGTAACGCCTGCTCCCTGGGATGTGAGCTGCAGAGTGTTCTGAGTCTACCCTCTCTTTCTCTATTTTTGCTTGAGAGAGAGATTGTTGTTTGTATCAAACAATAGAAATGAAAATCTGAAACATCCGTGTATAATTAATAAGCATCCCTAGAGCTTCACCAATGGCACGCGCACACACACACACACACACACACACACACCATTTCATCAACCAACTGCTTCTCTTTGACCTTTGCTTCCCCGGCCCACCTTCTTTCTCTTTCTCTCTATCTCTTTTTCTCTCTCTTGCATTAAATCCCCGTATCCGCCAACGTTGTCGTGATCACAAAATGCCCAGTATGGACTCTATATTACATTGAAAATGTTACGTATATCCTAATTTTTATTTTTATTTCTTTTTTTTGGCACGTTAATGATGCATACCAAGTACCTCGGAGGATAGCAATCCTTTTTTATTATAATATGGTTCTTCCAAAAACAACAATTTTATCTTCCCATTGCGTACTTTGATTTTGCTCTCTTAATTTTGTGTTACAGGACAGGATCTTCCAATTGCGAGAAACATAGATTAGAGGCTACCAATATACTGAAAACATATTTTTAAAAAATTGCCCTTGTTGAAATGAACAAATGAAATGACGTTCCCAAAAAATATGCAAAATTTTTTCTTCTAAAAAAAAAAACCAAAAATGTCGGAAAGACCTAAAATCAACGTGACATTAGGAAGAGATGCATTATAATCATAATATTATATATAAAAAATTAATTATAACTAATAATTATAATGAAATTGAATCCAATGTTATGTTTATTTTAGGCAATAAAATTCCAAAAAAAAAAAAAAAATTTGCAACTCAAGATTTAAATTTGTCGTTTAACCATAGTAGCTCCAAACCATGGCCTTGTTAGTCAATAAGAGAGCTGATGAGTCGTGTTTATCCTTCCCTCAATGTTAAACTGCTCAACGCCGAAAAAACATGTCGGAAGAGGAAAAGGAGTTTTATTTGCTTTAAATCACCTATTAGCACAAAGTCAACCACAAAAGGTCAGAGGCAAGTAAGTCAAGCTTTTAAGGGTCTATTTAAAATTTAGAATCGTAGTCGAGTTTTATTGTTATAATTGATAAATTGATAATTATAAAAATTAATTAATTATAATAAAAATTAATAAAATAAATAATAATTATAATTTTTTATATATATAATAAATTATAATTATTTTACATAACAACAAAAGTTATTATTTTAAAAAATTATTAAATTATGATTTTTTTTATATATTTTTTAATTATACCAATATATTGTATTTTTAAAACATAAATTTAAATTATAGTGTATTTTTATTAAAAATAAATTTTATAATTTTTAAAATACTAATATAATTAAATTTAACTCAAATTCAAAATTTTTTCCACTGCAATTACAATCGATGATACATCTTAACTCCTACTCAAGATCCAGACCGTTCATGCATATTCTCTGTGCATCGCACGAAGAATCAGCGGCGGGATCGTACCCTGGAGGAAAACGTCAATGAGGCGAAACGGAGGTGATGGAGAGCTGAGTTTGACAAATTCTTAACACGACAAGACAAGGAGTTTTCGGAAATAAATTGAATTCGAACACGGCTTATTTTTAACAATAAAAAAAAAATACATTTAAAAATATTAATTATTATATTAATAAATTTAAATTTAAGTTATTTATTAATATTTTTATTTAATTTTTTTAAAAAATATTATTTAAAAATTATTAAATTTAAATTATTTTTATATTAATAAATTTAAAATTTATTATTATATTTTTATATAAATTTTTATTTACTAAAAAATGCGTCAAAGCAGAACCAACTTTTATTTTAAAATTATTTTTGGAAGAGTATTTGTAGTCTCGTCTGATATAATTAAAATTACAAAAGAATAATAAAAATATTCATTCTTCTATTATTATTATGGCTAATTATAAATTTTTATTATTCTGATATATAATTTGTTGTTAAGTTATACAAATCAATTTTTAATAATTATAATAATAAAATATATAAATTTATGCCTAAAATATATCAAATAAATCGCATCTCCCGGATATGTATAGAAAAATAAAATAAAATAAAACCATTAGTCATTTTGGAGTCTGTAGCTTCTGTAGACAGAATATGCCGACCATTGAAATACTTGTTCAATCTTTCGACAATCGACACTGCTCACCGTGCCACGTAATAACCTACAAAGTCCATTTCATAAACGTGTAATATTAATTTGTGTCATGTCATTTGACCATCTGCGTTGAAGACAGCTTATCTGAGAAAACCCTGTAGCCACGTCCTGCAATTTAACTTTTATTATCGATGAACCATTAAAAAATTATATAAATAAAAATAAAAACCTTGCTTCTCGTTTATTTTCCTTATGCTTGTATTAAAGTATATGTTTTGAAAAATATATTTTTTATGTGTATGATAAAAGATGTATATATATTTTATTAATAATTATTCTTTAAATGAAATGAACAAGATGCTCGTGTTTTCATAATCTTATGAAATTCTAAAATCGAAGTTGATAATATGCGTAGCTATAAAATTTCATGAAATTAAAAAACTGTTTGGATTCTATGGTATAAAAAAATAGGAAAGAGAAAAAAAAAGAATTGTCACATAAAGTTGACCATACAAGAAATTCAATAATTTGCAAAAAGGAATTCTAATTTTTTTTTTTAATAAAAAACAATGGTGGCTTTTACGATGATTATCAAAAAAGATAAAAGTTAATAAAAAAAAAAAAAAAAGGATAAATAGGCCATGGTCCACCGTTGTTTAAAGAGAACGGTAAGTGTCCTTAAAGAATTTTATTCCTTTTGCCCTTGCAGACCATGAGTAAAGAAATGACCCTAGCATTATGATATGTTGTGCCAATCAAAAGATTGTGCATTAAGAAATTTATAATCTCTTGTTTCTGTCGAATGAATTGCAAATTCGTTTGTTGCTAAAATTAATTAACAGTAAGATTTTTGACTTGTCATAGTTTATTAGTGTGCAATTCCAGCTCATAACCCCTTTTGTGAAGACGCGACGGATTTAGAGTTTTATGTTTAAAGAATCATAAATTCCTTAACTTACCATTTATAGGAACATTGTTATTAAATTATTATTTTATTAAATAATATTGTATTTAATTATTATTTTAAATAAAATTTAATTTATAATATTATGATATTTTATAAATAATTTATTATATTATATATAAATATAATTGTTAATAGTTGATTACCACTAAATTAATTAAATTATAATATTTGAATTGTCATATGTATATATTATCATTATAATTTATTAATTAATAAGATAATTAAATTAATATATTTAATGATATATATAAATAATTATTTATAAATAATTTTAATAAAATATTTATAAATAAAAAATTATTAAATAAATGAATATTTTAAATTATTAAAATTTTAAAATTTATCTAATAATAAATTATTATTTTATAATTAATAATATAATTAAAATATATATTAATATTTTTAATTAAATATATATATTTATTTAAAAATATAATTTACTTGTAAAAATTAATATATGATATTAATTATAATGATATATTGTAAGATTTTTTTTTAAAAAAATTACTATATACTCTACTTATTTTATTTAACTTATAATAAATTATGAGTATTTGTAATTATATAACTATTTAATTCACTTGTATGTTTAATTTATTATTTTTTTTTTTTCAAAGGATTGAAGTTTTTAAAATGACATTAACAAATCAATATTCACTTAATTACTATGAATCTTGACTTGTATTATTAGTTAGTAAATTCATTGTTATTATAGATTTAAGTAGTAAGAAAGAAATGTTACACAATAAATGTAAGAATGAAACAATAAGTTGAAAATTATATTTATAAAAGTAATTGTTACCAATAATTAAAAGGTCAAACTAATTGTAATTTATGAAAAGATAATTCCATTTTGTAGATAAATCACTTGTTAGTACTCTCATAATGGAACTTATGACCTTAAGATTTATTAAGTTGTGAACTGTGTAAAAGTATTTTATTGAAATGACTAATATTAGAGCAAAGTTTAAAAGCATGAGATTAATGATAGATGACAATTTTTGTTATGAATTATTTTGAATACACTATCTTATAAGTAATTTCATACTAATTGTAACATTATAAAGGATAAATAGAAAGTTAATAAATTGGCCAGTATGCTTGTTTAAAAAAGAAATAGATTGAAAAATCAAGCAAGTGACTTAATTAATCTTATGGCTAAGAAAACTAAGAAAAGAATGAAAGTGAACGTAAACCAATTTAAGAATGTAAAGTTTGTTTATACTAATTTAGTTAAAAAGAATGATAAAAAAAAATGATAAATATTACTTTTATAAAAAAAGTTAGACATTATCATAAACATTACGTAAAACATAAAATATAATTCCAAAAAGAAAGGTAAATAAATATTTTTAATATATTTCAAATCAAATTTAACTGAAATTCCTTATAATAATTAGTAGATTGATTCTTATACAACTATTCATGTATCCAAGACAATAAAAAATTCATTATGATCTAGTTATTTTAATTGATATAAAAATATGAACATTATTAGATAATATATTTTTATTAATGTTTTATATCAACTGAAATATGATAAAGTTTAAAGGGATCCTTGCTTAGTGGTGCATCATAATATTTGAATTAATCATAACACAATGAATGAAAATTTCGGTTACTTATAGTATAATAGTTCGAATTATATATTCAAAGGAAAATTTTTGAGATTAGTTACTAACAAAATTCTTTTAAATCTAAATTTTTCTAATTTTAGAATGTGTATAGATTGTATTAAATGTAAACAAACCAAAAATATAACATGAAAGAAGTCTCAAGAAGCATTTAGTTTCTTAAAATTTTACACACTGACCTTTTAACACTCTAACCTTTAATGAAAAAAAAATTATCATATTTATAATTGATTTTCATGTTAAGGTTATGCTTATTTGTTTTATAAAAAATCTCAATTATTAAATGTCTTTCAGGTATATGTAAAGCAGATTAAAAGACAATTAAATAGAAAGGTGAAAATTATAAGATTTGATAGAGGGAGTGAATCTTATAAATCATATTAGTTTTTAGGTTTATTTGTAAAATTCCTTGAAAGTCATGATTATGTGCACAATATGTTATGTCAGATATAACTTAACAAAAAAATATGACATAAAGGCATAATTGAAAATCAATGATATAGTTTAGGAGATTGATTAGCAACTCCTCCCAAGCTAAATATTTGTTAAGATATACGCTTAAACTATAAATTATTTTTAAATAAGGATTATTAATAAGACAATTCAAAATATTCCTATTGAACTCTTAATAAGAAAGAAGCCTAGCTTAGGGCACATGGATGCTTGGTGTTACTTAGCAAAAATGAGAATTTATATAAAAAGAAATTAGACTTTCAAATAATTAATGGTTATTTTATTAGTTACTTAAAAAAGTCTAAAAAGTATAATCATAGTCTAAAAATTATAAAAACTATCAATGCATTATTCATTAAAAATAATGAAGTTAATGAGAGTAATAAAAGTCAAAAATATGGATATAAAACAAATTAGGGTATAAATATACTTATAACAATTTATTCCTCCATTATGACACTACATATAATTTTAGAACTTAAAACATATTTGGATTAAAAGGCATTTCTTAAAGGAACTAACTCAAAATTGATTAGTATAAATGAACTAAAAGAAATATAACCAAAAAGGTCTCAAAAAGAAAAAAGATCTAACTATTCCTAATGATTATATAATTTACACAAGTCAAAATTTGATATTGGAATTAATAAAGATTTAATTTTGTTTTTACAGTTATAAAAGTATTAAAGTTAATGATGACATTAGTGCCTCAGTATGACTTAAAGTTAAAGCAAATAAAGGAACTTAAAGAGGAATTTCATTTAAGTTAACTAGAAAATTTTTTTATAAAAAGTAAAGATGAAATGGTATATTAACTCAAGAAGTCAATATGTGAATTAAAATAAGTTTACTGACAATGGTATTTTAAATTCAATAATATTATAATATTTTTGGGTTTTAAGGAAAATACCATTAATTGGTGTATATATCAAAAAAATCAATGAAAATAAATTTATTTTTTAGTCTTATATGATGCTTACTATTAATAATTTAAGTATTTTGCATGAAATTAAAGAACTTCTGAAAAATTTTTATAATAAAAGATATGAGAAGCACATTTAATATGATAGGAATAAAAATATTTTATAAAAGATATGAGAAGCACATTTAATATGATAGGAATAAAAATATTTTATAACAAATCACGGGGAATGAAGATTGTCTTAAAATGACTATATCCAGAAAAATTATAGAGAAATTTAACATAAGGAAGTGTTCACCTCTAGTTATTCTAAAAAAGGTGACAAATTTTTTCTTTTATAATGTTTTATTAATAATATGGAATATAAAGAAATGAAATCAATTCCATACACATTTATTATTAATAATTTGATGTTTTGGCAAATTTACACTAGATTAAATATTAATTTTATAGTCAAAATATTAGGTAAGTGTATAAATAATCTTATAATGGATTATTAAAAAGCTGTAAAGAAAGCATTAGGTACTTTTAAAAAACAAAGAATTATATACTCATATACAAAAAATCAAACTATTTTTATGTGATTATGTGTTTGAATTCAGATTTTACCAAATGCATTGATTGTAAAAAGTTCACTTTCCTATTAGAAGAAGGAAAAGTATTGTGAAATATTAATGAAAAATGTTTTATCATTACTCTATATATTATGAAAGTAAACTTTATTTCAATATCTAGGATTGTTGATGCTATTATAAAACAACTAAAAATTTATGTGATAATTGCACAATAATATTCTTATCCATAATCAATAAATACTTAAAAGATACTATATTTATGAGAATTAAAATATTTTGTTATTAAAAAGAAGACTTAAAAATAAAATGTCAATTAAGTATAACATAATTGATCTTATGGTTGCAAATTAATAGGAATGTTTCACAATAAACCTTGATTGTACTAATGATAATTAATGATATATGATGTAATTACTCTTTTAGTTTATTTAGTTTATTGATGTATATCTAATATAATTTATATATTTTTTGTAATTTCATAATTTTTTACATATTATTGTCTTGAAAATTAATAGGAAAGTCACTACAAGATATTATCGTAAATTATTATATAATTATTTTTCATATATGTACCTTACAAGTTTTACATGGTAAATTGTAAATATTGTAAGATATAGAAGTGAGTGTTCTAAGTAAACAGGGTATAATTATTATAACTTGCATTAAATAGTTTATCAAGTTATGATGGAATCATAAATGATTGTTATTATCCCATTTGTACATAATAATTAATATAATAGATTCTAATCAAATTAAATAAGAAAATGTTAAAATTTTTTAAATTAATTATGTTAAAATATTCTTTAATAATATTTTTATAAAATACTTAATAATAATGTGACTTGATTAATGAGAAACAAATTTATACATTATCATGCTAATTAAAGATTATAATTTTGAAAGTAATTTAAGCATTATTAGACATATATAATTTAAATTATAAAGTTGAATATGTATATAATTAATCAACTTTTTTTTTTTTTCCAACGCTTGCAAAAACTTTGTTTTAAGATATATGATTACAATAAAAGGTTATAAAAGAAAAAATTAGTTATTAACTTTAGATGAACTCTTGAGAAAAATTAACAGTTTTGATTTTTATAAATTGAAATATATTGTTTATAATATTATTTTTATAAAAATATTAAATTTTAAAATTTGAAATTAATATTTAAAAATAATATTCCTATTTAAATCAAAACTAAGGAATGAAAATTGGCCGAGGATCTACTATCTATAGAAATAACATTAAAAATAATAGCTAAAAGAAAGAAAATAGGCAGCTCATATAAACTCTCTCTCTCTCTCTCTCTCTCTCTCTGTTTTTTTTTTTTAAACCTCAAATGCATTTTTTTATCAGTGAAGAGTTTCTAATGGAAAAAATTAAACTGAAAACTCAATCCAGGAGAATAATGATATAAAGTCAATAGTGATAAGGCTTAATAATAGATTTACTTAAATTTTTAATTTCATTTTTAACCTTTGCTGCATAATCTTTAAAAATTAAAAGGAAAAATGGAATATTGATATTAACTATACAGTCATTTGCATATTTTTGTTTCCTAATTTAAGAAGGTCAAAAAAGACACGGTTTGCAAACAATCCAAGATATTTACGCGTTGTTCAAATAGAAGGAAATACTATAAAGGTAAAGAAAGTAAACAGAAAACGGCATCTTCTCTTTGTTTGGATAATTGAAGGAAATGATGACTGATAAATTCCTTGAAAAGAAGAAAACAATTGTTACTTCCATCCTTGTAATTTGAAATCATATGCTTTACTTCCCGTTCCCTAGAAAATAAAAAGTGAATTTTCTCTTAATTTTCTTTTCTTCTTGTTATTATATTTAGCTTAACAAAGATGACGAAAAATCTGAATTTCCTCCCTTTTTTTTTCTGTTTGTTTTTTCTTTTCCATATGCGAATTTTCTTTCATTCTATCTAAATAATGTAAAGTATTACATTAGAATCAACTTAAAAAGGAATAAAAAAGAAAAAATGAAATCACTATCAATGATAGTAATACATTAAAAACAAATAGCGAACTTTATAACTAATAAATCAAATTACACTCACTAATTAATCTCTTAAGTTGGCACAACAGTCCGATGATGAAAATGAATTTGCAACTTTGCCATGAGAGATGAGAACCAAAAATCTTTTTTTTTTTTTTTTAATGTTTTTTGGGTGTAAATGACGAAATAGTTGTATATCCAGCAACACGCAATAAGAAGACATGCCAACTCTCCCACCATTTATTTGGGGCCGATTCTCGTGGATAAAATTAAATAAAATAATGATTAAAAAAAAAAAAAAAAACAAGAAATTAGACATCATTTGCTAAAGCAGGAGCAATGGTACCACGATTATATTAAAAGGACTTTCCGGGTGCGGCCAAGGCGACAGAGAATTTACGACTGGTCTCAGCTAGCCAATAGCCGGGGCCATCGCAGGTACCGTAAACCTGCTCGGAAATGGTGACTTGTCTGAAAGAACTGTTCCATAATTCCATTGTCTCCGTGTCTGCCAAAGGGAATTATCATTATTATTCTGCTCCTACAACCACGCCCCCCCTTCCTCTTTGAAACACGTGCACTTGTGTGTACTCCCCAGCGCATTTATTTTTGTTTTGTATCGTAGTCAAATAAAACACAACCTCATTTATTAGGTCCATAATAATTAAAAATTTAAATTTGACAATATTTTTTTGAATTTTTGTCCCATTTTCTATAAAAAATTTCATAAATCAATACCAACTAAAATTAACGAAACATTCTTAATAAGATGGTAACTGATGATTTATTAGTTACTTAAAACGGCCCATAAGTAGTGATGTCATCATTACATAAGCAATTTTATAAATGAAGAAATATTATTCTATTAGGAAATTCTTATGCACGGTTTGCTCAGTGAACTTATTCTCCAATGAGCATTATTATAATTCAATTTATAAGAATGTATGCTGCATTGAGTCCCATATCGCTTATATATGCATGTAAAACAAACATTAATCCATCAATCAATGACTTATTTCAATAGTGTGTAGAATGTAGGAAAAATTTTGGAATAATATTTTAATGTAATAAATATCATATAATTGTGATTATATTACATATACGATGAATTGGCACTTTAATTTTGAAAGAATGGAACTCTTTTTTTCTTTTCTTTTCTTTTAATTAAATAAACGCATGCCTCTCATTTCTTATACGAAATATGTAATTATTATTTCGAAATAATAATTAAATTTGATATTTTAAAGTGATGATTATAAATAATATTGATAGAAAAAACTTGGATCGGATACGGACGAAGCCAACAGCAACTGCAATCCAAGTGTTTTGACCGATTCTTCCACCTATAGAAGACATCGATTTTAACACGTGGCGGCGTACAGCATGGTAGACAGAACCGTACGTAGGCAACCACGTTAATGACTGACGCAATCTAGAGCTGTCCGCAGGCTAACTCAGTTGCACTCGACGACCCTCAGTCACGTGGAGACTGACGATTCTGGCCGCCTTTTGTGATTCCGATCTGCGTTCGCTCCGAGTCGCACGCACGCGGGGCAATATAGGTAGCCTCGCCGATCTCATTTGAGCTTGAATTCTGCAGTTCTTCAAAGGGATATTCCAGGGTTTCAATCGTTTTTGTTTTTTTTTTTGGTTTTTTTATGTCACTCTTTCAATTCTGTGTCGTTTCCTCTGTCGCATTTGTGGAAGTTCATTTTTTCTTGGATCAAGCTGCTCTGATTCCGGAATTGAAGAATTAGGGTTTAGGGTTTACTCGATTCTCCCAGAATACTCTAGTCAGTTGCTAAAGATCCAAGTTTTTGGGTGTATTAGTGTTGCGTGAATTTCCATGGTTGTTATCCATAAGAAGCCTAAGAGGGGAAAAAAGCTGGGCCAAATTGATTAATAATGATGAGTTCTTTGGCAATGGTAAATGGAAGGAATTTGTAAAACTGTAGATGGATTAACTGGGTATTGATGGATGACAGTTTACAGTAATTTGCATATGTCATCTTACCTTAACGAAAAGAAGTGCAGTATTTTGTTTAACTGCAAAACGGTGCATATGCTGACTTGAGGTGTTGCTTCAGCATTAACAGAAAGTAGAAATGAGCACAAATAAAAAAAGAAAATATACTTTTTTATTCTTGGATGTAGCAATTAATGGTGATCTCGCTGAAAGAATATTTGTTGAGGTAACACGGATTCAGAGAGTCCATTTCTTTGTTCTTAATTCTGCAAGGGATTAGAGAAAGAAGGAAGAAGAATGGCATGGAGACAGCAACTTTCTAAGAATGTCAAGGAGTTGAGGATTCTTCTCTGCCAATCTTGTCCTTGGAGTTCCTCCACCAGGTGGTTTTCTCTTTTTCATTTCTTCTTCTTTTTTATTGGTTAAATTTTCTTGATAATTTTCAGTTAAATGGCTAGGATGCCATTTCATGTTGTATTTAGCTCTGAAATTGAGATTTAGCTTATCATTGGTGTTGACAGGGCATTCGTGGAGAAGAATTACAGGGATCTCAAGGATTTTAACCCTAAACTCCCAATCTTGATCCGTGAATGCAGAGGGATTGAACCTCAGTTGTGGGCACGATATAGTATCCAGCCCCTCCTCACTCCCCCATCCCCCACACCCACTCCCTTCTTTTGGTTCTTTCTAGTTGATAATTTTTTGTCTTCCTTCCACTGCTCCATTGTTGCCAACTGTTACCCCCATTTGCACACTGATATCTTTACACTCACAATATGCTCAAACATTAGCCATCTAATTGACTTGTATGGTTGCAAATTCATTCAATATGTTATTCATTATTGATGCTGTGATTCTCCCATTTCACACTCTGCAGTCACTTTTACCCTTTATCGACCAAAAAAGATTTTAGGTTGCCCCATATATGCTACCAGGAATGGACACACGGATTGAAAATTCCAGAGGTTCACATTCAGCTCTCTGCTCTCTCTAATTGTTGGCATGCTTAGGTCTACAAGGTTTAGGGGTTTCCTAGTCATTCTTCTTTGGCATCTGTTTAGTAACCCAGTGTCTTTCTTTCTCATTTGTTTCATCTCATATTAAATTCCCTTATGTTACTTATCCTCAGACTAATCTAATGGGAGGGCAGTCTCCTACTTAGTTCATCTTTGAACTAAAGGAAGCTTTCTTTATCCCCTGAAGAAATTTGACAATTGTTCTCAGGTAGCAATCTGCATTTGTTTTTCTTATGAAAAATGTTTTTAAGCATGATTCCCTCCCAACAGTGGCCTGCATAATGTTGAGAGCTTGTGTTCTATATCCTGGCTACAAATCATGCTAACAAACATTTATGCCACCTTTGAAACCCATGTCCTTTTCCCAAGAATAGGTCCCAATCCAACAATATTGCAGGTTTAAAAATGGCCATAGCTGCCTTATTTCCGCTTCGGACATGTGTCTGACATACCAATCCGTGCCTGCCAGAGAAAATTTTTTAAAACAGTGGTGGACACACATGTTAGACATTGGAAAACTATTATTCAACAAGGTTGGGTCACATCTTGGACATGACTTGAATTTGATCTGAAATTTTTTTATTAGAAATTAATCGATCTTCAATTTGAGAAAAGAAAAAGATTGGGGGGGGGGGGAGAAAAATACAGGCTGAATAAAAAAAAAAAATTAGTGTACTCACAAACCTGCCAGATGGGTCTTTGAAGAAGTTTTATTTCAAATAATAGATGACAGTCACAAATAAAAGTGCTAATCTTATCTCTCAACAGTCATTTCATTTTTGATGTAGTTTAATCAAATGATTTATGACTATACTGTTCATGTCCATGTATCTGTGATATGCATCATAGGATTACATAGTTGCCTTTGGTGGAATCCATAACACTGAGACTAACAGGGGATTTCTCTTCACTCCCTACTGACTCAAGCATCATTGTGTATATGGTCTAGATTCTTCAATTGGTAGCAACCCTGGTGGGCAGTAATTGCTGAATTTTCTGTGCAGTAGTTGCCCTGGTTCCAGTCATGGTATAAAGTGATCAGCTTCAATGGAAACACTCCTTCATAAAAGAGACTTACCATGGTTCTTGGACAGCTGTGGAGACTCTGGAGTTAATGGAGCCCAAGTACAGGGTTGCCTCTATAGTGATAACCCCCCGTATAGAGGGTAAATTCTCCTCCAATGTTGAAAAGGCCATGTTTTTGGCCCTTTAATCTGGTTTCCCGTGGTTAATTCTTGGTCCAGGCACATGAATTGACTTGTACCATCTCCATTGCATGGCCTGCTGCTCAAGCTTGTCACCTGCTGTTGCTTATTTTCCAATCGTTACATGCAAAATTATCAGTCTTGTAGCTGTTTTAACGATAGAATCGAGTCTCTTTGCTTTCTTCTTAGGAGTGGATGAAATAAGGTTGCCTCCTTTTGTATACAAAACTCATAATTTGCTTTTAAATATGTTCCTTTTCATATACTTCATTATGGTTAAGTTTCCATGTCGGGCTTCATTAGCTTTTGTTTAGTAACCTGATAAAATCCAATCTTTGATTTCTATTTTAGATGTGGGTGTTGAGAGGGGCATCAGATTGGAATGTCTAAATGAAGAACAGATCTCTGAGGTCCTTGAGCCGCTTGCGAAAGTGGGAGCAGCACTCAAATCCTAATGTTTGCTGTTCAGCTTTGTGAAATGAAATAAATTGCTGCTGTGAGAAGATCTTCTGAGCACAGTTTGTCCTAAGTTCGTCTCATTACTGTAATTTTACTCCATCTACTTGGTTATCAGAATCGCTCTAACTCTCGGGCTTAAACTTATTGATAAATAATAAATGAGGAATTTAATGTCAGGGCATTCAGGACAGAAGAATACAAAAAGCTTGATTTCGTAAAGAGGCAAAAAATTAAAAAAAATAAAAATAAAAAGAACTTAAAAAGAGCCGGCCATAATTAATATAAAAATGTTTCATGATGGGGCAGTGTAGTGTAGACTGCAGTGAAGGTGGTGATGCTCTCTGGGTTGCCTCCTTGTCTTTTTTCGTTAAATTCACTTTCTGGCAAATTATGATAACCATGGTAGAGGAAGGGAAAGATGGAAATTCCTGCACAAATGGAATGATTCAACAGACAAAACAATTAATTAATAGAGGAAAAGGAATATATTTTTAAGAAAAGAAATGGGGGTTCAGGTAAATCCAAAATGGAAGATTAACTTCAACAAAACTTTGACATTTAGTGCCATCTGAATTGTGAGCCAGCCTGCCAGCGGTATAAGGTTCTGTTGCAGGGGTAGGAGGAGCTTCTAGGTCGCGGGGTCCCTTTGTCGTGTGCAGGCAGCTGGTAGTAACAACTATAGTTTTAAGAATTAAATTGAATTGACAGTCGGATTGATAAATTGATAAATGAGTGATTCGATATTTTAAATTACTTTTTATAATTTTGTTATATTAAAAAATAATTAAAAAAAATTATCCAACTTAAATTACTCACATAATCAAATGTCTTGATCACACGTGTGAATCGATGAATTAGTGTTAAAAATTTTATTTATTATTTTTATCATAAAATTATATATAATTATATTTTTTATTAAAATATTTATAAATATATATTTAAAATTATTTTAATTATATTTTATTTAACTTTATATAATATAAAATATTAATTATTATCTTAATATAAAAATTGATCTACTAATTAGATTACTAAATTAATCGTTGAATCAATAACCTTTTAAACTAGACTTAAATCAGAACAGAGTCCGGTTAGAATTTAAAAATTATTGTAAAAATTGGTTTTTTTTTTTTGGGGGCTGTGCTTCTTATGCAAATGCACATCTTGAGGAATGTGCACTGAAAGCTTTTCAGGCTATGGGATCTCTAACAATCCACTTTGATCCCGATGAATATTCCATTTAATTAAAAATTGTTTTCACTTTTATATATTTAATTAAAAAAATATATGCTCATAACACCATAGGCACAATTGTCCATTATCAAAACTTGTTTGTTGGAGGCATGCATATATAGCCAAATTTATTTAACAAAAATAAATAAATCTGCAAATTTTTTCCTATTTATTGTATCAAAACATGCTTTGTTCTCTTTGAAGCCCATTTTGCTTTTTTTTTTTTTTTTCCCTTTGTCAACCCTATCTACTTGCCAATTCATTTACCAATATTGTGCCTGATCGTGTCAATTTCTACTTAATGCACTGTTTTAACATGCTTGTGTCCTTCTGTTATATGATTTATGTCCGCTTGATGCAGTTTAGGAGGTGATTTAATTTAGTTAATCATCAGGAAAGTGCACATATCGATGAACCAAATAGGCCAAAATTAACTACTAAAACTGGATGGTCTCAATTTTTATTAAAATCTTGGAAATGGATACCTTTTCCCAGTAAAATGTCAGGCTTGGCATCTCTGTCTAATCAAAGTTCACACTGTCATTGTTTAGATAGCTTATGTACAGCACCGAATGCTATAAGTTAACGGTTAAAAAGTTATTTATTCTCTTTTTTTTTTTAAAGGTCTTGAATGAACTTTTGCGTGAGATTAAATATAAATTTACAAAGTTAATCTTTTGGACATTGCACAATTTTGCATGACGAAACCTTGAAAAAAAAAAATACAAGGAAAAATGACTTTTTGGGATAAGTATCTACAAATAACTCAACAATGTATAAGGCAATTACTCTAGCATTAAAATTGAGAATATTTATAAGGAACTAATGAAGGGCATTATTAAAAGGGGACACAGAGTGCATATTCTGCGTGGGAAAACAGCAAAAGATGTGGAGAAAACAGGAAAGAGAAAGCGAGAAAATCTCCTGAGCTTTGAGTAAGAGTGATTAATTTACATTATTAATTTTTTAATTAAAAATAGAAAAAATAAAATAAAATTTAATGATGGTAACGCAAACTGCTACTACGCTCTTTATTCTACATGTACACCTTAAACACCACATATTCTTCCTATCTACCACCACATATCCTTCCTACCGACCCCCTTTATTTTTGTTTTTTTTTTTTTTTTGCTTTCTTGTTTTTTGTTTTGTTTTGCTATAGGCCCATCATTATTCCTATTTTAGAGAGTTGAACCTAAAAGCAGCAATCGAGGCCAACGTTGTTCAGCGTTCACATTTACAAGAGGAGAAAAAAAAAAAAAAAAAAAAAAAGGGAAAAATGCCCAGTAGATGATAGATAGCCCTCTGGATTATCCAATAGTTATTTGACTTTTCTGTCGCGTTATATAAATAATATTTTATATTATATATAACATATTAATAGTAAAATAATAAACATTAATATATTTTTTAATATTATATATAATATTATTAATATAATATAAAATATTTCTTATATAGTATAAATTTTTAAAAAAATCTATTTGAGTTCATAGTAATTTCGGTTCGTGTGGCCAATCCTTTAAATTTATCTTCCATTCCACCTTTTATTTATATTCTATGGTGATTGGAAAGCAATCTAAATTATCTCGTGTGATCATCAAAGTAATTCTATATATAAAAGCTAAAATTTCATAAAAACTAAAAGATATAACTTTTTTCCAAATATATTTAGTGTCGTCTTTTCAAATGCCACTTATTTTTGGAAAAAAAAAAAAATTTATTATCCATAAAAAGTAATTTTTGCTTACAAAACATATTTTTATTAATAAAATTCCAATGCACGTATGGAGCTTGGGGTGTACCTTAAACTCATTAGAGAAAACAGTCTTAGTCATAGCGGACATACTAACTTAAAAATACCTTAGCTTTAGGAAAATAAGAAAACAGAGAAACAGCTGTACTAGAGATATTAATTCTACAAAATTTCATATTGCCACAAAACATTAACACAACGATAAATTACAACCATTTTGAGAAAAAAAAAAAAAGAAAAAAAGAGCTATAGATTTCGTTATTTCAAAAAGTTCATAATGTCACAAGTGATATTGACAAATTAACATCGATTTTGACAAAATGTGATGACTAGCTAATTTTGATTAAAAAAAATAAAAAAAACTACACGATATTTTAACAAAAACCAAGATTTGAGCTTAATTTGATTTTTTATCCCCTCATTTATTATTTCATTATTGTTATCAATATAAACGGGCATGATGTCAAAGCTTTACACCTTCTTTTGCTACGTAAGATTGCCTAAGAAATGAATCTCAAGCTAGTTTAGCTAGTAAAGTTTTTTAATATGGTTTTTGACAATTTATAGAACTAAAATATAGATCCACTCTTGCTGTGTATCCGTTGGAACCTCTACTAAACGGAAAAACTTAGGAAAGAAAAAAAATAAAAATAAAAACCCTATAATTCATGCCGTAGAAGTTGGCTGCACTTTCTCTTTGGAAAGGCAGAAGAGAACATAAAAAAGAAAAGCCAAAATTTCAGACATTCCACTCTTCACCAATTCAGTGATATTGACTAAGATACCTTGTCTTATAGATAGACTGTCTCACATCTAGACTACTATTCTTCTATCTTCTATTTCCCAAAAAAAAAAAAAAAAAAAAGAAAAAAGAAAAAAAGAAAAAATCTATTGGATAGTAATCAAGTGTGATCAATAAATAGCCTTTCGATTCATTTAACCCCCCATAATCCTTTTTTTTTTTTTCTTTCTTCTTTTTTTTTTTAATAAATTGAATCCCCGTAATCTCTTTTGTGCCCGAAATTTAATTGATCTTAAATTAATCTAAATAATTAAAAAAGGACATAAATTACATTTTGTTCTCCCATGTCTGACTCTTTTGTAAATCGTAGACACTTTGTTTTTGTTTTTGTTTTTTTAAATAAAGATTGATTATATCATTTATATTGTTATATGTTTTTCTTTTCATTTTTTTATTTTTAATTTTTTTTAATATTGTTACAGATTTTTAAAGTTTTCAATTTTCTTAATTTTTAATTTTTATTATTTTGAAACTTTTGTATTTTTATAATTTTTTAAAATTAAATTTTTGAATATTTAAAAAATTTTGAAAATTTTTGGTAATTTTTACACTTTAAAAAAAATTCAGATTTTTTTAACTTTTTTTTTTTGGGAATTTTTCAAATTTGTTAAAATAAAATCGAAATTTTTAGAACTCTTTTTTTGTTGTTTTGAAATTTTTTTTTATAAAATGCCAAGTCATCAATCTGACTTGATGTATGATTGCATGTCATATAATATATTTTAAGGGTTAATTAACGGTAAAAAAAAAAACTTAAAAATGTAATAATATAAATAATGAGATCAATTTTAACAAAAAAAAAAAATTGTTTATATTTCACAAAAGAATCAATGGTATGGAGCAAAAAAGTAATTTACGCTTGAAAAAGAAGAAAAAAAAAAGTTACCTGTTGATGAGATTTCACTTTCTAACATAGTTTTTTCTATTCTCCATCTCACGATGGTCTGCTTTGCACAATATGACCTGCCACAACAAGGGTTGACATTCACCTCCTAAAGCCACTTTTTGTCAATACAAGATGGGTCATCGAAAGGCACCTCCTACAAAATTTCCACGTTTTTACCTCGACACAAGTGTCACCTACAGCAGATCAATCATGACAGAGACGTTAAAATGACGTACATGATCCAGATTTGCTAACCTCGTAGCACTTTCTTTGCTGCGTTTCATCCCCAAAGTCTTCTTGTGTTTTGTTTTACGTGCGTTGAATGGCGCCCTGAGCACCCAAAACGGTGGATGCAAGTTAGCCACGCGTAACTTTTATGGTCATTAAACCTTGTAGTTTATGTATTTTCGCCAGACTAGTGTTTTTGCATATTTTAGATAAGTAAAATTTTCAAGATGCACGAGAATTTGAATCAACCCCAGGATTGGCATCTTGGTGTACGTATAAATGAATGTGCCCGTCTACATGATACTACCAACTTTCTAGCAGAACATTGTGTTGCAGTGTGTTGGGAGATGAATTGGGTCATAAGTTACTTGAGAAGATATCTCATACGCTTTTCCAAATATTTAAATATGAGATTTTCAAAATAAAATTTTAGGCCTTTATCTCATCGTGAGAACGTGACCTAGAATTTTGCTGCCCCATGTGTAGCAATTAAACAAATATTTTGACTCAGAATCAAATAACCTTAAGTTTTGACCATAGTGCTCGGTATCCATTTCAACCTAATAATCCTGCGCAGCATCCAATGTTTTACTGATGTAAAGTTGCTGTCGTTCCATGTGTTAGTTGCAGTACTATGCATGAAATCCACTAAAGAATATTACGGAATGAGGAATGAAAAAGGCAAAGTTGACAAAGAGTATTGAAAATCTTGCATGGAACGAGGAATGAAAAAAAGCAAAGTTGACAAAGAGTATTGAAAAATCTTTCATTCTCGTGATTTGGGGAATGAACAATGATTGAAAAAAGGGTCCCACCATCTTGACTTACGTACCTCAAGGCAGAGAATTAGGTAGAAAGTTTGAATAATTGTGTTGCTTTTTCCTTTGATTCGAGAGCTTTGGATCCTGAAAGTTGATGTGAGTAAAAAAAAAAAAAAGGCTTTGCAGCGCCCTAAGCCAGGGAAGAAAGCGGGACGAAGTTTGGATAATTTTTTTTTTTTTTTCCAAATTCCATGGAAACGTTTCTCATATATATATATATATATTTTTTTTTTTTTCTCATAAATTTTATATCTACTTTTAAACATTAAAACTTAGAAAATTTAAGATAGAAATCTAAGTATTTAATTATGAATAAATATTTTCTTTTTCATTCAGTAATTGCCTGGTTCTTACCTTGCATTCCAATGCTTTCTGCCATTGCACGTATATAGAAATTAGTAGCGTGTTGCGTATCTCTTTCAAATAAGCAAGGTACAACTAGGCTATCTTAAATCAAAGGTATATATACCAACCTATGCGTTGTTTGAAAATTCAGGATTTCATACCTTATCCCGATTAAAATTCATTTTTTTTTTTTGCTCCGATATCTCATTTAATTTTCATTGACTTTGAAGCCACGCCAGACGTGACGTGATTTTAAAATTCAGGATATCATACCTTATCCGGACCTATTAAATAGGCATTGCGACTTTCATCCCTTTGGATAAGAGAGGAACAGAGAGAGAGAGAGAGAGAGAGGATTCATAGGTCAACACAATCTATTTTTGTTACTTTTCCCCTTACAGTTTGCATTGAAACAGAAGTAAGAATAATGGGCTTTGTGCTTGTGCAAATATACAAATATTTAATATGTGCATAATATCAAATGGTATGGGGAATATTCACCAAAAGTAAAAAAAAAAAAAAAAAAAAGTGAAAGGGTCTAGGGAATATATGATGATCGGAGGAGGAGCCAATTGGATTGATTTTTCATCCTCGAAGGTTGGCAATTAAGTGGGGTCGAGCATCACTAAGTTGGTCTTGCACTTCCCCATTTTGTATTCATTCCATCGGCTTTCTCTTGCCCAGCACTCCTGTCATGCACGTAAACCAGCTTCGTTCGACGAGGCTAATATCACTTTTGTTAATAACTTCTATAAATCAATCACATGCATGGGTACCATGTCCAAAATGTAGATTAGATTGGACACCAACCCCACCTTTGTAAAGTCCCTGTGGATTTCATCCGTATATAGAGTATTTTCAATCATTTACCAGAAATAATAATGTTTTTTTTTTTTTTTAAAAAAAAAAAACAGTCAAAATATAATGCCGTGACCGGGCAACAATTTCGCAACATTCTATGGTGGACGCATGCACAATTTATTTGAAATTAGTGCTAAACTAAAATTAAGCTTATGAGTTATGTGAATTTTAGATATTTAATAAAAATATTAAAATAATAAATTTTAAATTATATTTTTAATAATAATTAATTAAATTTATTTATTTTAATTTGAATTTTTAAAAAATAAAATTAATTTAGTTAGTGATAATATTAGTATCTTTATTAATTTTTAAATTTTTAAATTTAAATTTGTATTAAAGGGATTAAATAAAATTAAAATTTAGTAATTAATTAAAATATGAAATAAATTTTATTATTACATATCAATTATAATTAAATTTATAATTAAAATTTTAATTATTAATATTATAATAATTAATATTAGACACCAATATTGAAGTTAAATTATTTGATAAAAAAATTAATATTTAAAATTAAGTAATTTCATAGAAAAAATAAAATAATAATTATATAAGTCATGCATGAAAAAGTGAATCAAATGTAAATTGAAATTTTAATTTTATTAAAATATTTACAAAGATTATAAATTAATTATTAAATTAAAATTAAATAATACAAATTATAAATATTTATTTAGAAAATTTTAAAATTAACTAAATACCTTTAGACAAATTTTTTTATTTAAAATATTATTCAAAATTATTATTATTATTATTATTATTATTATAATTTTGATAATATTAAAATACTCGTATTAAATTTGTGTAATGAGTATATTTATTATATTTATTTTAAAATATATTTTTATTTGTATTATATTTAAATAAAAAATAAAAAGAGATTTAAATTATAAATAATTTTTATTTTAAAAAAAAATAAAAAATGAATTTTAAAATATTTTTTAAAATTTTTTGAGAAAAAAAAAGAAAATTAAAAAGACTTAAATTATAAATTTTTATATAAAAAAAGTAAATTTAAAAATATTTTTTTATCTAAAAAATAAAATAAAGAGTTTAGAATTATTTTTTTTAAAACTATTTTTTTTATTTTCTTTAATTATCAAAATTAATGTTGTATAAATTTTAAATATATATAAAAATTTCTCAATGTTAATAATTTAAGTAAATAAAATATATATTAAAATTTTAATTTTATTAAAATGTTACGAAAGATTATAAATTATTTATTAAAAAAATTAAAATTTGAATTAAATAATTAGATATTTTAAAAATTAAGTAAATATTACTGCATACTATTTCATTATTTTTTTTTTCAATTTTGGTAATATTAATATATATTAGTATTAAATTTATATGATGCATGAGTTTATTTAAGAAGTTGATTTTTACTTGTGTTTATTTGAAGAGAAAAGAAAATATAAAAATGATTTAAATTGTGATTTAAAAAAAAATGAATTTGAGAGTTTTTTTTTTTTTAAATTTTTTTTTAAAAAGTAATAAATAAAATAAGACTTAAATTGTAATTATTTTTTAAAAAATATAAATTTGAAAATTTAATTTTCTTTCTAAAAAGCAAAGAGAAAAATTTAAAATTATCTTTTTATTTTCTAAGAAGTTAATAATTTTTCTTTTATTTTTTAATTATAAGTATTTTTATTATGAAAGTTTTAAATATATGTAAAAATTGTTAATATGAATTAATATATATTAAATTTTAATAAAATAAATTAAATAAATTAAAAATATTTTAAAATTTTAATTTTATTAAAATATTTTAAAGAGTATAAATTAACCATTAAGTTAACATCAAATATTAAGTAAAATTTACCAAAAAAAATAAAAGCTTAAAATTTTAATAAAATATTCAAATATTCTTACAATTAAGTAAATAACACTATACAAGGTTTCATTAGTTTTATGACAATGTATACTTTACATATAAATTCTTTCTGCTTTAGCAATAATTGGCAATGGGTTGTTGAGAATCACATGGGGTTTGAAAAGTAGAAGGTAAAGTTCTATTTCGTTACTACGCATATATTTTTATATGTTTTCACATGACAACGTTTTGAGGACGAAGAATTTCTCGTGGACAAATATGGAGATGCCAACATGATCACTACGACTCTTCCTTATTCTACAATTTGATGTTTTCATCGCAAAGGACATTTAAACTCGTGATGGCATCTTCCAACATAGTTCCTCCCTCTTAGTACTGTTGGGTTACCCATGGACGATTGTTTCAACGTAACAACTTTACTATATATTTATACTTTTGGTATATGTTTATTACATTCTTCCAGAGGATCTTTATTAATCATGTCTTTTGCTTCTTTTGTCGCATGGGTGAAAACATGTTTTGATCTACAGCCGACATTTGAAAATGGACAAAGAAAAATTGTAAAGCAAATCGTCACATTATTGATGTCAAACGTTGAATATCCGGACTAGTATAGAAATTTCTATGTCACTCTGTATAAAAATAGTTTAGAAGTCAATGGAGTGCAGAGATGCTGCTCCTGTGCCCTTTGTAATCTGGTGCAAATCACGGATGGGCATGACAGCTGTTGAAGCTAGTGGCATATTTTACTGTTTTGTTGAAGCTTTTTGTGGCGGCCTTTTTACAATTTGAATTTAAATTTCTGGTTTTTGACTGATTGAAAGGTACTTGAATTTTGTTCTTGCAATTGGGATGTGTCAGAGATAAAAAGTTCTGACTTTTCGTACAAAAAACTTTTGCTGTAAATCAGTTTTAACTAATGATTGAACTTTTCTGGTTTTTGAGCTCATCAATTTTTTTTTCTCTTGGATTTCATTTGCTTCACAAGCTATTTAGAGAATTTAAAGAGTCATCCTTTTCATTCATTCTCATGACCCTTTTTGGTTTTTTTTTTTTTTTGAGCTCAAAATCTGGTAGTATTATGCATACCAGACCAGGAAAAGAAAAGAAAAGGGTCCTAATGTTTCTCCGCTGAATTTTTCTAAATTGGAACATCATTAGGTCCTTCATCTATATCCGCAGTCGAACAGGCGCATAAACATCAACACGATGACTCTCCACACACAAGTCAATGTGGAAAAGATCATAATTGAAATTGCTGCTCTGCACTTAACTGCAATAAACTAACAATAACGGGAACTCAATGTCAGGTTCAAATCCAGATGAACGGAATTGTTCAGTTTCTGAAAGCCAATAACAACCAGAGCCAGTAAATGTCGTGTATCATAATGTGAGAAGGGGAGGAGCGTACCCAACAAAAAAGGATAACAGACGGTATCCTAGAAGTCTTTCCAAACAATTACCCACATTGCACACGTTTCTTTCTTTTCTTCTTCCTTTTTTCTTTTTTGTTTTCCATAGATAATGTTCATTGGGCCTTTTCAAAAATTTATTTGAAGCCCGACTACGCTGATCATGCAAACAAGTGATTGCTGATCACTTTCACAAGACCCTCCCCAATAAAGACGTCCTTCTGAATATCAAAGTCCAGTGCCCTGAATTTGAAGATGGGCATTTACCATCCGAGATAGTTACTTCATTTATATATATATATATATTACCGATCAATTCAAGTTGGAGCCTTTTACTGATGTCCCTTAAAAAATTTAAGATTTTTGGTGAAGCCATTCATACTTATTTAACACCAAAATTTGATGTAAAAGAAGTCTATTTAAGTCCAATAATACTTGAATCATAAATTCTTTTAACAGGAAAAATCAAATGAAGGTGACAACAAATGACTTTCGATCTTAAATCTCAAGTCATAGGTACAATAACTGACGCTCTTACGGAGTAAATTGTTTTTGGGGACAAAAACTGGAAAAGAAAAATCCCAACGTAGGGGCATTTTGCACTTCATAAATGGACAACAAAGTTGACAACTTTGGTGCCAACAGAACAAGTTTCGGGCCTCCAAACTTCTAAGGCTTTTGCTGTTGTAGAGATGCACAAGTTTTTTATCAACCGAACGTTTTCTCCTATGATGATATCAATCCCTTTATCATCTACCTGTCCACCACCGTAGATGGCAATCCCTAACATTACTCTTTTTGCTTCGCCAACTACTGCTCTCAAAAGTGGAAGTTCTTCCCACCGCTTCAATTTGTTTAAACCTAACATGGGACGTCGATTCTAGAAATCTAATTAGCCCTCCCCAAGATCCTGGGCATGCCGCATAAGAATCTCCAACCAAAACATCTCCAACTTTCCATACACATCCACATAATATCTGATAAAGTACATAAACGTACATCAGATGCAATGGGTGGTCTTCTCACAGCAATGATCTTATGTATGACTCGTTCACTTATCCTTTTTCGTAGGGGTTTGGGGGGATGGGGGTGTTGTGATTGAATGTATTGCCTCCCAAAGGGATTGAACGAGTCACCAAATGATCATTTGCATAATCAAAACTCATCTGTCCTAAACATGATCCGATGCAGCAACCCAGAAAGAAGCATCGATCACTGGAAAGAATCACATATTCATGCGCTGACAGACACATAGGCATATATTCAGCATGCACAAATATGATGTGAATGAGGCTACTTCTAATCTCCACAACTTCATAAACCATGCATCTATATTTTGCCAATTTGAATTTGATAGAAAGACAGAGACTATCATGCAGTAAGCAAATTATTTCATGAACAAAGTTGTGGTAGTGATAAAGAAATCAAACAAGTACAAGAGATCTGTTACACTTGTCTTGAGGTGAACACTACCAGTAACATCCATTGAAAGAAGCCAACAACATCAAAAGATCTGATTTAAGCCACCTGTCAGAAACCAAATGCGTCACAGTCAGGAAAGGAAACAAGGAAAGAGCTTAACAAATAATCTACACAGAACAACTAGAAAGCCAACAGTCGTGTAGAAGGCAGGAAGTTGGTAGATGACAAAAATGAGAAGTTTGATATACCAAGATGCTGACTAATCTTTTTCAGTAGATGATGTGGCAGCAGACATGCCAGTCAAGAAGCCATATAAGACACTCACATCCTTGAGATTTGCATGTGGCGTTCATTTCTTGGTACTATCAATTGTTGGAAGATATGGTAGAAGTCTCTTGATTTGTAATGCTACTCAAGAAGATGCAATTAGACAACAGCCAGGCCTCCAGAAAATTAGAATAGAATAAGAACAATTATCTTTTCATTCCCAGATTATACAAACATTATCCACTAATTAAAACTAAGATCCTCAATTGTTTGATCAATCTGTCTAAGTGAAAACATCTTTCACCCCTATGACATCTAAGAAAATGCAAACTAGTGTCATTATGTTTTATACCCTTTGTTAATAAACTAATATCTTCAGACTATAGTAAAAACACATTCCTATATTAAGTGGTCTCTAAAAAATTAGGAAGAAAAGAAATTGTGTCAACAAATTTGAATAAGTTATAAAATGGGAAGAATATGCCCTGAGAGATAATCAGATAAACACGTGCACAGGAGTCCATACATGTGCACACAAAGAAGCACATAAAGACTCCATCCCCAAATGGAACCCCTGCCCCCCCCCCCCTTTCCCGCCAAAAAATAAAAAAAGGAAAACAACAAAAAATGGGGTTCTCCTCTGAATTCTTCCCAATTAAGGCATGAAAGTAGCCAGACACTTTTTTGGGTGTTGCAAGGGATATGGAAACAGGTTTACAAGATCAAAGCTTACTTGCTACTCAAAAAAAAATTCAAAACATTTGATGCCCACACAAAATGAGGTCAATATTTTTTGAGCCACTTATAATATTTGCTTGACACAACTACAACAAATACATAATCTAAAGTTTTGAACTTCTTACTGCTTCCCTAAAACAAAGGTAGGCAGCTTATGTGTTGACAAAGTATTGCCCACAAAACCAAAACAATTTGTTAAGAAACCAATTAACATGCAAGTTGTTAGGTGAAGCTAAAGAAACCAAACCACCTAAAAGCTTAAGATATTGGGTAAGGGTGCAAGGCCCAAAACTGAATCACATATTATACTAATGTAGGAAAATAATGACCTGGAAAGTTGCGATGTGTGTGTCTCAGTACTGAAGAGTATGTAAAAAATCCATGACATGGTGGTAAATTTTATGCTTGCAATCAATAATCTTCCATGGTATAAAAAGGAAGCCCAAAGCTGTCTAATCCTAGGGCAACTCAATGGAAGGTAGTGCACTGATTCTGCAGCTTTCTTACTAGAAATGACACCTATTAGAGATCATGTCACCTATTTTTTGAAGGCTGTCTGTGGTCATGTTTCTTCCCAAAACAGCTTAGCAGCCACCTAAGGCAAGACTCATATGAACACGAGTCTTTAAAATGACATTCAACAGATGCCAAACCTATACATTTCCAAAAATTAGACCCTCTACCATTCTAAGAAAAGGGGCAAATATAACCATTAGCTTCCATCAATTGTGATCCTTCATCTATGCTACACTTAAAGATCATAAGCGAAAATGTAAAATGGATGAAAATAGAGATAGGATGTGTCATTTTCTGGTGACCAATCTTGAGCACTTGTTGCACACAGATGTTATGCATGTTTTTACTCATACAAACATAACAAAAAATCACTGAGAAACCAAAAAATGGCTCAGTCTGTACTCATCATACATATGCAAATGGGATTTCCAACTAAGAAAAAGTGAGTTTTTAACGTACTAGTGGACTAAGTGGATCACAAAATGCAGGTTGCTTCATTAGCCACTTCAAAGAAGATAGACGTTCTTTCCTTATCTACTTCCATTACCGACTTTGTTTCCCTTCTCTACACTTGACACTATTAGTAGCTTGCCCCAGTTCTAAAAGAACACGAGCAGTCCCTCTGATTCATGAATCTCCTAAACCATTTATCTAGTTAGCCATTCTTAAACAAGACAGGAGACCATAATTCCATTCCTCAATCAGGAAAAAATTTCCATCTTAAATGAAACTTTCTTGTCCATGGCTCATTTAATGCATGTTGCCATGATCCAAGCCACATTACAGAACCAAATGTGGGGATCCAACTGACCCTATTTATTAGTCAGTTATGCAGAAGAATGATGGAACATACAAGGTATATGCGATGAGAAGAGGTAAAAGAGAGAACATTTTGGAAAGAAAATGTCCCTACACCAAAATTATACTTATATTTTTTATTTTTTTGGTATACAATCATCATAGCAAACTGCCTAAAAGAGGGAGCTATACTAGAAGATCTTTGGTAAAGTGATTTAGAACCACAGATTAACTAACTTTAGTAGTTGGGAAATTTAGCAGCAGTTGGCTAAATGTCAGCTTCTAGGTTTTGCCATTTTCTGCATTTGAGTCAATTGAAGGTCATTTTTTGAAAGGCCAGAATGCCATACCAAGCAGCCCTCTTGATGATCCCTCAGAGAAATTTGAAGTAAAAAAGAAATATCTCAAAAAAGGAGATTTGAAAATAAAAAATTTCAACACTTCTTTCCAATCAAATTGACCCAAAATTAAAAAGTTAAATGCAGTGAAAATTGTTGTTCTTTCCATCATGACCTGCTTACTACTAGATGAGTTCTGCCTTCCAAGGAGGACAACCCAACCCTTATAGTTCAATAAATCTAGTATTATGCAAAATAAAGTTATGATCATGGAATTCATTCACAGTATTTGCTCCCATTTTTTAACTGCCTCTTCCGAGGAAAAAAAATTCAACAGAACAGATAAAGAATGAAAAGAACCAAAACCTCTACATGCAAAAAGTTACAGAACATGAATGATTTCATCTATCCAAAAAAAAAAAAAAACAGACAACCTCAGCCTTTCAAAGATCAACTATCAAAAGAGACAAAAAGGGAGAAAGAAAAAAGGATCAAATTGTTTTTATAGTTTGTATTACTAGTTGTCACACCATTCTTAAGGATTTAAAAGTAGGGACCCCTGCAACCTTGCAGAAAAAAGAAGTGAATTGCTTTTTACTAGAATCCAATTTTATATACTTTAAGTTTGGAGAGAGAAATCATCTATGTTCTTTGGAAAAGATTGCACATCAAACTAGCTTATCTATAAGAGCTATCAGCCACATTAGAAATTGGACATCTTTCCACATTTCCTTTAATTGCTCTGCATGAGAAATAGTACTTAAATTTGAACCTTCACTTTGCATAACCAACATTCAACAATTCACTAAAAACCAAAAATCCTTTGGTGACAACCAAAACTAGAAGCACTAATAATCACCATATATCCATAAGACATCAATAAATATGTTCAATGTGTTTTGTAAGGATTTACAATTATGGATTATTTGGTAAGAAACATGTAGACATAGCAAAGGTGAAACCAAATAAACAGCATCCCAATGTTCAAGGCTCCTGCAATACGGGGTCTGGGGAAGAATCGAATGCATACAATATTACCTTTTTTTCCACGAAAAAGATGTTTCCATGACTCAAATCTATGACTTCATGTTACAATGGTGTAACATTTCTGTTACACCAAAGCTAAACAGCCCAAAACCTAATGTGATATTTAAGTTTAATATATTATAGAAATGAAGGCCTAGGTTGTGTTGGTTTGTACATGTCCAATGTAGTCTAGCAAATGCTGCAATCAAGAAAGTTGACCAAATTCAAGTAGATGGTGAGAGGGGAGGGAGAGGAAGACCTAGATTAACTTGGGGATATTTTGTTAGGAGGGATTTAGAAATAATTAAATCTCACATCTAACCTAATGCATGGTAGGATGGAAAAACTACAAAAGATTTATGTAACCGACTCCAATAGAATTTGGGATTAAGGCTTTGTTATTGTTGTTGTTGTTGTATATTCTAGAAAGGACTTGGATTTTGCACCAACCTCTAGCTTTACATGTCAATGTGATGAGACAAAGATAGACCAAAGAGAGTTGAAATGATCTACGTAAGAACATCCTAACAGCACAAAATAAGATTTTATGGGCATTCCAAAAATAATTTCTAGATGAGATGACAGCAAAAGGAACCTCCAACAGAAAGCTCCCGACATATTCACCATCACATATTGGGTTGGATGAGTTAGTAACACATTTTTCGAAATGTGCATGAACTCACAAGAAAAAGAAAAGGGGGAAAAAAAAAGGAGGAATGAGCATGCCTGAACACAGAAAAAAGAAATGAATGTCAAGCACATATTTACAAATCAATGATGCTTTCAACTGCAACCATAGGGAAGAATGACAACAAAATGAAAGCTTTAAACAAAGATTGCTGTCCACTAACTGAGACTTCAATGCCCGCCCAACCCAACCCAACCCCGATCTTTATTCTTAGGTAAAGTGAAGTCCAATCAATGAAGTGAAAACTCTGCTAAAATTAGTTAGCCCAAATCCAACAACAAAATCCTATTTTCATATTGGCTTGTAGAAAATGATGAACAGCCCTAGGGATTACGAGCACAAAGCCTCAAACAATTTAAAGTCAAACGCTAGACCCAGAAAGAAATGATCATCAGTAAGATTGTATATATATTGGGATTACAATCTATCGCAACCCATACCCAATTTAATGGACCCAATTGAAAAATCCCACCAATAAAAATAAGAAAGAAACTATGCAAAACATCCAAATCCCTAGGAAACCAAATACAAGAAAGGGAGAAAGAAAACGCTCCGGCCTTACCAGAAAGAGAAAAAAGGCGGTGGTGAAACAGCTAGGCATTGGCGGTCTTGGGGATAAGAGGGATAGTTGGGGAACCCTTATTCTTCTGGGTTTGCCTAAGTTTGGCATCTTCCTCGCGGATCTTCTGCATCTGGAGCATTCGTTCCATGACCAACTCGTACTCGCACTTCTCGTAGGAATGGCGTTCATCCTCGCACTTCCAAGGCAGATAAAACTCCGCCTGCCGGCACTTGTTGAGAGGGATCAGCAGATGAGCGCACTGGTCTCTGTATGGAATGGGCACTCTCGCCTCCACCATCTCCTCCTGTGTCGCTATCATTGGCTTCGACGATCCCTTCACCCCCTCCATTGCTAATCTATATCTAATCAGATGTTGCAGAGCACCTCTTCTTCCTTTTGCTTCTCTTCTCGCCTTTTGCTCTCCCACTCGAGTCTACTTATAGTTTCAAACGGGCCGGTTGTGGTTTGGAACCGATAGTTCAGGTTCATAGAAAGGCTGAACCGGCGAGTTGGTTACATTCCAGTTGTTTCGCTTTTGCTTTTGGCTCGGTTTTGGTTAAATTCTCTCTGAATCAATGAATCAGTCATGGCAGCTCATGTCACAGAACAAATATATGGTCCCACTTTGCTTTCTCATTTTATTTCATGTAGGGGGTTTTTTTTTTTTTTCTTGTTTTTGTTTTTAAATTCATTAATTATTTTTCTTTTATAAAAACATTTTGTCAAAATAAGAAGATAATTTAATTTAAAATAAAAATATATAAATTAAAATATATTTTCTACTTAATTTATTTGATATAAGTTATTTACATTTATTCATTTATTGAATTAAACATTCTTTGAATCTTATTTTATATTAGATGATGAATTTCATTTACTTAAATATACCTATTAAAAATTTATATCTTACATATTACTATATTTTAAACATTAATAATTTATATATCTTATATATAAATATTAATTTTATATATTTATTATTAAATATCAATTTAATTTTAAGTTAAATTAATAAAATTATAAACCTCCATTTTTTCCAATCTAATTTCTAATTAAATATCAATTTTTATAACCTTAAATTTTTTATTTTAAATTTACTATTTACCTTATTTTTACTTACAATAAGGGTAGCCTCAATTTGTTTTGATTATATTGAATATTAAGATAACTTAAAAGAGAGGTTCATTGAGTTTGTTAAATTTAATCGTTCAATTTATACTTAATTCTAATTTCAAAAAGTAATATTAAGATAATTAATAATAAATAATAAAATAAATAAAATAAATAATTAAAAATAAATAAGGAATAAAAATGTATAAAGCAATTTATAATGATTTGACTCAAATTAAGAGATAATGTCCACTCTTTAAAGTTTGTATTTTAAGAATTCAATTTTACCTTTTTTTTTTCTTTTATAATGTGAAGACAACCTTTTTATGTTAGGTCACTTTGATCTAAATTATAACAAAACTTGCATGAAATTTTTATAATAACCAATGATTTTTCATCACTTAAAAATTCATACTCTTACCTTTTTTTTAAAATATCTTATTCTTTCACAATTTCAAAATTTTTATTCTACAACTCTTAGCTCTTACTCTTACTTTCTTTTACTTTTCTTTAATTTTTTGCTTTGAAGCACAATACAAATTTTCTAGACATTTTTTTTCATATTTGTTCTATTTTTACTGACCTGCACTTTATAAAAGAGTTTTACAACTTTTTATAGATAAATATAACAAACTAGCTATTAGAAATTGATTTTTTTTTTCCATAAATAAAATCAATTTCAAAACAAAAAAGCTTTCTCTTTAAGACATCAATTGATTACAACACTTGAATCGATTGACCAATCCAAAATATTTGTAACTTTCTCAAGCTTTTACACTTTCAACTCTTTACTCTCATTAATCAATCGTAGCTATTAGTTAGGTTGACTGACATGAAATCTCTATAACTTTTCTCTTCTTAATTTTTTCAATGTTCGATCAGTCAAATCAAATTCTTTGTATCTTTTTTACTTTGTAGCTACTTTGATGTCCAATTGACCATATATGTAGGTCCGGTTGATTAACCTAAATTCTTTATTTTTTTTTGCTTATTTCTTCTTTTATTTGTTGACTAACCAATCAATATTATAGATTAACCAATCCCAAATTTTTGTCAATCTTTGAATCTTTACAATTCTTTCCATCTTTCTTCGAAATCACTCAAAATCTCATTTTATGCTTTTCTATAAATAAAGATTTGATAAAGAACAAAATCTTTGTACTAATTTTAGCTCAAATCAAATTTGAAATTCAAAAATCTTTCCATAGTAAGTATAAATCAAAACAATAACTATCTAAATAGAAATAATACTTGTCTAACAAGTAATCATATTAATTAAGCATGTGGGACACATAAAAAACATAGTCATAGGGTATAACACATGATTAGACTATAATCTCTATATAGATCACAACAATCTCTCTCTTAGATTCAACAATCTCCTCTTTTTTGATGATGATAATCATGATTGATTGATGGGTAAAAGGAATAAGAAGAAATGCAATAACTATAACTCTCCTTGAATGTACACTTTCTCCCTTGCTAATGTAATCAAAGTAATAAGACATTGATCAATCAAGCAATCAACAAATGGACCAAACAAGACTAACTATGATTAATCAAGCAAAGGCAAAACACAATATTAATGTAAGCATTAAGGAATTATAGATATCAAAGCAAACATTTAAATATTACAAAGATCAAAATAAAGATTAAGGTACAATCACCTATAGATAAAAAAGTGTTCAAATAATTAAGGTTGGGTTGAAAGGATTTAATTGAAAAATCAATGGAATCAAAGACTATGGATCAAAGTTTCATCAATCATTTATCTCTTTCCTCCATTTGCATCATCAAAAATGAACTTGAGCATCCTTTTAAGCTAAGTCTTCATTGCTTCCTCTTCTTAGAACTCCCTTCAGGTGGAATTTCTTTCTTTAGTATTCCATGGATATAGACAAAGTTATTACATGATCTCTTCGCAAAGTCTTGTAATTTGACCTTACTCTCATCCATATCATCCTTGAGCCCATTTACATTCTCTTTGAGTTCATCAACTTTCTCATTCAAGGAAGTCATGTCAAAATTGGTGGAGGTAAAAGGACAAGCTAAAGAACTAGTTGGTGTAAGGGTAGTGATGCAGCATTTATCGAAGATAAGGCTAACACTCGATTAACCTAAGAAAATAATAACTATTAAAGAGAATGATAGACATAATGCTAATGCTTTTGTTAAACTATTTGTTCACTTGAATTCTTTATGAATTGATTTAGTCCTTACATTTATACATATTTATAAATAAAAGCACCTAACTAATTAGGAAAGTATTTTAATATAAATAGGAAAATATATAAAATAAAAAAATTAAAAATTTTAAATTATCAGTGCAATTTTATAATAATTTCATATAATGCCTAAATAGTGAAATTATACTTAAGAGTCAAATCTTCCAGAATTTTCTTTTGAGTTTTTTACAGTCCTTTTAGCCTAAGAAGTTTTGGGCTACTTGTTCTATGTTAGTCTCCTTCATTTGGAAAAAAACTCAATCTCAAGTTCAAGTTAGACTTTGGATAAAGAGGTTCAATAGTTGAATAAAATAAATAAATATCTATAACGTTGAAGGTCTTAGAAATACCCCTATCCTTAGGTAGATCAATGACATAGACATTGTCATTAATTTTCTTTAACACTTGATAGGGACCATACTTTTTAAGCTGTAACTTGTTATAAGAATCAATAGGAAATCACTCCTTACAAAGGAACACCAACACCATGTCACCTTCATAAAACAACTAACTCTTTCATTTTTTGTCTATAACTCTCTTGTATTTCTCATTGACAATTTTTAATTTTTGTTTCACCTCAGCTTGGACAAATTGCACTTGCACTGCAAAATTCTCAGCAACAATGCCAAGGCTTAAGACTCAAGGAAGTTTTATTAGATCTAAAGTAAGTTAGAGACATTTAATATAAACAATAGAGAAAGCAGACTTCCTTGTAGCATTGTGAATTACACTATTATAGGCAAACTTTACTTGAATTAGGGTAAAATCTCATTGTTTTGGTTTATCTCCATAAAAATTTCAAATAAGATTGCCTAGAGTCTTTTTGAGTGACTTAGTCTAACCATTTATCGGGGGGTTAGCTATACAATTGAATTCAAAGATGAGTTAAATAGCTTTCATAAAGTGATCCAAAAATGACTAAAAAACCTGGAGTCACAATTAGAGGTAATGGTTTTGGGCACACTATGTAAGCATACTATTTCCTTAAAGAACAATTAAGCTACACTTGATGCATTAGAGGTATTTTTGCAAGGAATAAAATGACCCATTTAAAAAAATTTGTTGACAATAACAAACATAAAATCCATATCGTGATAGGTATGAGGTAAGTTTAAAATAAAATATATAGATAAGTTTTCCTAGATATTATCTAGAATATGTAAAGGCATATAAAGTCTAATATTTTGTGACTGGCCTTTAGCTGTTTGACAAACATAGCACCGTTGGATATATGTGCCAACATCCTTCTTCAACTGTAGCCAATAATATCATTCCTAAACAGCAACAATTGTTTTATCACACCTAGGATGACCCATAAGATTGTTTCTATGCAAATCATGAACAATTTTCTCCCTCAATGAAGATCACGAAGTACAAAATTGATTTCTATGTATCAAGTAGCCATCATAACTATGGAAGTCATATGTAGGTTACTTCTGAACATATTTTTCCTAGATTGTTGCAAAGTCCTCATCATGCTCATACAATTCACAAAGAGATTCAAAATCCATAATTTCATTGCTCAATGTGATTAGTAATGATCCTTTTCTGCTTAAGGCATCAACAACCTTATTTTGTTGTCTTACCTTATGAAATAGTCAAAAAGGAAACTTTTGTAGGAAAAAGGACCATTTAGCATGCATGTCATAACTAATTCATTTTTTATTGTGGAGATACTTCAAGGCTTGGTGATTAGAGTATAAGATGAATTCATGTCTTACCAGGTAATGTTTCCAATGTTTTAAAACTCTCATAACTATATAAAATTCTTTATCATATGTTGACTACTTCAATCGAGTCTCACTAAGTTTTTCATTGAAATATACAACTAGCTACTTTTCTTGAGAAAAAATAACACTAATTCTAACTTCACTAGCATCACACTTAACTTTAAATAATTTATTAAAATTGGGCAAGACTAGCATTGAAGTAGTACACAATTTTTCTTTAATGAGAGCAAAACATTGTTCTTTAATATCTCTCCAATGGAACTTACCTTTCTTAACACATTTAGTGATAGGTGCCATAATAGTGCTAAAATTATGGATAAACCTTTGATAAAAGGTTGTTAGGCCATGAAAACTTTATACATCACTAATTGTTTTAGGAGTGGGCCAATTTTAAATAGCCTACACTTTGTCCTTGTCAACTTAAATACTAGTTGAATTGACTATGTAACCCAAGAAGAGCAACTTGTTAACCATGAAACTATACTTCTTTAAATTCACATACAACTTATTTTCCTATAACACCATTAATACTTTCCTCAATTTATCAACCATAATTCTCCATTGATCAATTATAAATAAGAATATTATCAAAGTATACAACCATAAACTTGCCAATAAAGGGGTGTAATACCTAGTTTATCAAACCTCATAAAGGTGCTAGGGGCATTAGAGAGACTAAATGGTATCACCAGCCATGCATAAGACCATCTCGAGTTTTGAATGTAGTTTTCCACTCATCTCTTAGTTTGATCCATATTTGATGATAGCCACTTCAAAGATCAATCTTTGAAAACACCTTGGATCCCTTCAGTTGGTCTAACATGTCATTTAGTTTGGGAATTGGAAACTTTTACCTAATGGCAATCTTGTTGACGGCCTAATTATCAACACACATCCACCAACTCCCATCTTTCTTTGGAGTCAGGAAGGTTAGTACTACACATAAGCTTAAGCTTTTTCTGATATATCCCCTTCATAACAGTTCTTTTACCTTCTCCCTTGGGATTTCACTTTCTTTGAGACTCATCTGATAATGAAGTAGGTTAAAGAAACTAGCTTAAGGAACTAGATCAATCTAATGTTGGATGTTACGTATTGGCGGCAACCTAACTACTAATTCCACAAGTACAGTTTCATTAGCATATACACCTCTTTTGATTCTTTGATGGTAGTCTCAATCTTTTGATTTAATGGGTGACTATTAGAAAAATTCTTTTCTTCACTTGAGAAGTCTTAGTTTAAGATCTATAGGTAGCAATGTATATTTTATTTTGTCTTTCTCAAGCTTGTAGACATTCTTTTAGCTTAAGTGTTGAACATCAACATCAAATTGTTAAGGTCATCCAACTAATAAGTGGCAAGCACCCACATTTACAACATTATAGTAAACCTTATCTATATACTATCCAATTGGGAAAGGACCTTACATTGTATTATTACTTAAAGTTCTCCCACTGTTTTGATCCACCCAATGGTGTATGGACTTGGGTGCTTCTCTACTGGTAGTTGCAATTTCTTAATAGTTTTTATCCCAATAATATTCTTGACTTCCATTATCAATAAACAAATCACATAAAGTATTATTGATTATGCACCTAGTATGAAATAACTTGTTTTTGTTGAGTATCATCCTTTTACTTAAGGGCTAGCATTAACTTTCTCACCATATACATAACTCCGTCATCCTCTAACTCGCACTCCTCGCCATTTGGGCAGCAATAAACTTCATCCTCTTCAACTTCAACTACTTCCTCTTGCTCTACTACATCAATTGTCTTTTGGTGTGGCCAATTGTGAGAACGATGACCTACCTCATTACACTTTAAATACTTGTCAAACATAGGTTTTTTTGTAAGGATTGACACTTTGAATTGTAGCTTGTTTCACACGTAGTTATTTGCTTGCAGTCTTGTTAGGTATGGGCTTTTCTAATTGATTTGGGGCCTTTTGTTTTTCCTTTTTTGCCATAAATTTGTTAGAATCAATATAAAATTTATGACAAGATTCAACTTTGCTCCTTTCTTGTAACATGATCTCAGCTTTCAATGCCATATTCCTAACCTTATATACGTCCATCAACATTTGAACTCTAATTTTATCTCAGATGGTTGGTTTTAGTCCGTCAAGGTATCTTATGATTTACTAATTTTCTGATTCCAATAGGTCATTGTATTCAAACAATTTGAAAAATTATGCTGAGTATTCATGAATTGACCAATTGCTCTGGCTGTAATGTTAATATTTTTGAAATATTATTTACTCATAATTTGGGGAAAGAAATGCTCCCCTTAAGAGTTACTTCATTGTATACCAACTTATAATTGAAACTTTCCCTTTTCCTCTCCTTTGATCCTTTGTTTGTTCTCACCAAGCAAAGGCTCCTCCTTTTAGTTAATAAGTTACTAATCTAACTTTTTATTCCTCAGATATCTCCATATAATCAAAGAATCTTTCTATTTTGGTTAACTAATCCATAAAAATTTTATTATTTAATTCACCATTAAAGATAAGAATATCTACCTTTAGCTAAAATTCATTTAAGGTTCAAGGAGGTTGGGGTCTTCATTATTCATACCTATCATAGTTTGGGTATTTACCAAATCCATCACTATCGTCACTAAAGTTTGCCACGTAAGCCTAATGCATACATACATTTGTTTCTTCGTCATAATCTACCGCGTAAGTTTGACGCCTACGTAGATTTGCAAGGATAAGTTGATCAAGAGACCAACCATGAGCAAAATCTCTGATCTAGATCCTTTTGTTTCTTTGGTTCCTATTGGCACCTCCCACTTGGAAAGATTCAAGTCAATTGTTGATGACTTTTAATCCATGTTCCAATTAATCAATCCTCTAGCTATGTTTTTGTAGTATCACCTATTAGTCATAAATAGTTGACCAGATGACTTATATCCCTTGATCTTCATTAGCAGGATAATTGCTATTCCCTTCATCTCGTATTACCATCAGAAAGGGCAAGACTTGCTTTGAAATCAGCTCTAATATCACTTGATGAAGCATTTAGTGAAATAAGACTAACACTTGATTAACCTAAAAAATCAATAATTCTTAAAGAAAATGATGAATATAAAGCTAATACTTTTGTTGAAGTATTTTTTCACTTAAATTCTTTATAAATTAATTTAACCCTTGAGTTTACACATATTTATAAGTAAAATGACCTAACTAATTAGGAAAATATTTTAATATAAATTGAAAAATATGTAAAATAAAATTAAAATTCTTAAATAGTCAGTATAATTTTGAAATAATTCCATATGATGGTTGAATAGTAAAATTGTACTTAAAAGTCAAGTTTTCTGGAAACTTCCTTCGAGCTTTTGGCGGTCCTTTTGGCTTAAGATGTTTTGGGCTACTTATTCTATATTAGGTAGCACTTGATGGCTCTAGACTTGATCTTGGTTTTGTTGATGGTGTAAACTATTTTCCTTCACTTTGCATCAAATGCAATTGCTTAAGTGTTGTAGTGTTGATGAATTGACCTAATGAAATATGAGAAGGGGCCTCTCTAATAGTAAGTGCATTGAGTTTCATTAGCAAAGGAACTTTTGGAGAGCTCATTCAGAGCTTTCATAAGCACTTGCAACATATATTTTAGCAAATTAAATTTTTCATTCTTTAATAAGTTGGTTATGAGGCACATGTTAAGAAAAGTCAAGTACTCAAAATGCCCACTTTTAGGATTGATGTTGTAAGCCACAATCCTCTATATGATCCTTAACTTAAGTGGTAAGGAAGGTGCCTTGAAGGGATTCTTAATGTTGTCACTCTCTATGCAAAGTTCAACCTATCCTTCAAACATTACTTCCATTTGCACATGTGAACTAAACTTGCTCTTGTTCCATAATTATGCCAAGTAACATTATCACCTTCTAACCAAGTAGTTTGCTATCAATTTAGGAGTAATCTTTACATCTTTTCCATGCACATATGAGGTAATGATAATGCACTTCTTATCTACTTCCATGTTTGTGAAGAAATGCTTAATCATCTCAAAATAACAATTTGTTTTAAAAGTAATAAATTGAATCCATTTTTGGAAAGCAAAATAATATAGGAACCCATTCATTTCAAATTTAGCCATATTAGTTAAATTTAATAATCTTTTCTTGTACTTGAAAAAATCATCATGATGTTGAAAAGTTCTAAAATGGAAACTATATAGCTTTGATGCATCAAATAAGTTAGAGGATGATTGACCTTATGTAGTTACTATTTATGGAGATAAATTTGGTGGTGGAGTCATAGGTGGTAGCATTAGAGATGATGAAGGTCTAAACGATGTCTCATATAAGCATGGTAGTGGCCTTTAGCTCTTAAATTTCTCACCCATTCTTCAATTAACCACTTGTTTGAACCTTTTGGCAAGTAGTTAGTTAGGGTCTCTACTTAGTGGTTCAATGATTAATGAGGAGAAGGAGGAGGAACAAACAACAACGAGGAATTAGATGGTGTTGGGGATGACATGTATTCAATGGTGACTCTTTATCTTAGAGTGGAGACAACTAGCAACATGGTATAGGGAGGAGTGTGGTCATGGTGCTAGGCATCCTTGTGGTGATTGAAGTTGATTTCTTCATAATTGACTTCTCTTTCTTCAAATATGATGTAATTGAGAAATTGATCCTTTTGGAGGTCAGTTACATTCGAATTCAAGGATTTAGGGTTTGAATTTTGAAAAGGAAAGTAAATTTTGAAAAAAAGAATTTATGGATTTAGAAAAAGGAAATTATAGGGGTGATTTTAAAGCCAATAGTGATTGACCAAAGAAAGTCATGGGTTGACTGCTTCACATTAGTTGACCAATGCTTTTAGTTTAGTCAATTGATCCCATTTGCACAAAAAAAGGCTAATTTTCATATTTTAAGCATAATATATCCAAATCATCATGTAACTCAAATATCAATCATCTAAACATAAATAATCATGCCATAAAACATATCAAATCACAATAATCGCATAATCAAGAGATTAATCTAACTTAATAAGGCCAAATTTCTCTTTAATAGTCTAAACTTATCATCACTCAGGGGTTTGGTAAGGATATCAACTAAATGGTGTTTGGTGTTCACAAACTTTAGGCACACATTTCCCATGAACATATAGTCCTTAAAAAAAATGATATCTTAAGTCAATGTGTTTGGTATGGGTATGGTGCATGGGATTCTTAGTCATATTGATTGCACTTATATTATCACACTTGATAAACATATAAGAGTAATGCAATATAAAGTCTTTTAAGGTTTGTCTCATCAAAGCAATTGAATACATCAAGCTTCTATTACCATGTAATCTACTTCAACTATAGAAAGAGCAATTTAACTTTGCTTTCTACTACACAATGAGACTAAGGCTTGGTTAAGGAATTAACATGCACTTAAAGTACTTTTTCTCTTAATTCTATTTTTTATAAAGTTTGAGTGTAAGTAACTTACTAATTTAAAAATTGATTGTTTGAAATGCCATAGTTTTAAATTTGTGGTTCCTTTCACATATCTAAGCACTTTCTTAAAGGCAACTTAGTGTGACTTTTTTGGCTTAGATTGAAATCTTGCACACAAATAGATAATAAATGTCAAGTCTAGTCTTTAGCAATATGATAGAGAAGACTATTGATTATGCCTTTATACTATTTTTCATCCACAACTTTACCATTTACCTCATTGTCCAACTATACGGAGGTGGCCACTAATGTGTTGCAAGGTTTAGAATCATCCATGCTAAATTTCTTTAGAAGTTCCTTTACATACTTAGCTTTGTTGATGAAGATTCCATCATTTGTTTGTTTAATTTAAGTATAAGAAAGAAATTCAATTTTCCTATCATGCTTATCTTAAATTCTATTTCCATGTCATTAACAAGCTTTTTGCACAATGACTCATTAGTAACACTAAATATGTTGTTATCAATATAAATCTAAATGATTAATAAATCCTTGCCTTTGGATTTAGTGAATAGAGTAGTGTTAACTTTACCTTTAGTATATTTTCTATTAACTAAAAAAGAGCTTAACCTTTCATCCCAAGCTCTTGGTGCTTACTTTAATCCATATAAACCTTTTCAAAGGTTATAAACATGGTCAAGGAATTCTTTGCTTTTAAAGTTAGAAGATTGATCAACATAGACTTCATTCATTATGCAACCATTAAAGATGTGTACTTTATGACCATTTGGTATAAGTTGACATTCTTATGCAATGCAAATGCAAACAACATTTTAATGGACTCTAGCCTAGCAACAAGGGTGAAGGTCTCATCATAATCAATGTCTTCTCCTTGATTGTAGCCTTTAGCAACTAACCTTGCTTTATTTCTCACAATTTGGCCACTTTCACAAAGCTTATTTTTGAAGACTCACTTGGTTCCTATAATAAGATGATTAGTAGGTTTAAGTACCAAAGTCTAAACCTTGTTTTTCTCAAACTAGTTGAGCTTATCCTTTATAGCATACACATAAGACTAGTTAATAAATGCATCATCTACATATGTTAGTTCTATTTGTGAAACAAGTGCTACAATGCTAGTGTTTCTAAATGCAAATTAAGTTCTTACAAGATCAAAAGGGTTACTAATGATTTGATCTTTAAATGTTTTTTTAGCATGCTTGGAACTTGTTGAACAACATTATCAACATAAACAAAAGTGATACTGCTTTTGCCTAAAGGTGTTAAGGAAGGTTATACTAATTTAACATAATTCTAGCCATCTCTTGCAAGGTTATATTTTTTTTTTCAGCTATTCTTTTTTGTTATGGAGTTCTTTAAGTTGAAAAATTGTGAGAAATACTTTGAGAATTATAGAAATTCTTAACATCTTCATTTTTAAATTTATGACCATGGTCACTTCTAATTAAAGTAATATGGTACCCATTTTCATTGTGGACTTACTTATAAATCCCATTAAAGGTCTTTAAGCACTTGTTTTTGTGAAATAAGAATATAATTCATGTAAACCTACTATAATAATCTATAATAACTTATGCATATAACTTACCACTTAAAGATGAAATGTGATTAGGACTATACAAGTCCATATGTAATAATTGTAAGGGTCTAGATGTAGATATTACATTTCTACTCTTAAAAGAGCTTTTGCTTTGCTTACTCATTTAACATGCATTACACACATTGTCCTTTTCAAATTTTACCTTAAGAATACCTTTTACAAGGTTGTATTCGTTGAACTTAAATAGTTGTTTCTTGCTTGCATGACCCAAGGTTTGATGCTACATCCATAATTTTTCACTAAGGGAAAGTACTTTGACATTGTCTCCAAACATCGTTGTTTTACCATTAATCTTTTTGAGGTATATGAATCTATTAGGATTTCTTGTCATGTGTTTAAAGTGACCACAATTTAGATGCCATTCATATTTCCTCATATTGCTCTTGAGACATACTTACAAATAATTTATCTTGTTTTGAGTACTTTAAATTTTCTTGGTCCTTAAGTGTTAGTTTTGGTACCTTTAGCACATGCATAAGGATAACCCTCTAAGCTCTATTTTAAATTGCACAAATACTTATGTGACCATAGTCATCACAGAAATAGCATTTAACAAGATCTTTAACATAACATATATGCATGAGAATTATATCTATTATGATGATGCCATCTATTATGAGAATAAACATGCTTATGAGATGCATTAGGCTTTTTTGTATGTGTGTCATGTACATAGATGCATACTTATGTGATGCTTTCATACCATGATATGATGCATGAGCATTATTATGCAATGTACTACTAGATGTTTATATATGTATATAAGTATAAGTTGTTTTGTCCTAAGAAGCTTTTGGTTGATATACATAAAACACAGCTCAACTTGCTCTTCTCACCTTAAGGTCTTTAAGAGTTAAGTAATATGTCTAGTTTGTCTTTGCTTTAGTAAACTTAGAGAGAGACTTTTGAAATTTAAAAACTTCTTTCTTAAGATGAATTTTATCATTTAAGAGTTTCATGAGTCTTTCCTCATTATAGACATTATCCAACTTACTATTCTTTTCAGTGAGTGACTTCACCTTATCTCTTAGAGAAATATTGTTATAAATTAAAGAATCATTCTCTTTTTTAATTGAAGAATTTTCAATTTTCAAGGTACCAATTTCATACTTTTTAAAGACATTTTTAGCATGAAGACCCTTATTCTTGATAGTCATGTCTTTAAGTTTCTTATTCATGCAACTAGAGTGTCATACAATTCATTAATCAAAGACTCATTATCATTAGAGATGTCACCATTATAATTTACATCATTCTTTATAGCCATGAGTGCTAAGGTGGCTTCATCATTGTCAGAATCACTTTTTAAGTCACTTGGGTCATTCTAAGTAGCTTTGAGAGCTTTCTTTGTTAACTTTCTATCCTTCTTCTTATTTGTAGGATAGTCATGAGTTATGTGATTAGGTTTGTTACAATTGTAACAAATGATCTCATCCTTATCTTAATTACACTTAAAGGTTCTTTTGTCACTTTGCTTTTTCAATCATCAAAGTCATGTGACCCTTAAGCTTTTCTTTATCTTTTTGACCATACTGATCACTCTCATTATCATCATCACTTTTTTTGGGAGATAAGGCTTTAAAGTAACTACTTTTTTTTTTAGTAACTTTTTAAATAAATGTCATCTTATAGGTCAACAAAGATGCTATTAACTCATTTGTGTTTAAGGTGTTTAGGTCTTTGCATTCAATGATCACAATTGCCTTGGGATTCCATGACTTTGGAAGTGATTTTAATATTTTCTTTACCAAATCACTCATCTCAATTTTTTTTTCAAGGTTATTAAGTGGGTTAATGATACTAGTGAATCTCGTATATATCTTTGAGATTGTTTCATCACACTTCATCTCAAATAGCACATATTAATGTATGAGTAAGTTGATCCTTGTGTCTTTTACTTGTATATTACTTTCATGAATGACTCTAAGTTTTTCCTATATCTCCTTTATTATTTTACATGAAAATACTAGTGAGTTAAGATCATTTTATTTCTTTAGTAGTTATAGTTGAAACCATCAAAGATGGGGGATCTGAGGATGTTTCCACCTTTTATATGACACAAGAGTACATGGGATGTCATGGATCAACTCTAGGAGGTTAGGCTTATGAAACAAAGATCCAACTCTAATACTACATGTTGGACTTTAGCGTAACCCAAAAGTGGGAGATAAATTAGGTTTATTAGATTTGATCACTTAACTTATACTTAATCCTAACTCCAATGAGTAATATCAAGATAATTGTTGTTCCCACAGCCTTGTATGGGTTGTAATTGTTGTCAACTAGATTTAAGTGTGTAAGAAAGTAAAGCTACATGGAAGGACAAGAAGGTAAAAGCCACATAAAGGGGCAAGAACGTAAAAGCCACATGGAAGGGCAAGACAGTAAATTCGCCACAAGTAAACCCTATTAGGGGTCATGGAGGAGTATATAAAGGCCATTGGAAGACAACAAAAATAGTCGGGCAATTGAGCAAAACGGACAAAAAACCTAGACAACCAGCTGACTAAAGAGAGAAGCCATTGGAAGAGAGAAAAAAATTATATACGGCAAAATCAGAGTGGACGGCGAAGGTGAGGAACGGCACACCACCGGCAAGAGAGAGAAACCCGTGAGGAACGGCACACCACCGGTAAGAGAGAGAAACCTGTGAGGAACGACACACCACCGGCATACCAGCGGTCGGCGAGGAGACAACATGGAAAAGAGGTAGAGAGAGAAATGTACGACACAATCGGGTTGAAAGGGAGAAAATACAGAGACGGCCGAAGAGGAGAGTGGACGGCAAAGGAACGTACGGCGAAAAACACAAGAACTCTCAAAAAGAGGTGAACGGAAAAACCCGATTTGGCCAACCAAGAAGGGTACACGGCAGAATAGGGGCTGGACGGGAAAAACAAAAATCACCGATAGAGAGAGATCTGACTGGATGGTGAGAGAGATCCGGCTGGACGGCGTAAGACCAGAACGTGCGACGGCTTAAGACCTGAACGTGTGACGGCGTAAGACCAGAACGTGCGTTGGCATGAGACCAGAAATGTGCGTGAGGCGTGAGACCAGCAAAGGGTGCAAACCAAAAACGTGCATGAGACGTGGAATGGCAAACCAGAAACGTAAGGCAAGCTGTGAGACAAGGAGACGGGTGAGACCGTGAGACGGTGAAAGCAGGAGCTGTGTGAAACAACCTAGAGAAGGAATTCGATGAAGTATCGGAAAGAACTCAATGTATTTCCAGATTTCTTCAAGAGAGGTTAGAGATTGTTGCAGTGAACTTCTAAGCGGCAGTGGAGCAGCCTTTCAATTCAACAGAGGCAAGACAAGCTAGAAGAAGGGTAAACACAGTAAGTGACACTCTTTGTATTGTACTTGCTGAGTATTTGCAATAGTGAAAGGAGTAGAGGATTAAGACATCCATTGTAACTGGAATTCTTAAGTATAGTGGATAGTCTCGATAAGGGAGAGTCCCTACCACCGTGGATGTACGTCACGTTGACGAAACCACATAAATCTTGTGTGTCCTTAATTTGCTTTACGTTTTGTGTTTTGAATTGAGTTGTGAACGCAGTTAAAGTATCAGCCAACCCATAACCTAACGAAAGCGTAAACAAGAACATCCGAATTGTCTATTAGGCAAGGTGTCTGAAAGGTGACTTTGGGGATTATTGTGATTAGTAGGTAGCAATAGATCTACCTTAGTCAAGTCTGAGAAAGAATTCGCTTTTAAGAAGAGGTTGAAGATGTTCACTTACCTGCGAATTACAAATTGTGGTAATACTGATTCACCCTCCCTCTCAGTATCACAAACTAGTAGATCTTAGGGAGAAGTCAGGAACTTCAATTGGTATCAGAGCACAGGCTCACTAGTTTGAAACTTAACAGCTTGGTGTACTAGTTTGAAGGGATCTAGAAGTTTGACTTGTTCAGCATACTGAGAAATGGAAGTCGGTACCAGCACTAGCACCACTTACAGTAAGAAGGTTCCAATCTTTAACGAAACCAACTATCATATGTGGAGAGCAAGAATGCAAGTGGTATTTGCAACCATGGGCATGAACGTGGTGAAATGCATACAGGAGGGTTTTATGGCTCTGGAAGAAGGTAAAAACTTAACCCCATAGGAGTTAAGGTAGTTTGAGATAAATGGGAAGGCCTCAAATGTCATCATTTCAGCATTGACAGATGCTGAGTATGCTAAAGTTATGGACTGCAAATCTGTCAAGGAGATATGGGATAGATTGCAGAAAGTCTATGAAGGTGATGGCAGAATGAATGAGGCTAAGCTTCAAGTGTTCAAGGAGAGATATGAATCTCTCATAATGCAGAAGAATGAGACAGTTCAAGAGTTCTTCACCAGGGTTATTGACGCTGTAAATAACCTGAGAAGTCATGGGAAGAACAAGAAGGACTCATCGATTGTGAAGAAAATTTTGAGAATTCTGCCTGAGAGGTTTACCTTAAATGTGGCAGCCATAGAGGAGAGTAGAGATCTCAATTCTATGTCTCTGCATGATCTTCAGTGTAATCTCATTGCATATGAGATGAGAATAAAGTCAACTGAGAGCTCCTCAATGTCAAAGGTATCAAAGGAGGCAGCTTTCAAAGCTATGAAACACTTAAAGATAAAAGAAGAGGAAGAATCATCCAGTAAGGATAATGATGATGATGAGGAAGAAAGTGAAGGTGAAGTATTGGCTTATTTCACAAGGAAATTCAAAAAGGGGTCTAAGAAGGGAAAAGGATAGTTGTCCTTGAGATGTTATCGTTGTGGGTAGATTGGACACTTTGCTTCTCAGTGCAAAGTAAAACTTGATGATGAAGATGAGGATGGTGATGATGAGCAGAATTCAAGATGGAGAAGATCATCATTCAAATTAAAGAAGTCCAGTAAGAAGATTGCCAACCCACAAAGGAAGACGAGAGGCTCATTCAAGAGTTATGTGAGTCAAAAGAGACGGATCGACAATTTGAGCAGAACGGCACACAGTCGGCAATTTGAGTAGAACAGCGGTCGGAGAGGAGACAATCCGGCTGAACAGTGGTCGAAGAGGAGACAATTCGGCTGAACAGCAGTCGGCGAGGAGACGATCCTTCGACGGGGTGAGACCAGAAAGATCTGGTTGGGACGGTGAAGAGATCCGGCGACGGGGTGAGACTAGAAAGATTCGGCTGGGACGGTGAAGAGATCCGGTGATGGGGTGAGACCAAGAAAGATTTGGTTGGACGGCGTGAGACCAGAACGTGTGGCTAAACGGTGAGAGAAACCTGGCTGGATGGTGAGAGAGATCCGGCTGAACAGTGAGAGATCCGGTTGGACGGCGTGAGACCAGAACGTATGGCTGGACGGTGAGAGAGATCCGGTTGAACGATGAGAGATCCAGCTAAACGGCGTGAGACCAAAACGTGTGGCTGGACGGTGAGAGAGATCCGGCTGAACAATAAGAGATCCGACTGGATGGTGTGAGACCAGAATGTGCATCGGCGTGAGACCAGAAACGTGCGTGAGGTGTGAGACCAGAAACGTGCGTGAGGCGTGAGACCAGCAAAGGGTGCAAACCAGAAACGTGCGTGAGACGTGGAACGACAAACCAGAAATGTGAGGCGAGCCGTGAGACAAGGAGATGGGTAAGACCGTGAGATAGTGAAAGCAGGAGCTGTGTGAGACAACCTAGAGAAGGAATTCGGTGAAGCATCGGAAAGAACTCAACGTATTTCTAGATTTCTTCAAGAAAGGTTAGAGAGCGTTGCGGTGAACTTCTAAGCGGCAGTGGAGCAACCTTTCAATTCAACAGAGGCAAGATAAGTTAGAAGAATGGTAGACACAGTAAATGACACTCTTTGTATTATATTTGCTTAGTATTTACAATAGTGAAAGGAGCAGAGGATTAAGACATCCATTGTAACTGGAATTCTCAAGTATAGTGGATAGTCTCGGTAAGGGAGAGTCCCTACCACCGTGGATGTACGTCACGTTGATGGAACCACGTAAATCTCGTGTGTCCTTAATTTGCTTTACGTTCTGTGTTTTGAATTGAGTTGTGAACGCGGTTAAAGTATCAGCCAACCCATAACCTAACGAAGGCCTAAATAAGAACATCCAAATTGTCTATTAGGCAAGGTGTCTAAAAGATGACTTTGGGGACTATTGTGATTAGTAGGTAGCAATAGATCTACCTTAGTCAAGTTTAAGAAAGAGTTCACTTTTAAGAAGAGGTTAAAGTTGTTCACTCACCTGTGAATTGTGAATTGTGGTGATACTGATTCACCTCTCCTCTCAATATCACAAACTAGTATATCTTAGGGAGAAGTCGGGAACTTCAATTGGTATGTCTTTATGGCATCAGCACAAGGTGGTAGCTCAACCTCTCAAGAGGAAGAGGAAGTTGATGAAGAAGAGCCAGATCTTGAAACTGAGCTAGAAGCAGTTTCAAAAGAGATAATCAGAAGGGGCAGAACCATAAGAAGGTTGGAGGCCCATATAAAACAAGTTGAAGCAAAGTCTGAGGAAGCTGAAAGACAAAAGGATGAAATAAGGGCTAAGCATATTGACTTGAAGAGAAGATTTGAGGAACAGATCAAAATATGTGAAGACCTTACAGTAAAGCTTGGCTTAAGGGCTTCAAAAATTGAAGAAATGGAGAAAGAGTTAACGAGACTTCAACAACAACTCAAAAGTAGCAAAGAGAACTTGCAGAAACTTGAAATGATAGGAGAAACAAGTTCTGAAAAAGGAGAGAAGAATGTAGAGAAAATGCAGCAATCTGAGGCTGCATTGGCTAGAAAAAATAAGAATGTGCCACAGAAGTTGAAAGAGAAGGTTGTGACTCAGAAGAAGATAGTTGAGAATAAAGAAGATTTGAAGAAGCAACCTAGGGTGGCAAACAAGAAGGAAGAAAAGAAAGTCAGCCAGCAGAGGGCTATGGCTGAATAGAAGAAGGAGAAGAAGGTGACTGAAATAAAAGTCACACAAGCAAAGAAGCCAGCTACTTTGCCTACACAGCAAGTGATGAACAGAAGAAGACAAGCTATGATCAAACCCAAGAAGAGGCAGTTTCAAGGTCATTACCTTTATTGTGGAGTTTAGGATCATAAAGTGAGTAACTGCTGGTGGAGAAGGCCAATATATGTCTCCAACTTGAGAAGATATGATGCTGTATACAGGGGGAGATAATACAGAATTCAGAAGAGAACACTTATCGTGAGTTCTTGCACATACTGTAAAAGGCAAGAACACGCTAATAAGGATTGTTGGTGGAAGCCCAAACCAATGGTTTCAAAAAACAAGTTTGTTATATTAGCAGACTTGGAACAGTGTGAAAGGTGTAGGCAGGATGGCCATAATGCCAAGAGATGCATGACACTTCTCCCTAAGCAAGAGAAGGCATTCAATGGTACAGTGAAAATAAGCGGTGCAGTCAAAGCTGAGAAAAAGGAGAAAACTATCTTTTAGCCAGTTCAAAAGAAGAAATATAAAGCTAAAAGGGAGGTGGCTAATATAACTGAAATTACACTCAAAACTGATTGCAAGGATAAGCAGTGGATCCTTGATAGTGGATGCACTTCGCACATGACGAGAGATAAAAGTAAATTATCAAAACTAAACAAATCAAGAGAAGGCAAAGTCAAGTTTGGTAATGATGATTCACTTAACATCAATGGTCAGGGGTCAGTAAAAATTGGAAGAGGAAGCTAAAAGATATTTTGCACGTTGAAGGACTCAAATATAATTTAGCATCTGTCAGTCAGCTATGCAACAAAAACCATAAGGTAATATTCACAAAAACAGGTTGCTAGGTAAAGAGTAAAGAAGGCAATATTGTTGCAGCTGGGAAGAGAATAGCTGGAAATTTATATGTGATTAATGAGGATAAGACAAGCAGCTGTTTACTCACCAAAAAAGAAGAAAATCAACTCTGGCATAGGAGGCTGGGACACTTATCATAGAAGAACATGAGGAAGCTGACCACTACTCATGCAATCATAGATATTCCCCACCTCAGGAGAGAGAGAGAGTATGTTTGCTTAGCATGCTCTAAAGGAAAACATGTCAGAAAGCAATATAAGACCAAAGAGTTCAGTTCTGAAGCAATGCTTGTCATTGTGCATACTGATTTGTGTGGGCCGATGAGAACAAAAGGGTTGAATGGTGAGAGGTACTTTGTCTTATTTGTTGATGATTATTCTAGAAGGACCTGCATCATGTACCTCAAACACAAGTCAGAAGTTCTGAATTACTTCAAGAGATACAGAAGATTGGCTAAAAATGAGAGTGGAAGGAAGATCAAAGTATTGAGGTCAGATCAAGGTACTGAATTTACAAATGAAACTTTTGAAAATTACCTTGAGAAGCATGGTATTCACCATTAGATGGTAACAGCGAGAATACCTCAACAGAATGGGGTAGTAAAGAGGAAGAATAGAGCTGTAGTTAAAATGGCAAGAACTCTACTGCTAGAATCCAAGCTTCACACAAGATTTTGGACAGAAGCAACATTTACAGCCATACACCTACTGAATAGAGTTCTACTAAGGCCCAATACTGATAAGACTCCATATGAGCTATAGAGTGGGAAGAAGACAACAGCCAAGTATCTCAGAGTCTTTGGCAGCCCATCTTTTGTGAAGAACAAGGAGCAATACTTAGGAAAATTCAACGCTAGGTCTGATGAAGGCATCTTTGTGCGATACTTAGCAAAGAAAAAAAGTTACAGAGTTTTCTTACATAAGTTGGGAAAAGTGATCACTTCCAGTGATGTAAGAATAGATAAGAACTGGAAAACAATGTAGAATGGAGAAGCTGAGGACAATGAAGAAGATGACTTCAATGTCGATAAAGAATTAGACCAACCTGAAGAAAAGGAGCAATAAGTAAGTTCAGACTCGGAGAAGAGTGAGTCTGAAGATGAAGAAAAAGATCCTCTTGCAACTAAGACGATGTAAGGAAGAAGAACAAAGAAAACATGGACCAGTGCTCATCAAGGAGATCAGATCATAGGTGACCCATCAACAGGAGTTACAACAAAAAGAAGAATTGTGGGAGCTACCACTCTACTCTCACAAGTTAAACCTAAATCTGTTGAAGATGCTATTCAAAACAAAGCATGGGTCAAAGCTATCAATGAGGAGCTGGATCAAATTGAGAAGAATGATACATGGGAGCTGGTTCCAAGACCCACTAATAAGAATGTCATATGAACAAAGTGGGTGTTTAGGAATAAATACAATAAAGATGGCAAGGTGGTGAGGAATAAGGCCAGGCTGGTTTGCAAAGGCTACACTCAGATAGAAGGGGTAAATGTTGATGAAATTTTTATACCAGTAGCAAGGTTAGAAACTATCAGAATATTCTTAGTTTTGGCAGCATACAAGAGTTATAAAGTCTATCAGATGGATGTAAAATCCGCCTTTCTGAATGGGCTCTTGAAAGAAAAAGTGTATATTGAACAATCCGATAGAGTACAAATCAGTGAGGATGAGACACATGTGTGCAAGCTGAAGAAAGCCTTGTATGGTCTTAAGCAAGCTCTAAGAGCATGGTACAGTAGGTTGCATGCGTACTTGAGAAGGTTGAACTTCAGAATAGGAACGGTTGATAATAACCTGTATGTGTTCAATTCAGAGAAAGGCCAGCTGATAACCATAGTATATATAGATGACATATCTTTGGAGGGGATCACTCTAAGCTATGCCAAGATTTTGCACAGAAGATGAGTGAGGAATTTGAGATGTCATTGATTGGAGAGATGATGTACTATCTTGGATTACAGATAAAGCAGTGTGAAGAAGATATCTTTATTTCTCAGACGAAATATGCCAAAGAGATGCTGAAAAAGTTTGGCATGAAGGATAGCAGATCTGTCAGTACCCCTATAACAGTGGGCTGTAAATTAATAAAAGATTAGGAGGGAAGGAGTACAAGCCCTACAAAATACAGGAAGATGATAGGGAGCCTTCTGTACCTTACGGCATCAAGGCCTGATCTTATACAAGCTGTGTACACTGCCAATAGATTCCAAGCTAATCCTAAGGAGTCTCATCAGTTGGCAGTGAAAAGAATCCTAAGGTACCTCAAAGGAACACTGAAAATGGGCTTGTGGTATCCAGCCATGAATTTTGTTAAACTACAAGCATACACTGATGCAGACTGGATAAGAAGTATAAATGATAGAAAATCAACCAGCGGCTTCAGTTTCTACATGGGTTCAAAGTGTGTTGCATGGTTAAGTAGAAAGCAAAATAGTGTTGCTTTAAGCACAGCTGAGGCTGAATATATGGCTACTTATACAGTATGTATACAGGTGATATGGATGCTAAGACAATTGGCAGACTTGGGTGTCGAAGTGAAGTTACCACTGAGTGTACTTTGTGATAATCAAAGTGCTATTGATCTCAACAAGAATCTGGTTCAACATTCGAGGAGCAAGCATATTGACATCTGATATCACTTCATAAAAAATCAAGTGGAATAGGGTACAATTCAGTTGGAGTATGTTGACACTAAAGATCAAATTTTAGATATTCTAACTAAATCTCTGTCCACAGAATTGTTTGAAAAGCACAGATTGAGTCTATCTGTGCAAATGCCTCCTCAAGCCTAAAGTTCAGGTGAATCCTCCATCTCCACTTTGTGAGTTTTTCAGATTTGTAATTGGTTGGCAAAGGGGGAGAGAAGTAACAGTACAGCGGAGCTGTTAAGAAAGGGGGAGTGCATATTTAGGGGGAGTTGAAACTATTGTATAGTGGCTTTTGTTATGAGTGTTGCCAACAATTACAAAAGGGGAGATTGTTGTTCCCACAGGCTTATATGGGTTGTAATTGTTGTCAACTAGGTTTAAGTGTATAAGAAAGTAAAGCCACATGGAAGGGCAAGAAGGTAAAAGCCACATAGAGAGGCAAGAACGTAAAAGCCACATAGAAGAGTAAGACAGTAAATTCGCAGCAAGTAAACCCTATTAGGGTGTCATAGAGGAGTATATAAAGGCCATTGGAAGACAATAAAAATAGTCGGGCAATTGAACAAAACAGACAGAAAACCTAGACAACCAGCTGACCAAAGAGAGAAGCCGTTGGAAGAGAGAGAAAAATTATATACGACAAAATCAGAGTGGACGGTGAAGGTGAGGAACGGCACACAATCGGTAAGAGAGAGAAACCCGTGAGGAACGGCACACCATCGGTAAGAGAGAGAAACCCGTGAGGAATGGCACACCACCGGCACACCAGCGGTCGGCGAGGAGACAACACGGCAAAGAGGTAAAGAGAGAAACAGACGACACAATTGGGTCGAAAGGGAGAAAATACAGAGACAGCCGAAGAGGAGAGTGGACGGCAAAGGAACGTATGGCGAAAAACACAAGAACTCTCAAAAAGAGGTGAACGGAAAAACCCAATTCGGCCAACCAAGAGGGGTACATGGCAGAAAAGGGGCTAGACGGGAAAAACAGAAACCACCGGTAGACAGAGATCTGACTGGATGGTGAGAGAGATCCGGCTGAATGGTGTAGGACCAGAACGTGCGACGGCGTGAGACTAGAAATATGCGTAAGGCGTGAGACCAGCAAAGGGTGCAAACCAGAAACGTGCGTGAGACATGGAACAATAAACCAGAAACGTAAGGCGAGCTGTGAGACAAGGAGACGGGTGAGACCGTAAGACAGTGAAAGCAGGAGCTGTGTGAGACAACCTAGAGAAGGAATTCGACGAAATATCGGAAAGAATTCAACGTATTTCCAGATTTCTTCAAGAGAGGTTAGAGAGTGTTACGGTGAACTTCTAAGCAGTAGTGGAGTAGCCTTTCAATTCAACAGAGGCAAAACAAGCTAGAAGAAGGGTAGATACAGTAAGTGACACTCTTTGTATTGTATTTGCTTAGTATTTGCAATAGTGAAAGGAGTAGAGGATTAAGACATCCATTGTAACTGGAATTTTCAAGTATAGTGGATAATCTCGGTAAGGGAGAGTCTCTACCACTGTGGATGTACGTCACATTGAAAGAACCACGTAAATCTCGTGTGTCCTTAATTTGCTTTACGTTTTGTGTTTTGAATTGAGTTGTGAACGCAGCTAAAGTATCAGCCAACCCATAACCTAACGAAGGCTTAAATAAGAATATCCGAATTGTCTATTAGGTAAGGTGTCTGAAAGGTGACTTTGGAGACTATTGTGATTAGTAGGTAGGAATAGATCTACCTTAGTCAAGTTTGAGAAAGAATTCTCTTTTAAGAAGAGATTGAAGTTGTTCACTTACCTGCGAATTGCGAATTGTGGTGATACTGATTCACCCCCCTCTCAGTATCATAAACTAGTAGATTTTAGGAAAAAGTCAGGAACTTCAATAATCAATAATGAATAATTGAGCAAGTAGAGTAAATATCTAAAAATAAATGGGATAAGGGAAGAGAGGGCATTTACAATGATTTATAGTGGTTTGGTTCAAATTAAGAACCTACATCCACTCTTAAGATGCTTTCCTTGAGAGGTTAACTTTACCAACTTTTTCTTTTTTTGCAAAGTGATGATAACCTTTACACTAGTTCACTTTAACCAAACTATAACAAAGCTTCCATGAAATTTTCATGAAAACCAACAATTATTCACAACTTAAAGACTTACACTTTATCACTTTTCTCTAAAACTCTCATATTCTTTCATAATCTCAGCTTTTCACTCTAAAACTCTTCTTGCTCTTACTTTTTCTTGCTTTTCTTTGATTTTTCTCTTGTAAGTATAATACAAATTTTCTAAATACTTTTTTCACATTTATTCCACTTTTTCTCACCCATACTCTACCAAAGAGTTCTACAATTTTTTCATAAACAAACACAATAAGTTATTAAAGATTAATTTCTTTCTATAATGAAAATCAATTTCCAAAACAAGAAATTTTCTCTTTAAGGTATTAATCAATTGCATCATTTGGAACAATTAACCAACCCAAAATCTCTATAATTTTCTGTTATTTATGTGCTTTAGCTCTTAAGTCTTATTAGTCGGTTAGGGCTACCAGTCAGGTCAACTGACTTGAAATCTCTATAACTTTTCTCTTCTCAACTTTCTTAATGTTCAGTCGACTATAGGCTTTGGTCTAGTTGACCAAACCAAATTCTTTGTATCTTTTCTCTTTACAACTTCTTTGGTTTTCAATCAACCGTAAGCACAAGTCCAATCAACTGACCCAAATTTCTATTTCTTTTCCATTTTTTTTTTTTTGTAGATTGACAAATCAATACCATAGGTCAATTAATCCTAAATTTTTACTAATATTTAAATCTTCACAATTTTTTTCATCTTTCATTAAGATCACTTAAGATCCCATTTAATATTTTTCTATAAATAGATATTTAATAAAAAATAAGATCTTTGAACCATTGTTAGCTCAAATCAAATTTTCAATTCAAAAATCCTTTTCATAATAATTATAAATCAAAATAATAACTATTAAAATAGAAATAATACTTGTTTAATATATAATTATATCAATTAAGTATGATAGATACATCATAACATAGAGTTATGATGTATAACATATGATTATATTATAATCTCTCCATAGATCATAATAATCTCACCAATCTCTCTCTTAGAGTCAACAAATTATTTAGCTAGTTCTAATAGTTATAGATCCTTCAATTGCAGAGTTACACAAATCTTTATTGTAAGTTTTTTGAACATTTTCTTATTATTGAAACTTTGCCTTTAACCAATCCTTGAGACATATTTATGCCTCTAATGATTCTAGTGACCAACTTAAGTGGGTTTCATTAAAGATATTTCCCCCCTACACTAAATGTCTACTCAACAATAGTAGGTGAAATTAGAGTTTTAAAGATATGTTATGTAATGAGTGAGAGAATCAAATACATAATTAACAAGTTGTCAAATCATAAACCACAAATATTTTTAAAATAATGTGTGTTTCTGTTGGGCACACATGTTAAACATGATACTCATTCAACACTTTTTACACACATGTTGGATACCTCAAGATATGTTTATGAAAAAATAAAAATAAAAAAATTTTGATATATGTATCAATACTTTTAATCTGTGTCAAACATTTTTAATATATATTTTGTACAATTTTAATATATTTGTAAGATAATTTTAATTAATATACAAGATATATATAATTTCAAAATTACTAAATGTTATATACACAATATTTTTTTATAAACATATTAGTAAATAGTTTAATGTTAAGAAAGTAATTTTTTTATTTGGTATTTATATTGGCTATTTTAATTTATAAATTTTAAAATATTATGTTACATGTATATATAATATATTTATCTAAATTACTTAATTAAATATAAAATAATATAATAAACATTATAAAATATATATCAAAAAATATGATAAATTTATTAAAAATATTTAAAAGTTCACGTCTCTGCATTCATATCATATTACTTTCATATCTTTGTGTTTATATCCACTTCCATGCATCATAATTGTTAAATAATTATCAAGCTTAACTAATGATCTTGATGTTTTTGATTTCTATTAAATTTGAAGTAGAATTGTTTTACCTATTAAGACCTTACCTAAACTTCTACCTTGGCTAGTGTTGGATTGTCGTCAGGGGTTTAAAGTGAGAACATAAAATGCAATATTCATTATAGATTTCATAAAAAAAAAAAAAAATCAATATATGTTTCCATTATGGATTTGTTAACGCCTAAAGCTATAATAAAAATATCATCTTTTATCACTTAAATGCAAATAATTATAATAAGCAATCAAATAAGATATTAAAACATCTAATCTAACATGTGGATAAAAAAAATAGCTATTAAGGAAATTATAGATATATTAGCAAATTAAACTAATAACTTCTCCTTGAGCTAGTGGAGCCATCTTTTCATTCCCATAAAATAAGTCAACAACATTAACACATTTCATGATAACTAAATGTATAGTGGGCTAATACGCACTTGATAAGGTATAAATGTAATCATTCAAAATTCTAAAATCTTCATAAATTTTTGAACAATGCATCAAAACTTTCTTGTTCTAGAGGTAAGGCTAAAATATAAGTACCAATAGAAGTGCACAACAGTTCTTGGTAGTCTATAATATCTTTCAACATTGCATATATTGAATTCCAACGAGTTGGAACGTCTTAGGAAAATCTTTTTGAGTGTTTGCCTTTGAGACGACTAAATTTTACTCAATCCTTCATTATTCTTAGATGTCTCCACAAATATTGAAAGATAGCTCCAATTGGGTTAATAAACATGCCGAGTCTTTTTAATCAATCTTGTACACAGAAATTCAAAACACAATACACACACCTTTGATAAAAATATCTACCATTCATAAATGGTTCATAACATTTTTCTAACTCTTTATTACTTTTAGCATTGGTGCATTGTGAAAAACAATTGAAAAGCATTCATCAACAAATTGTATTTTGTTAAAATTTTCCAAAATCATGCTTGTACTTTCAAGGTTTATGTCCAATTGCACTACCATAGACACCAAAGAGAACCACATACACTTATTGAAAGGTTACAAGCAAATGTCGAATTCTCATCACAACAACAACATCATATCGAATTTTGACAACATTGTACTTGTACAAGAAAAAAAAAAAAATTGTAACGTTGAATAATGCAAAAGCAATGCAACGAAATCGAAGACAATAGAAAGGCAACATGACGGTAGAAGTGAATGAAAGGCGACATATTATCCAAGACAGTGCATAACCATATGATAGGCATAGTGAAAACTTGAACTGACGTACTGCTGATACTTCTACCAATATAGTTTCAGATAAGCAGTCCAAGATTGAAGAATTGGATGCTAAAATCTCCAAAGGGTATCACGCTTTTGCTCAAGGCGCAGCCTTACACAACAATTTTCCATCCAGCCTTGTTTACATAGCTCAAACATTTTCAGCCAAAGGCTTTTCTCGGAGCCCCTTTTCTCTCACAGACCCATCTCTCTTACACCCAAAAAGCGTCTACAACTCCTCTGTACCCGAAGCAGTACACTGACAATGGGTCAGAGTTTCAAGAGCCAAAAGTAGTGCTGGAAGCTTTTGGGTCCTTGCAAATTTTATAACTACCGTATTCTAACCAGAAACTTGTACTGATAACTGTAAAGGTACTGTATTTGGACAAGAATCTTTTGGTGGGAGTATAGTTTATTGTAACATTTTCACCCCTACAAATTTTCTTTCTCCGTAAACGAATTAAGTGTAGTTTTAGCATATTGTCTTGTATATTCATGAAATTTGTTACCCATTTGCCTTGGTCTCTCTTTCGGTGATCAAAGACTAATTTTCTTGGCTAGAGTAACATCTAAGGAACATCAAGTTTTACAGGATGCTATGGCTTTATTATTTGGTTGTGATATTGTGTGTAGCTAGCTTATGATAAGAAGTGTCAATTGCCTGTGGTGGTTGAGGACCCACCTTCTTCTTGTCATCTCTATGGTGGTGGAGAGATCAAGGTTTTTTTTTTTTTTTTTTTATAATTTGCTTTAATATTCATTGCTTAGGTGTCTCTCTTTTTGCAGTATCTAGAGCATCGGATGTACCAAAAATCGTAATTAACCAAATATGATGTACCAAAAAGAGAAAAATAAAAAGGAATACGTGAATTGTTTTGTCCATTTTGTCCCAAACCTTTCCGTATTTCTTTAATGTAGTTCTATATTATTTTAACTTGTCAAAATAGTCATAACCTTTTTAAAAGATATACAATCGTATTGCAAAAATGTGCGAAGGTTTAACATCAAAATGGACAAAACAATTCAAGTATTTCTCTATTTTTTTTTTCCTTATTTTGCATATTCCGTTTAGGTTAAATAAGATTTTTAACAAGTTGACCGATATTCATCTAAAAATAGACTAGTGTGAAGTGAAAATAAAGCATGTACGATTAAAATTAAAAAGCAAAAAAGTATACTACCAGATTGAAAAAATTTAGAACTAAAATGTGGTCCATCCCGGGAAAAGGATGTGAAATTATTGAGACAATTAGACATCCAAGAACACGGCCCACAAAGGAACAAGACAAAATCTCATTATTTAACAATGAGAGCAATGAATGCGTTAACGAGAAAGACAAAAGTTTCCACCAATTCCATATCAATTCACGTTAACTTCTCAATCTGTCCTTTGCTCAGCAACAGTTACTATGGCCATACATACGAATTGAAAATATACATTAAAGAGAAACCTTGACAGTGATTTCGAGTGTTGACAGCAATTTTAATGCTAGTGGAAGAAATGACCGAAGTGAGCTGCAAAATACAATAACGCACGCCTCACTTCCTTTTGATCAATGAGACCCTTTGCCTCCTCTTCTTTAGTCTCTTTCTGCAATCTCATTTTGGTTTTTGAGGTTTTACTGTGTTATTTGCTTGCCTCCCTACATCTTACTACGTTGCTGCCTGAAGCTGGAGACGACGGTCTTAAATTTTAGTTTTAACAACTCTTCCTGATTGTCGTTTTGTTCATTCAATTTTCCCTCTTTTCCCCCTAATTTGCATTTTGCAATGGTTGCTTAATATTGCTTTCCCTTTTGAAGTACACCAAATAATTCCATCAGCTAGATTTCTTAAAAGGCAAAAGAAAAAGGCTTTGAAACTTTAAATATTTGTCATGTCAGTGATAAACTTACCACAGTAGCAAATACAGATAAAAGAAAGATGACATATAACTAAGAAACATTAACAAAGAAAAAAATAATAATAAAAGAAAGATAATATGAGAACCATTAAGCATCGTGCTCAGAGTCCAATTGCTTACGGCTTACAAGAACACCCATCTCCCATGTCTCAAAACACCTGTACATATGGAAATTTGTTAGAAAACTAATATCAAATAGCAGCAGTTCTGGGTATGGAGAACAACTGAACAAATTACAACAGTATAAAAAAGAAAGAAACGCCTGCAGTACACAAAGCATAGTTGTGATGTTATATACTAAGTAAAACCCTGTGCAGGCATCATTGTCAAATTGGAACATCCAATACTGTATTAATGTATGAAATGAAACTAGACATTAATATGAATATGAAAATCATATTTATAGTCAGATAACAGCAATATCTCAAAGACACGAGACAATGTCACAAGGCATCAAATGACTTTGGCTAGAGAGTAATTGATAACAATTTATGGTATGCCGTTGATGTCTTGGAACTCATCTGTATGAGTTTGTTGCATGTTTCTGCATTCTCATCAACAATAGAGACAACATGTGGCTGAGAAAAATACAATAGATATCATCTAACTACAAGGCTCATGCATTGAGAGAAACAGATCCTGGCAAGATAGATCCAGTGGATGAAAACATGGAACAGTCCAAATACTCCAACTAGCAAGTACGGAGCTGTCAACCACGTTGCAGAGGCTGTTTTTTTTTTTTAATTTTCCTTTTCAAATTACAACATAAAAAACTACAACAGCTACAGCACTTTGGTAAGTTACCACTAGAGTAAGGAAACAAATTACAAATGGAATAACCTCACATATTCATAATAGCTTTCACCGATGCCTTGGGCTTTCAATCAGTTAGGATTTAGGGATAAAGCACATGTTTCATGAGCTTTTGCACTAGGCTTTGTGTAATTTCTCTGGATGAACTCAACTCAGTCTTCACAAAATTAATAACTTGGGCATGTTCTTTTGACCGAAGAGCAGAATATAAAAATAGCAAAAGATGATGCATCAAAAATCCAGGACTTTATTGAAGATGAACAGAAAAGGAGACAAATAACATTGCCATTCATATGAGTTCCTGACATTAATAAATAATTAGCACCTCAATCCCAACACTACAATTGGAACCTGATGAGATTCCAGAACAGAAAAATTGCGCATGGAACAAATTAAAAAGATACAAATGGTTCACATGCATAAAAATTTTGTACTCAGTGTTGACATCATAGGCTACTAACTATAACAAAAAATTTGTACTTTCATTGATTCATACAAGCAGAACAAGCCAGGACAAGGAGGAATTTTACTGTGGGTGGTTATTTCAATCAATGTTCTCAGTAAATTCTGCACAGAAAATGGGGAGAGCTGGATACAAACCTTTCTCCGTAAACATCAATGCAAAGAAAGTTGCCATGTCGCCAACCATCTTGGAAATTGCCAAAAAACACATCACCAGACTTTGAATAGAAGCGACTTTCACCATTGGCTTTTCCCTTCCAAAAGTTTGCAAACCACCGGTCCCCATTATGAAAATAAACCCAACCCTACTTCATTACAGAAATTTAACCATTTAGATAAATTGAGAAATAAAGAAATCCAAATTATTCATGAATGGAAATCAGACCTGCCTTTCAAAAATGAGGCACTAGATGCACAAAATAAGAAGGTAAGAGCAGCATGAAACTACAATATTGATGCATACACGCAATGGGCTGATCGAAACATACAATTACAGAGGATGTGGGTGTGGATGTTGATACAGTGGAGGATGCCCATGGAACAACCAGAATGTGCATTTATGTAAAACACATGCACATGCTGACATCATTTTTATCCATTGATATGCTAGTATACACCAGTTACAGCAGTGTTATGAATAATCTTCCTTTCAATTTATCAGGCTTTCTTAATATCTAAATTAAGTGGAATGATGGTAGCCTATATTCAGTGCAAGTACTTCTAAGTTTGGTAAGGAGTACAGAGAATTGTTGGGCTGAGATGGTTGGAGGCAGTGAAAATGAAGAAGAAGCCAGTCGCTGGTAGGATGGTCCCTGCCAAATTGGGAATGGAACAAAATAATTCTGATGGGGAGTCCAGTGGGAATCAGGGCCTGCAGGGGGTGTCATTGGAGATCTGCTCTGCTTTTTTTAGCTGAACTTTGGGGCATATTCCAAGGCCTAACTTATGCATGGGAAGCTGGATTTCATAGAGCCATTCTTAAGGTTGATTCCATGGCTGTGCTGAACTCAATCAGAGGGCTCCGTTTGGCTACTAATCCTCAAGCCAATTTTATTAATGGCTGCCATGCTTTGCTGGCTAGGGACTGGGAAGTCTGTCTACTACATGCCTATAGGAAGGGTGATAGGGTGGCTGATTTCATGGTGTCCCTCACTGCTGGTCAGGTGATTGGCTTACGGTTCTTACTAGACTCTCCAGTTGGGGTTCATTAGTTGCTGTTGGATGACATCTGTGGGGTCTCCATACCCTGTTCTATAGTCATTTAGACTGGGTTCATTACCCTCCATTTCACCCAAAAAAGAAAAAAAAGAAAAATAAAAAAAACTACTACGCAAAGTGCTCCACTCAATTTCCAAATGGTAAGTGCTCAAAATGTATATAGGGAAAAAAGAAAGGTTTGATGTTGACAAGCCATCCAGCATACAACAGCACAATTTTAGAAAAGTGCCAAGATATGGTTGTCAATTGTTGAGAACCAATTGTTGCAGAATATGATAATACAAGCAACTACAAAAACAGAGTTCACATACTCAAGGCAATGCTCGTGCTAGAGAATGAAATAGCATATTCTGTAATCCTTCTTAATTGGAAGGTCATGAAACAAGTATAAAAAGAAAGAGGCGGGACCTTGCCATGCATGAAATCATCCCTCCACGAGCCTTGGAAGACATCCCCATTGCTAAAGTAGAATGCACCTGCACCTGATCTCTTGCCATAGTGCCACATGCCATCATATATGCTCCCATCAGCAAGGATCAGACGACCCTGTACAAGATCACTCATAGAAGTTCCTTTTTAGTGTTCAGCTGAATCCAAATGAAACATCATACAAAAAGGGAGCTCTGCAAAGTGTTTTGCAACCACATATACCTTTCCTTCAGGAAGGCCTCCTTGGCATCGTCCCTTGTAGACTCCTCCCCTGTAATTCATCTCTGTGAGAGGGTTCCACTTCTTTGGTGAATCTCGCTCGGATTCCTGCATGCCAACTAGTCAAATCATTATTTAAGCCCTTGTGCTTTGGATGTGGAAACTCACATTGACCAGAAACTAAGAAGGAAAGGAACTATCATTTAGGTTCATCAGAGGTTCACGGAATTGGAATCATGACTTAAATCTAAGACTTCGATGAAGTGCTGCCACTTTGCACCTTATCAAAGATGAAGGCTAACGTCACTCAGACATCTTCTGTTAAGTGTTTAAATTAATTCAAAGGAAAAACCTTTGAAAGTGGTACACATACCAAGTGTGAATAAATGAAGTATAGCCTCTACAATAAAAGAAAAACCTGAAAAAATGACACACACTGCAAACCTCACTTGTTCACTGTAAGGGCTGACATATACAGGATGAGAATCTTGACTCCAGTTACATGCAGGTAAACTAATTATTGTAGAGCCATGAACAGATGTAAAATACAAGTCTGATTTCCAAGTCCAAGCACAACACCACAAATCTTCAAACTGCAACCTCAAGAATTTTCAAGCAACTCAACATCAGAACCTTGCTTAAGCGTTCACTTATATCTAATGCATTTCTTACCAGCATGGATGCAGCACGGATGGAGAGAACCCCTTGCTTGTCAGATACATCAGCTTTTTTACCCTTTAGCAGAGTAGATGCATTATGGTAAAAGTCCTTCACTGCTATAAAACCAGCTTCAGTCAATGCACCCCAAGAAGAGAGATTTGAACTGATAAATGGTTGCTCTTTGACATTGGGATCAGTTTTCTGTCCTGTGAGTTCTGCAGGATATGAGATGTTAAGACTCTCCTTCTCATCCAGAAGCCTTATACCCACAGGCTGGCTGAATAAGCAGAGGTTGTCAAGCTTTGGATTAGCTTCAGCCCTTTCTTTGGCCCACTCCTGGGCGATGTGATGACCTGGTCCCAAGTTCCTACTGCTAGGTGACTCCCTCTGGAAAGCAGTATTTCCTATAGAACATAACATCTAGTATGATTAGGCAATGCAAGTTCATTGAATGGTAAAATTACATTGTATCTACTGAACTGTAACAAGTGTTAACTTCTTGATGTCACCTTCAGTAATTGGATGATAAAAATAGGAAGACTGAGCTCCGGTCTTTGACCTGCTGTTGTTGCCAAAATAATTGCTTGATAATATATTGAGTTCCTCAGACTGCTTCCCAATGCCTTCACCTATACTTTCCCCAGCAATTTTCTTCTCCACTGAACAAGAGTCTGATGAATCAAGCACTTCTGAAAGGTTTGCATCATTGAGTGCATTATCTACTTTGTTTTCATCCAATTTATCATATTGCTTCCTGTATCTCTTTAAGAGTTCGGAAACCAATGGGAAATGATGGGCTAGTCTGGATAAAATGCTGTCTTTTTGATGAGCATGAAGTATGGAACTGATCATCAAACAAAATATCAGAACATCAACAAGAAAATCAAAGGTTGACTATTAATTCAACTGTAACCTAAACCTAGAAATTAACTTCAATTTTAACCTTGAAAGGCTGGCAAACACTTCACCCAGCAGAAACACTGACACTACAAACAGATGGTTCAAGAGGGCTGAGATGGGCTGTAATTCCTTAGAAACTATCAACAATTAGTTCAAATACCATACACCTGTACAACTATACAAAGAACAACAAAGGTGGCAGCAGTTGACATTATTTTGAATTAGCCTTCACAACAATCAAAGTTGAAATGATATTGGGAGATTAACAACAAAACAGGGGTACAAAATCATGACCTGAACTAATTCAACTCAAGGATGAAATACAAGTTCTTAATGAGATACGCAATGCATTCCCAAAAGAGCTTGAGTTGAGAATGACAAAAGATTATTACCTAAGAACAACAACTGTTGTTACTAGTATGTTGGCCTCCAGATTAGGCTCATGTGCTGTAGAAATAAGGAGTTTCCCTGTGTAACCAGCATTTTGACGGAAGATTTTCAAGGAGGCCTGCACTTCTCTGTCGTCCACAAGATCTGAGCTTGTGATGATGCATATGACGATGCCATTTAAGTCCTGCACAAAATAAACAGACAAGCAATAAAATAAAAAAAAAATAAAATAACATTATGAACAAGCCATCAGAGAAATTTGCTATATAGCCTTTGTTCAAACTATTGAAATGAAGAAAGACAATAATGTGAGTGCCTAATAGCTATTAGGACAGCAACAAGAAGGCAGCCATGTCTCATATACAAGTTGCGTGAGGTTAAATCATCAAGTCAACAAAATTAACAGTTTACTCAAAGATGCTCTAATTATACCTCTACACCAGCACCAATAAAAGGGCAGTCATACAAGGCCTGTAAAAGAGAATTTTTTATACCATCAGCTGCCCCAAATCCAATTTTTGCTTCCTTGTGATTCTCCAAAATCTGCACATGAAAAGATCACTTTTTTGAATGATGAGGAACCAAAAAGAAGTTTTTATCATTAGGATTTGCTTGGATTTGCACAATCTATGTCCCTTTCAAAAAGATTTGGGCATATCGACCACGGGACTTTCATATGATTAGGTCATCTGGATTGCTGGCAACCTTGTCTCTTTGTTTGCTTTTGTGTGATAACTAGTTCATGTTTAAGTCAAAAGTTGTGTCTAAATTTATTTTTTATTGCATTAGAATTTCCTATAAAAGAATAAGCTTTGTAATGGCTTAAGTCAGTAATGAGTATTGAATTAAAACAAGAAGTTGTCTCAATTCTTCCTGCCTCCTGTTCCTCTCTTTCACTTACCTTTTCTTCTACCTATTCTCTTTCTCCTTCTTCTTTCCCTCTGTTCTGCAGCCACTTCTCTCTTCAAACTCTATCCTAATCCTCTAATTTTTGCCCATCTATCCCATTCTATCCACTGTAAGACAACTTCTCAAGAATTGTTTTACATCACTGAGCTATCTCAAAAGCATTACAAAGGGAAGGAGGAAAAAAATGAACCTTGAAAACATATAAATGAGAAAGTTTCTGAGTACATTCCTGCTTTCAGTTTAGATTGTAAGTATAAAAGCAATTCAGTAAAAGAACAAGGTAAAGAAATTGTTTAGGATAAGAAATTTTGTGGTTGAGGATAAATCAAATTATTTAAGAGGCAATTAGAATTGGTAAACTTACTTTTATAACCTCTGAAACTCGAAGTTCTTGCACATTATTGTGTGGTACATCAAGTATTTTTTGGTATTTCTCCTGAAATTGGACCAGTAACAACCAGGTCACATAAACATCAAGGGCAAATCAGAAAACACAGAACAGGAAATACTTACGGAGAGGAGAACAGATATGGCATTGATAGCCAACAAAACAGCCGTATTTGCAGTATTCAAGGCCTCATCTAAAGTGACCAAATCCCTTTTGAGTAGCATGTCAGTGTCAATATCTGCAAATTTCAAGAAACACTGATTGCTTCTTCATTTTACAAAGTCTTCTTGCTGCAACAGCCACATAAGTAGTATCCTATTTGATACCCAAGTAAAACAAAAATATTGGGTGGAAGCCAATGATGCTGCCAAGATGCTATTATAATTCCTCACATATAAAATATAAGGACTTACTATTTGATCAATGACAGAATAAATACTAATGATGAGTTGCCAACGAGATGCACAAAATCAAACAATGCACAAAAAGACAAGAAGAGTTTGTTTACCAATACAAAAATTTGTGTGCCCTTGAAGCCTTTCAATCAAATTTTTCACCTGCAAAGTGGGGTGAACTCAGTCAGAAAGGCAAATAACAGATAGTTGCTTCAAATGAATTATCGAAAGGATTTATTAATCTTACTATCTATGGAAAAATCCCATCAACCTTATATCTCAGTTGAAAGTTTGCAATGAATAAATTATAAATTTCATTTTCCTTCATATTACATGCATTTTCTATTCTTAATCAGACACAATCTCAGGAAAGGAGGAAGGAAAATATATACTAATAAAGTATAATGATCAAGAGTAGCCCACAGCATATCATAGGTTGAATCCCTTGTGCAAGCCTGAATTATGTAAATAAGATGCAAGAAATGTGAAGATCAAGACTGCTAATAGATGCATTTACTCATGCTAGTTCTTCTTCCATAAAGCAGAGACCTAGAACATTAAAAATATGCATTCTTATACTTGCCAACCTACTTGTCCACGTATTAAAAGAGCTGACAGACTCTCATACTCTTATTTATAGGCCATCATATGCCAAACAAGCAATAATTTGTCCAACATTCTCAATGGCAAACTGAAAATCATCATGAATATGTAAACAAATAGTAGCAAAGCAGTAGCAAAAAATTCACCAAACATCATCAGAAAATTTAAGTCCTACAAGATTTCTAAGTTTGAATACACTGGTAATGGTAAAAGGCTTTTGACATACAGAAATCATTGTCTATTCAAATAATGTTTTTCCAGACTACAAAATAAGATTTCTTGAGTAGATTTAAAATTCAGACAAAACTGGACAGGAAGCAAGCCTCTTCCACTTCTCATAGTGTTTCAGAGCAAGATGAAATGTGCTTTCAGGTGCATCACCTGTGTCATTAGATTTCTAACATGTTTATCACCGGTACAAAATGGAAAAGTACTTTGGAAGATCCCAGACAGGTTAAATGCTGATGTTTTACGTCACTATAAGGTTATTTTGTCAGAGAACAGTAGGATTTAAAATATTAAAACCAGTTTCAGTGCATGCACAAAATCCTTGAATGTTTCTGTGCAACTCGGGTTCAAATTCCAAGTTCTTCCATACAGAATTAATTATTAAAGCAGAAAAGATATTCTTTTCATGGATCTTTTAGTGTATGCTTACTATTTCCTTAAAGTAATGAAGCACATGCCATATCAACCAGTTTTCACATGGGACCTACCTCAGCTTGCCGTCTTTGTCCTTCAAAACTAAAAGGCCTTAAAAAAATAGCAACAACAAATCCATTGGAGGACCTCATCATTTTTAAAATGTCAATTGCTGTAACATGATCTGAGCCATATCCTGCACTAGCCACCTAAGAAAAAGGCCAACAAAAGAAACAAATCAAGAGCCAATATTAAGAGTTTGAACCTTTAACTTAAAGAGTCCATAAGAAAATTGTTTGGACCTGGCATCAATTGTTACAGCAGAATGAAGCTAATGAAAAATGCTATATGTTATACATTGCATACATCTGTGCAAATATTATTGATCATAAAATATTTTTCATCTCAAATGGCAGTGGTTGAGCATTAATGCAATGGACAACTACAATATATTTACTAAAATTGAATGAAAAACTCAGATTCAGAATACAGAAGTTATCTGGACATATTGATGCAAGAAAATCAGAATAAAATTAAGATGTAGCCTTATGAAAAGCACATCAAATTTACAATTCCTGCACTTTCTAACTGAAACTTTGTTCATAATTGTCTTATAGGTAATTTCCAATCTGTATATCAAGCAAGACAGCATTTACATATAAAAAAAAAAAATCAAAGGATAGGAGTCCATGCTACCTTTGCATCAATTACCTGAATTCAGTTTCCATACAGCTCCAAGTGTTAAGATTATTATTCATTAAGTCCTAATTATGGCCCTTAATTTAATTAATATCCCTCTAGCTTCTGTTTCTAAGAGTTTCTGTATTTAACTTTAGTTTTTCCACAATGAAAGTCATATTTCAATCATCAATGTGTTTTGAATGTATAATATTCCAAATTGAAAACTATAACTATCATTTCCAATCCAATGACAGCCTCTGTATGAGAGTTACAGAGTAGGAATGTACAAACAAGGATAATAGCCTTCAAACATGTCTCTAGGAGCTGTGAAGCTTCTACATTCCCTGGATTGAGCACTACCAAAAAAAAAACAAAAAAGACAAATAAATAAAACAATTTCAATCATGACATGAAATTACACAATACAGGCAAGCAAGCAAGCAAGCTAAAAATTAAAACAAGAAACTGAAATTTTGTTGTGTCTTTTGTCCATCCTTCCTTGAAAGTTTGGTGATCGAGAATTGGTTATCACCACCTTTCCCTTGATTTTCTTAAAGCTAAATGATCAGTTGTCAAAGTTATTGTAAAAAATTCACAGAAGTCCAGTGAGACAGACCTGATGAGAATGGACTAGAGAGTAGAAATTTAATAATGTTGCTATGATTGGCCTAGCTAAACAACACATAATAAAGCAATCATATGTTTGCTCAATTCCACATGTAAGAAGAATCTAGTTTGAAGTCTCTGGTCTTAATGCCAATATAATTACCAAGTATATTACAGGAATATTCCTTAACAAAGGAAAGAAAGAGAAACAATGCATGCTCTAATTCAATACTTTGGAAAAAGCTGGTAATGCCTCAAGCAATCTGCCTTGCTAATTTGTGTAAACGGGCCAAATAAACAAGTAACTAAGCTTTAACCTAGACCACCAATAGACAGCAGTTTTACTCTTACATACTAGTCAGCTCTATGTTTCATTATTTCCCATTACATGCCACATCTTTGTTGCAGCACATTTACCAATCTTCATTGTCAACATCACAAATGAATAAATTTGCTTGCGACATCACAGGCTTCATTTGAAGCTCTCTCATTCTATCATTTTCTCTATTCTCCAGCAGATTGTACAAAAGGGAAAAAAAAAAAGTTTTTGAAATGAAATAAAGATATGATTGAAATCATGAAATAGAAGTATGACCTTTTCCTGGAAACCTCTCTTGTAATTGCACATTCTGAGAATCTTTACTGTTGATACTCCTGCAACAAAGAACATGCAGAAAATATAAACAAGACCCAAAAAAACAATCCAACACAGAACTTTATGCATCCGCTTCCCCAAGAACGTACCCATTGATTGACATTTTAATACAATATGAATTCAAAAAGCCACAACAAGGCAATATGAACAATTATTAGAGTATAAATAAATAAATAAAAGCCATAGTGGAATTGAGAAATGTACCAGAATCGCAGGGACGATGATGAGAGGAAATCGGAGTCCAAGCAGAAATCAAGAACAGCATCCTTCCGACTCCCAATGCCAATCACTTCAACATACTCAAACTCCGATTTCCATTTGGATCCCGATTCGTATTCCGATTCCAATTCCTCGCAGCAATCACTCTTAATTTTACTTTTACTTGTACATTTACACCTACGACCTCCTCCTCCTACTCCTACTCCTGTTATTATGCCATATTTCAACTTTGCCCGGCCTAAGAAGAAGCTCCTGCGGGTCTTCCAATTTGAAGATAAAGGAAATTGCGAGACCGCCATTCCAGAAATTGATTGAAACCTCTTCGCTAGAAGAGGGACGGCAGGAGGAACGCGAAGAAAAAGAAGAAGCTGATCCATCATATTTTTACCTAACATTTACCATTCTCCGCCATTTTTATACAAAAATTCAGCAAAGATAAAAGTGTTTGAGAGCTAACTGACAAGAGTGTTACGGAATGAACAGAGAGGACTCGCGGCCCGCTGCGCTGTTAGTGGTATAGTCTTCAGTTCTAAAAACTCTTTCCTTTAAATCAGTTGTTTAATTATTCCGAGTCACTTCACATTCTGAAATTATACCATTTCTCGTTTACTTATTCCCATTTGCACAATGCTCAACTTATTGTGTTAAAGGTATTACTATTTTTGTTATTTTTTTATCCCATAAATTATTATTTTATTATTATTATTGTTTTTTTTAATGGCAGTATGGAAGCTAACTAAATCCTAGGAAGCCATTTTACCCTCCAGCAAGGGTGAACGCCAAGGAAGTGAGTCAATCTACAACTCTAATATCTGTATCTTTGTGGTATACATGAGAAATCTTATTGTCTTGGGTTTGATGGAAGCAGCTCTTAGACAAACCTTCTCTAAATTATGCTGTAGATGAGTTCTTGCTGCCATACGAACTTCCTGCCAAAGCCCCCACAACTTAGCAACAAAGGAGCTGCATAAACCCATAAAAAAAAAAAAAATATATATATATATATATGTACAACTCCTTAGACATGCATTATTGGAATCCATGACAACACTGCCCATCACTTGCCTCCCTCGGGTTCTCTTGGGATGCGCTGTTTGTCTTTGTCTTTAGGTTTATCCATCCAGCTCCCAGTGGTTCCCACCCCACCAGCCATACTTCCCTTTTTATAGAGCAGCAGACAGGAAACTCTTCCGGTGGTTCTGACAATTGCCACCAATCACTCCAAAGTCGAACTTTCTCTCCATTCCTCATTCTCCAAGAACCCCCTTTGTCTAGAATATCTTCGGCACTTACCATACTTCTCCAAGTAAGAGAGACTAACTTCATAGACTTTATATTCGGCAAACCCCCAACACAATATTTAGCTCTAAGCACCCTATAGCCCACAGACTCTCGGGTTCTCTCGCGAATCTCCAGTTTTAGCTTATCAAGAACGACCCTTTTTTTCTTCCTAATGGTTCCAATACTAAGGCCGCTTTCTGATTTGGGCTTCCAGACCTCTTTTCACTTTACTAAATGCACCCTCTTTCCCTTTTTAAATCGCCCTATAGAAAGCCTTTGTTACATCTATCCAACTTTTCATACAAGGATGCTCGCAAAGTTGCACTTTGCATTGTATAGGCCAACATAGCGAAAAAAAAAAAAGACTTTATTAATGTAGCATACCCGACAAGGAAAGCTGTTTGCCCTTCCTTGTATGTTGCAGCAATTACACGGCCTCGAAGCATTTGAACTCCCGGGTATTTACCCAAATTATATGTGACGGTAGTAACTGTAGCATGGCTTAATCTTTGTGCAAGCTCCCCATTGATGTTCTGAGATACCAATATCCGTGACTTAAGGAGAGTTACCTTTTGCTCTGTACTTTCATAAAAGATGTCAAGACAATACTGTGTGACCCCTACTTGCTCTAAAGAGGCCTCGACAAACAGAACTATGTCATCCGCAAAGAAGAGGTGTGACAACTTGGATCCTGCTCTAGACAAACTAATCAGCTTCTACCTGCCAAACTAAAATTCATCTTCAATGATACGAGTGAGCCTCTCCATGCACAGAACAAACAAGTAAGCTAATAGCGGGTTACCCTGCCTCAGCCCCCTCATAGATGCAAATTCTTTTGTGGCACTACCATTGCACAGGAAATTTGTAGATGCTGTCATTATGCATGTTAGTAATATAAGAATATATAAAATATAAATACAATAAAAATCAAATTTAATAAAAAAGTTTGATATCTGATATATATCCGGTACTATTTTTAAGAATAATTTCTCCCCTAAACTAAACAATAGAACAATAGAATTAGTATTAATCTATTTAACCCAACAATTTTCAAATAGTAACAAAATGAAGTATAAAAAATATGATTTCTATGTATTGAAAAAAAGAGAAAATTCTTTTTATAATACTTTTAGTTTAATTTCTTATAAATATTAGTATTAAATATAAAAATAATCTCATAAATATTGGTATTAAATATAAAAATAATGACTAATGGTTATGGAAATTTGATTGTTGTAACGGCTAGTTTTCAATAAACAAAAAATAGTTAATTTTTTAAGAAATAAAAACGACTAATTTTTTAATATAGAATACAAATCTTTTAAAATATACTTATTTTTTTCGACATTCTACCACGTAATTTAAAAGGTTGAATTTAATTGGGTTAACTAATAAATATATAACACATTACCTTTAGTGCTTTTTAGTTATTATCTAAAAATTAAAATATATAAATTTTGATATTTAGAAAGATAGTGAAATTAAAAAAAAAAAATTTTATGAACCATGACTTCTTTATAAATAACAATTAGCTTACCATCATATTATATTCTTTGAAATTAGACTGTTTAATATGATTTAATGTTATAAGGCCTTACACTTGCCTGATTTATTTTTCATGAGAACTCTAGAGATTTTGCCTAGAATCTCATAAGAGCAATCTTATTCCACTTTCATATAATTGAATCTATCAAGTATGCATTCCAATTACACATCACCCATAAAGGTTATAGAATTTATTAAGAGTATAACTTAACTTTCAATAATAGAATTATTACACTATTTACACCATAGAAAGAGACTTTATAATGTTAATAGTGCACCAAGGTCAATCAATAACTTGTTATTACCCATATGAACTTATTTCAAGGGATCTCCTATCAAATAGGTTGGGTTCCCATTACTTTTAATCATATTTCATAGGCATTAGTCCTATTTCCCTCGATGTAATTTCCATTAGCTTTCTGCCTATTGGCTTAGTTAGAGGATCCGCCAAATTCATCTATGATTTTACAAAATCAATTGATATTACCCTATTATTCAACAATTGTTTAACTAATTCATATTATAGACAAATATGTTTGTCTCTTCCATTATATGATTTGCTTTTTACATGAGTAATGGTGACTTGGCTATCACAATGCATCAACACCAATGGTGTTGATTTTACCCATAATGGAATATCCATTAGGAAATTCCTCAATTATTCTGCCTTCACATTAGCCAACTCCTAGCCTATAAAGTCAGATTCCATGGTGGATCAAGCGATAATTGTTTGCTTAGCAAACTTTCAAGCCACTACTTATCTCCAAGGGTAAAAACATAACCACTTGTAGATTTTGTCTCACCTGATCCAGACATCCAATTAGCATCATTATACCTTTTTAGTATAGTTAGAAATCCACTATATAAGATACCATAGTTCATGGTACCACTTAAATATATCAAAACTCTTATTAAAGTATTCCAATAATTATGATTTAAATTGTGAGTATATTTACTTAATCTACATATAACATATGCAATATCAAGACATGTAAAATTTATTAAATGCATCAAACTACCAATAATTTGAGTATATTTGATTGAAATATAGAAACACTATTATGTTTTAGCAAATGTACATTTGCATTAAAAGCAGTCAAAACTAGTTTTACATCAAAATGATCATATTTTCTAAGCAATTTATCTACATAATACTTTTGTAATAAAAATATACCATTAAGAGTTCTACAAATCTTGATTCCTAAAATAACATTTGCTTCTCCTAAATCCTTCATGTCAAAATGTGACATAAGTAATAATTTTGTATTAACTATCAATTCCATATTAGAACTAAATATGAGTATGTCATCAATATATAAACATATGATTACACAAGTATCATTTTAAGTTTTTGTATAAACATATTTATCAACATCAACAATTGAAAAACCATTAGAAATTAGAACATTATCAAACTTCTCATGTCATTATTTAGGTGTTTATTTCAACTTATATAGAGATTTAACAAGTTTGCAAACCTTTTCCTTTTGATTTGGAGCTACATAACTTTCAGGTTATGACATATAAATCTCTTTATTAAGATCACCATATAAAAATATAGTTTTAACATCTATTTGATGAATAAAGAGATTATAAATAAATGTCAATGCAATCAAAATTCTAATACATACAATTCTAGCAATAGGAGTAAAAGTATCAAAGTAATCAATATTCTTCTTTTGAGTATATCTTTTTGCAACAAGTCTTATCTTATATTTATTGATAGATCCATCTAATCTATATTTTTTCTTAAAAATCCATTTACAGCCTATGAGTTTAGTTTTTGTGGGTAAATCTATTAGTTTTCATATGTCATTATAATTCAAAAAATTTATCTCACTTTGTATGACTTTTATCTATATACTAGAATCAACAGAGGATATTGCTTTAAAATAAATTAATGGATCATTGTTCACTATTAAAGTGTAAAAGTCATCACCAAAAGTCTTTTTGATTCTTTGTCTTTTAATCCTACTTAATTTGGGTTCACAATGTGTGATAAAAGATTCTCTTTTTGACTCAGTTATAAGGGTATATGACTATGTTAAAATTCCTTTTTCATAAAAAATATATACTTACAGAATTCTATATTTTTTTGGTCTTAATAATGGTATTAACATTAAGTACATCACTCTTAATTACAAGAAAATGATAAGAAACACTTTGATTTGCATAACCTATAAACATGCAGTTAAAGGTTTTAAAACTTATTTTCCTTTTCTTTGGTTCAAGTAGAAGTATTTTAATAAGAAACTCTACACGTTTAAATAACTTATATTAGGAAAATACCTTTTCCACAATTCATATGCAGTCTTACCTATTTTCTTAAATAGAATTTAATTTTGTAAGTAACATGTCAAAAGCATTGTCTTTCCTTATAAATTATTATGAACCATAAAACTAATAAGCATGACATTCATCATTTCTTTCAATGTCCTATTTTTCCTTTTTGCTACCCTATTTGACTCCAGTGAATAAGGAGGTGAGATTTTATGAATGATTCCCTCTTTTTCACAAAAATCTAATAATGATTGAAATCTATACTCTCCTCATTTATCTAATCTAAATCACTTTATCTTCCTACCTAACTAGTTTTCTACTTCTATCTTATATTTGATAAATACATCACATACTTCATCATTATCACTCAGTAAGAAAATCCTAATATATCTAGAATAGCCATTTACAAAAGTCATATAAAACTATTTTTCACCTCTAGTCATAGGGCTCTTTAAGTCTCCTAAATTAGAATGGATTGAGTTCAGTAATTCAATTTCTCGTTGTATTGATTTGTAATTTTTCTTGGCTAATTTAGTCTCCATACAAATATTACACTTACTCACATCATCATGTAAATTTTCAATCAAACCAAATTATTTTAACTTTTGAATATAAAGATTACTTGCATGTCTTAATCTAACATGCTATAAATCATATGAATTAATAGTATAAGCAAAAAAAGTTAATGCATTATTATTAATGATACTAAGTACATTTAGAATGAAATGTCTTTGGTTACAATAACCTTTTCCTACAAATACATTATTTTTAGTCATAACAACTTTGTTAAACTCAAAAGAGACCTTTATTCTAACCTTTTTTGGCAAGAACATGAAAACCAAATTGATGTGAATCTCAGAGATATAAAACATATCATTCAAGGATAATACCTTTCCTAAAGTGAGTTTGATAAAGACTTTTCATTTATCCAAAATAAGTGTTGTTCTTGATTTTTCCATTAAGACATTTTCTTCTTTATCCCTTACTGATATGTAAAAGGTAAATGCACTTTTGTCCCTACAAATGTGCCTTGTAGTAATAGAATTTATTACTCACTCTTTTGAGTTGGTGGTAATGTTAACTTAGGTGATGATAACAACAATAACATTTATTTCTACCAAATTAGCATTTGATTTTATAGGTACATCACTCTCTTTTCTATGCTTACATTGGGGAGAATGATGCCCTAGTTTCCCACACACAAAACAAACACTTTTCTCTTTAAAAGTTGGGTTACTAGTCTTGGACTTATTATACCTTTAGGACTAATTATCATACTTTTTTCTATTGTGATGGTAATGATGATTGTGGTGACTTTTGTCTCCTTTCCGTTGTTTCACAACATTTACCTTTGACATGATTTCTTTTGTTCGTGCTTCTCTTAATCAAATTATGTTCTTATCTTCAATTAAGATATGCACAATGACATTTTCTAACATCATATGCTTCCTCTTATGTTTAAGTTGTTGCTTATAATCATTCCAAGACTATGGAAGCTTTTTGATGAGGTAGGCTCTGCATATTCCTCTAGCAACTTAATGTTCTCATTCTTTAGGTTGTTCAGCAACTTATGATATTCATTAATTTGATCCTAACACTCCTTTCATTAGACATCTGAAATTGCAAATCGTTAACTACAATGAACTTTTGTGTACCAACATCCTTCACCACTTATTTTTTGTTCATTTTCCCCCATAAAATCATTAGATAATGTATTGAGAATGGTGTGATAACAAACTTTATTGACTTGTTCTTAAATAGGAAACATTTTATCATAATTCTCAAAGTCAAGCATTAGTTTGGGTTCTAAAAGGGTAAAGACAAAACCTAATACATCTAAAACTAAAAAAAACATGTTCTTGTTGGCGTTTAAAGTGGGAACTAGTAAAATTTCAATCATGAAGGTGTCTGGCAGGAACTTGGAAGCATGTGGAATTGACTGATTCTGCGAAGAAATAAAAGTAGAATTATTAGCAGTAGAAGTAAGAGCAAATCGACTAGTGTTTGCATTAATGATAACAAATATAAATAAAATATCCTTAAGATTATTAGTAATAAAAGAAATATATAAAATATAAATGCAATGAAAATCAAGTTCAATAGAAAATTTTGATATTTAAGGTGTGTCTGACACTGTCCTCAAGGATAATTTCTGCCCTCATAGACAATATATCAATGTACTAGGTTACAACAGTTATCCTCTTAATATATAACAAACTTTCCCACTAATATGCACTTCAAATATTAAGACAACAAAAATAATACTAATCTGCTTAACCCAACAATTCTTAAAGAGTAATTGAATGAAGTATGAAAGATATGATTTTTGTGTATTGAAAAGAAGAGAAAACTCCTTTTTATATTATTTTTAGTTTAATTTCTCATAAATATAGGTATTAAATATAAAGATAATAACTAGTAGTTATGAAAGTTTTATTGTTGTAATGGTTAGTTTTCCAACGAACAAAAATAACTTGTTTTCCAATGGACAAAAAACAGCTAATTTTCTAATGAATAAAAATAGTTAGTTTTTTAATATAAGATACAAGCCTTTTAAAATATAATTATTTTTTTTTTCCAACAATGCATTATAATATGAGCCAAATTCATTGATTAGGCAACCTTAATTTAGATAAAGTGATTGTAATATCTAGTATTTTGATAACTATTTAATAAAATTTTGTGAAAAAGGGTTTATAGTAAGTAGTCTACATGACAACACTTAAAAACCTTACTTAGCACACTTCTTCTTCTCTTCTCATAAAACTTACATACTCTTTTTAGTTGGCACACTTACAAGTCTTTTAAAATATACTTATTTTTTTTTTTCCAACAATGCACTCTAGTATAAGCTAAATTCGTTGATTAGGCAACTTTAATTTAGATAAAGTGATTGTAATACCTAGCATTTTGATAGGTATTTTGTATAAATTTTGCGAAAAAGGATTTTACTCGGTACATTTCTTCTTCCTTTCTCATAAAACTTACATACTCTTTTTAATTGGCAACTCATATGCACGTAAGTGTACCGTGCTTCACGATAGGACCTAAAAGCCTTGTTTAAAACTTATGTTCCCTTATTCTTTCTTCATAGGTCATATTGCTTTCTAACTCATTCCCATGTAACCAAATAATCTAAACTTGTCTCCCTTGTCATGTTAGTTGGAATGTTAATATTGAATATCATATGACACTCGACTACATATATAATACCCCATAGCCACCTAATTCCTTTTCCTCTTCTTTAGCCTTTAGTATTTACTTTCTAATAACCTAAGTGTTTGATGACTCTCATTTTGTATATATACATATACCACTCCACTAATTATCATTCTCTCAAGCTATGTTGTTAACCCATAAAAGTTACATCCTTTACTCATAGTAGTAATATAAATTTAAAAGTTTCATTCCTTTCTACATAGTCAACCCTCATTTATGGAATTAAAATTCCATTTGGCAACTTATATGTCTCCTACTTGCACTTGCATTAATATGTGCAATTACAAGGCATAATAAGCCTTTTCTCTTAACTTAGTTAAAACTTTGATTTCTTAGTTAAACTTATCCATTGTATGTCATACAACTAAGCAACCACAAAAAAATTAATCCTTGTTTAAACAAGGAGCCAAGTTATGATTTAATGGTAAGTTTATACTTCTTATAGTAGAATTTTATAGTTCTATTTGAAATAAGAACCATGCCAATTATATATTAAGAGACCATGAATTATAGATTAATAGTTAAAAACTTGAAAATGTGAAGTTAGGAGTTTGGGAAATTAGAAATAAAGTATGATAATAAACCTTGGCTTAGAAACTAACTTGACCTATAATATGTGTGGTTTGATTTAAAGATGCTAGAGTCTACACAACAGTCATCTACATTAGCATCTTAAATTTTGGATTAGGTTGACTATTCTCTAACTTGTATAATTTGTTTGGTTATCTTGCCAGAATATTTAAAGATGATACATAATATATTGTTTATATAATACTCATAATATCATTTTTCTTGTATCAAATAAATAATCCTCTAGTTGGTAAAATTTTAGTAAACTAAGTTACTAACCTTAAATAAAAGAAACTAACTTGCTAATATTAGTTCTCTATTAATCTTGTTCTTGATATCCTACTCTTTATATCAAAACTTGATTAAGCTTTATTAGTGATATTCGTAGACATATTTAGATTGAGATGAGTTGCTTAGCTACTGAAAAAAGCATTCACAGGTGTGCACATTACTTTTGTTATTATATAGTTCACCTTAATTAATGGGTGCTACCGGTGGAGTTTGGGGAAGTGATTATGATGGTTGGATTTTTATGATGTGTTTTGCTTGTTATGTTAGTTGCCTTATTATCTTCTTATGTTTGATATTTGATATTTTTTTTATCTTGTATATATATATATATTCTTAAATTTGTTTAGCTTATATTATGTATCTTAATTTTATTAGAAATTTCATTTATATGATTGTTTTATTTTATTCAAAGTACTAAACTCAATTAGATAATTAAACACCAAACCCAAAATTATAAACTTGTGTTGTAATGATATGTATCTAGATTGATTTTTAGTTCCTTCTTGATTTAAGATTTGCAAGTACCATGGCATCGATCATTAACTTTGAGTTGGGGATGTGACAACTTCTCAAAAAGTGTCAATTAATCTTATCATAAGCTTTTTCTAGATCTAATTTAAAAATCATCATAATTGTCTTACTCTTACAAAACCACAACATTATATAATATTTAATGGTATACCACAAAGTTTGATGGAGTTGGGAAGGAGGTTTTTTGACCTATTAATAATCACCTTTGTAAAAATTATATAGGTGATATTATAAAGCCTAATAGGCTAGAAGTCAAGTAATCTCTTAGGCTACACTTTTCTAACAATTCAGATTGAAAGGATTTCATTTACCCTTAAAGGTAATATCTCATTCTATAAGATACTTAATTTGGGTGGTTAAGTTTTTAAAAAATTCCTCATAGCTTTTGATAATGTATAACTTGGAACCCATCCATCCCAAGAGGTTTGTATAAAGCTAATAAGTCTTACTCTATAAGATACTCAATACAAATTAAGGGATTATACCTTTGATAACATCCTATAACATTAAGTAGAATATAACTTAGAATCCATCCAATTTATGAGTTTTGTATAGATTCATCTGAGAAAGTGCAAGCTTCACTTCCTTGATAGTGAAAAGGTCTCAAGCGAAATTTTATTTTGGCTTTTATTAATTTTAAAAACTATCCTTGTCAAGATAACTCCATTACATCATTTTCCTTAAATGTCTATAACTTTTTAAATTATGATATAACCACATCACTCAATCTTGATTTAATTCATCCTCATGACTCTTGATCATTCCTTAAAGGTATAATTTTATTACGTTAAAGTCTCACAATGATAATAATTTCTCTCTCTATTTTCTGTCCATTTGTTTCTAAATTTCTAAATCCATAATACTTCATCTTGTTGAAGGATTACAATCAGTTCATTATGAAGTTTTTTTTTTACAACCTTATAAGATTATTTTTATAAATTGTGTTACCTAAATTCTTTGGTAAACTTGGATGCAAACCAAGAGTTATTTCTTGCGAGAAAAGATATTACCAAACATTATAAAGTTTTAGTCCATAAGCTTTAAGGTAATATCATTTAAAGTTATAAATAGGGTAAGTTATCACTACAAGACCTTTGAACCAAACAACAAAAGCCTCTATGCAAGAGTCATACCTAATAAAACTAAAAAAGATGATTAGCCATGTTTGAGGTCTTATTACCATTCAACTTGAAAAATGAAGGACAATGGTTAGATTTTATTCTCAAAAGGTGATAGACTAAGACCTCTAACCACTTAACTCCAAAAAGTTAATTGCAAAGTCTCATATCCAACTTGTATGATATATATCATAAAATATATATGAAATAAGATCCATTATAACTCATATTTGGCAAGTCCATTTCATTCATTCAATTTGCAAACTGAACCTCTTATACTATCTTTTATCCTATTTACCTTTCTTCTCTTAAGGTAGTTCTATTGAATTGAAATCATCCACCACTAATTATATTGGAATAATTGCATCTTACAATCATAAGAATTTACATATTAACTGAAATTTCCTACTTACATTAGGATTAACGTAAAATATTGCTAAATGCCCTAAGTTATTATTTATTTCTTTCAATATGTTATGAACACAGTGTATTTTTGGAAAACAAGTCAATATTAAACTCCTTTATATCTTATAAAATACAATTACCTCCACTAAACCCATTAGCTTTTTCTCTAATCACCTCTTTTAACCTAATATTAATAAACATTTTAAGGAGCTTTCTCTCCACTAATCTAAGGCTTAACCGACACCACTCCATCCAACTTTTGCATTTACATTTAACATTATAGTGCTTGCAAAAACTCATCATTCACAATACTAAATCAATTCTGTATAAATACATGTATAGGAATAATATAAGGATAAGAAAGTAGCAAACTAAAGAATTTGGTTAAATAAAGGATTGCAAGACATGATAGGCTCTTACTCCAAATTCCCTAAAAGCATTTCCAAAAACAATTATCTCTTCTATATTTGAGCTCATGTCAAAATTGAAGTCCATTCTCATGCCATAAGCCGTATTATCATCTCTATTAAAGGCCTTTGGTGGGAACTTAAACCTTCTTGTCAAAGATCTAGGCTTAAAAGGTCTGACAGGATTCTCATTATTTATGAGTAAATTAAACACAATATTTCCAAATTTTTACATTAATGGGTCATCTGAAATTTGATCAACCTTTATACCTCAAGCAATTAGACTTGTTGCATAAAGGTCCATCTTAGTCTAAGAATGTAACAAGATATGTGTATTAAGACTTTGTTTTTTGGTAATAAGATAGGTACATTAAGACTTCATTTTTTTGGTCAACTCATATATGTCTTTTAGCACTATAATAGAATTATCCTAAGTAGGATTAACACAAAAGTTCTTAAGTTGATTATTCCTCCTTTATTATTATGAAGATTTTTACTTGCAACCTTAACACTTGTCATTTTGTTCCTTACCTTAAAGTAATTGTTTGCTCCTTTTATCATATACTTATCACCAATGCCACCTTGCTAAAACTAGTCCAATAAACATGTCTTGCTCACTAAGAAGTGCCAAAAACTTAGACTCTAAAGCTTGCTACTCCTTATCAATTTATTAGTCACCATGACCTATTATTTAAGTTTTGCTTGGACCATTGGATGCTTATTATAGTGATCACCAAACTAACATCTAAAGGCCATAAGGTTTTCTAGTTTTGATCTTATTGATTAGGCCTTTGAACAAGCTTTGTGATCATGAGTAGTAATACTTGATAATAGATAGTCACTGATTTTATGACCAATGTTACCATATTCAAAGAAAACTTGATAGATGCCTTTATATTTGATTTGTCTAACCTTATCTTCAATTTCATACCTCATGACCAATAACTTTATAAGATTAATCTGCATGCAAATTCTCGTATTGTTACCTTAAGTAGCCTTTGTCATTGTTGCATTAACTTTCAAAGTAGTACTCACCTCATCCCTAATCCTCCAAAAGGTTTTGGAAGTGTAGTATTTAATTGGTAATGACAACAACTTAATTTAAACAACCACTTTCTTTATTCTTGTCTTATTAAGATTGAACTCAGCCTACCAATGTCTCACTATTAAGAAGTAATAAAGAAATATCTAAGGACCTCCTTAAAAGATATGATCATATCCTTTATATTATCAAACTTCTCAAGAAAGAAGTTATTGTCCAAATTAATCAAACTTTGCTTACTTTTAGGGCACTATAACTATAACAAATGATTATAGAGGAGTTTGTAACAAAACCTCCTTTGCAACAACTTTATTATAAGCATTGAGTGCCAAAAGGCTGTCATTTCCTCCTCCTCAATGTAGGAAAAGCATACTTTAGGTCATTTTTTGGATTGACATCCATTTTTTTATTAGACAGCACCAATTCCCCCTAAGTTTCCATTGTCAAAGTCATACTTTAATGTTACCCATGACTCCTTTCTGGTGAGACAAATAGATCATAATAAAAAACTTATTTACGTGTGACCTCTTACCCTTACTCATCCATAACTAGTGGCTTGCCACCCAATAGTGGTGGGGAGCTAGCCAACTCCACCACTAGACTCACCTTGACTTTCTTATTGTTTCATTAGAGCTAGCCTAACTCCTTAAATACATAGGTTAGGTTAATGTTCATATAGAGAGTTTAAAAAGTTCAAAGCAAGGATGTGTTTGTCTACTTTTTGATTGTTGAACTAAATTATTCAAACATATCATTAATGTGTACAAATCTATTTAACAAGTTGATTTATCTTATCATTTAATGAGATATTTTAGTTAACCAAAAAAGAATTTTTGTTATATTGTGAAACATAACAAATTTTTAATGGAAGTAAAACAAATAATAATACATATTATAAGTTTTATATTAGCCAAGATAGTAATTTAGTCATCTTAATTTATAAATTCTCAATAAATATTTTAAGTATATTTATTCTCAGATTTACCACAAGTTATTCTAAAAAATCATATGAAATATTTTTTTTGATAAAAAAATAGAAAATATACTAAAAGTATAGATTTGATATTATTTCTAAAATTATAACAAATGCATGAATATAAAAAAATGTAATTCTTGCACCTATATTAAAATTAGATTTTAATTTTAAAATTTACCAAATTTTGATACTTTAGCCAATAAAGGTTATTCAAAAATTTTTTTTTTAGAAATTTTAATTTTAAAATAACTAATTTAAGAACAAAACATTCATCACCCATCTTTCATTATAAATTTTAAATTCGAATCGAACGAGTCACTAGTTTAACTAATTTAAATTAGTTTAAACTAGTAAGTCAATTATTATTTAAAAAAATAATTAATATTTTTTTATTATAAAAAATAAATAAAATATTATTAAAATAAAATTTAAGTATTAATCTATTAGTATTTTTTAATAAAATTATATAATTATATATAATTTTCTTTTTAAAAAATCAAAAATCATTTTTTTTAGCAAAAACCTATTGGATTCACTATTTGGATCAAACACTCTGATTTTTCAAGTTAAATAAATTGAGCAATTTTTTTTTTTGCTTTTTTTGGGTTACATACTTATCTAATTATACAAGAGAATTAAACTAATCTAAATTTTGAATTATGGGTTCGTCAATTTAATTGTCAAATTTGTTTGATTTTTAAAATTGTGTTCTTCATTATTAATCTTTACCCTTCTTTAAAATGCTGGGGTCAATTTCAAGTTTATAATGACCATCAAGAATAGATCAAATTACATCAAATTTAAAATTTAGATAAAGATAAAATGGTGGACCAGGGGTGGGGGAAGAACAGTCGTCTACATGAGAAAGAAGAAAAACTTAACATCAAATTAATTTTGTGTTTGAAACTGTATTTACATATAGTTGATGTTCAATCTCACCATGCTCCATCTTTTTGCCGTATACATCAACATGTATAATTTAAACCTAATAAATCCCAAAAAAAAAGAAAAAGGGTTTTTTTTGGGGCCAAAGACAGATTGGATTAGGGCCCTATATGGAACCAAAGAATTTGAGCATGTTGGTGCTTGCGGTGTGTTCATTCAATATGCCTTGCCTCATGGGTGAGTATGCTTCTCTACACTTTGTTTTTATTTTTTCTTTAAGAAAAAAAAAAAGAGAGAGTATTTGTGCGAATGGGCTAATATGACCGTCTGGAGGGGAAATTGGCGCTCACAAAAACTTGTCCTTATGGCGCTGGTTTTGTCTTCTACGTTCCTCACCATGTTCTCAAGCAGCAACGTTAATTGATTAATCATTTGCGTGCTTGACTCTTTCCTGGAAATAGAAATGGGAAATAACCACTTGCCATTCCCTACGTCGCTCAAAAAGTTTTGTCACTCTCTCTCTCTCTCTCTCTCACTTTTTTTTTTTTTTTGTTTTTTTGCTACTAAAAAGATATTTCTGTGTGCGACCATTGTCTGGGCAAGAATGTTTCGAACTTGTAACACGGACATAAGCGAACTTTAATATTTGAATCGATGGATTTTGCTATAACGAAGACTATTGTTTATGATAAGCCTCAAGAGGGCATTGACACATAGAGTCAACCACCCTATGCCCGCCCTACTAGTTATGTCGCCTATATTCTGAACCAAGCTCTTCTGTAATGTTTTGTCACCATCTTCTCCATTCTTGGACTCATGCATCTTATTACAATAAGCTTATATAATATAAGACTTCCAAATACCCATAAATTTAGAATTTAAGTATTATTTTTTAAAAAAAATAAAAATTCAAATTTGGGGAGGAAATAAGTAATTTAGGAGAAAAAGGGTAAGTTATAAATGCCATTTAATAGGCCTTTTTCTTATGGATAAAAAAAAAAAAAAAACTTATAATATTTCTTTTAATGGAATCAAAATCATATCAACTGCAAGCACTAAAGAGAGGGCGCTCCAATCAGAGTTCAACAAGGAGCCCAGCCTTCAGTCCAAAAACTTTGTATTAATTTAAATAAAATGGCTCTCCGCGCATAGACCCTCTTGGATTTAAAGGAAGAGTACAACTTTTGCATTAGACATATGATTTGATACAACTGTGAACCTCGGTAATTTAGTGATTAAGAGTTTCATTTGTATTATAAAAGTTATAAATTTAAATTTTTATCAAAATATTTAGTGTAGTTTAAGTACAATTAACTATATATGATTGTGACATATGTTTGTTAATACGGATCAAATTATTGTGTGGTTTGAGAGCACAAAAAATTTTAACAAAACTTTAGGATACTATTTTTACTTAACCAAAAAAATTTTGCAATGTCACTGAAATAGTTTTTGTTTTTTTCTTTTTTTACTTATGAGAAAAAAAAGGTCAACCCATAGCAATAAAAACTTTTAACGGCTTTTGCATTAGAGAAGTAAATCAAATTTATAGTTAAAAAGTTTATATTTCGCTATTATATGTTGTTTTGTTTATTACTTATTTACGATAAATTCTACAAAAAAGTGTGCCCAATGAGTATAATTTAAAAAAATATTTAGAAAAGAATTGTGTCATGGAGACACACAAATGGACACAGCTTGGATGCATACTCCTGTTTCGTGCCGTGTCCATTTTTAACATTTTTCTTTAGTTAAATGATTTTTCTTACATAAGTGTAGTAGTACACACTTTGTTTTAATTGACTAAAAAGGTATTTAGTTGACCAATTTTTTACTTATAAATGAAAATAAAAATAAATAATTATTATATTTCATATTTAATAAATAAAAATTTTATTTTTATTATTTTATTTATAAAAATAAATTTCTCTTATACATAAAAATTATTATTCTCATCTTCTATTATTTAATTATTTTCATCTTTTTTTACTTCTCTTTTCTCTCTCTTTTTAGAAATAAATGAATACTTTTATTCATAAAATTTAAAATTATTAATAAAATACCAAAAGAAAATCTATAAATAAAATATTATATACAAATAAAATCATAATTAAAAATTATAACAAAGAATTAGTTTATTAATCATAAATATAAAATTAAAAATAAAAATAATAACATAATATTTTTTTTAGTAACAATAATAATTTTTAGTTAATACTTTATAATCTTTACAATATTTTTAACAATAATAATAATATTATTAATAATATCAATTATTATTGTTATTAGTATAAACATATATTTTATATTAATATTTTCTTAAAAATATAAATAATAATATTGTCATTATCTCTAACTTAATTATTATTATAATTTTTGAAATGTTTAATTTTATTATAATATAATGACTCAAAAGATTTACATTAATTTCATTATAATATTATAATAACAACGTAGGTTAGCAAGATCTAATTAAAAACAAAAGGGTCATTGCATTGAAATGATAAAATTCTAAAAGTGAGAAGTGTAATCCAATGTATTTTTATACATAGAAATCAGGAATGTGTTAGTTTGAATGGATCTGATTTGCTTTCACAAACACAATACCCTTCTTCCCACAGTAACCTTTTCCTGCTTCACCCCTTCAACCTCAAACCTATAAGCCACGCCACAATCCATCCATCCCAGCTAGAAAACTATTGGACTTGGGCCACAAATCTTTTAGAGTTTTTAGTCTTGGAACATCCTCTCGATGGCTTTCTTTAAATTGCATCAAAAAGTAAAGGCTTATATCCTTTTCCATTTATATGGATAAAGATTAGTCATACTGGCTGCTATGTATTCTCCAACATGGAAGGTGGTTTGGATGGAAAACAATGTCATTGCACAATAGAGTGGGAACGGTGAAAAAACTGTCAACAGTTTTTCAGAACCGAAACTCTGAATGTGAGTTCCTGAAATTAATTGATCCCAGATTCAACAACAAGGCACTTTTTTTAGTAGTCACATGTCCTGATGGTTTTACGGAATGTAAGTGTCTTCTTAATGTTATTGAACGCATGCTACGGTGCCCCAAAAAAGAACCTTTAGAATTACGAAGAGGAAGTCTCCATGCCTTCTCTCGAGTTCGAAGGTAATTGGCATGTTGTCGTTCAAGAAGGCATCAGGTGCATCCAAGTACAAGATTGAAAGGATTCTTTTTCTGGGAAAAATAAGTGGGATTAGTTCGTTTATACTTGGTACATATGAACAATGGGAGTGGGTGCCACGGGGAACCACCCCGTCCCGACGGAAGCGGGGTTAGAGGGAGTTTAGCAAGAGACTAAGACAGGGAATCCTCGATCCCATAATTGATTATTAGGGAAAAAAACAAGATGATATTCAATTTGATGTATTTACATTATGGGATGACTTGATTTATGGTTCAAAATAAGAATCGAAATATAAATGATAATCGAGTGAAATTAGAATTATTAATTTTAAAATATGTTTAATTTATTTTTAAATTAAAATTAAATTTTAATAATAATTATTTATTTTAAATTAAAATTAAAATTAAAATCAAATGCACTATAATATCTATATTTTTGCCAACATAAAAATAATGTTAGTAAAATAAAAAAAAAATTATGAAATATAAGATAATATTATAATATAATATTAAAATGACAATTCCCATTTTCCTCAACTGTTTTAAAGTTGTTGCAAGTATGGGAGTCTCAACCACCATCGTGTTTACCCAACGAATTGCATCTAATGATTTCTCCGACCATTTGTTCGAACTCATGGAAAGAAAAAAAAAAAAAAAAAAACACAATTTCCAAAAGTAAAGTTGCCAATAAGAGGAAGGTGTTTCAATCCATCTTTACTTCTTTGTGTGTTATTTGTATAATACTTTCAAAGAAGGCGATTTTTCTTTTTCTTTTTTTTTTTCTTTTTTTTTTCTAAATAGAATGTTTTGGCTCTAGTCATCCGTTGAATTGAGGATTGACGTGGTGTACGTTTCTCCCATTGCTCCAATTTTCGGGGGGCGTCATGACTTGATCTTGGAATTAGTAACTATTGTACTTTGTTTTCGCATTAGCAATAAAAATTCATTCACTAACGGAGAAACCTAACAAAATATTTGTGTTGTCCTTTCCTTCACAAAAAAAAAAAATAATAATAATAATAAAATAAAAAATCGACTTGATTGAAAGTGAAAAGACAAAGTTGGTAGACTAAAATGATAAAATTCAAAAAGTTATGCGACCGACGGTTCTTTATTTTTAATTTATATTGAATATCTGAGTGCAAAATTCACTCTGTTCATACAACAAATAAAGGTCAAGGGTTAGTTAGAGGACATAAGAAATGGACGGCAGTTTATGAAAAAAGTAAGATGCCGCCGTCGTCGTTGAGAATAATCCGTTGATTAGACTTAATATTATCCTTTATTTTTTTTTATTTGTTAAATTTATTAAATTTTAAATTATGTTATAAAAATAATTTATCTTATTTTTTAGATATAAATAATAGAAATAAAAATTTTTAATTAGTATAATATTATATTAAAAAATATATTATATTATATTTAGTTATATAATAGATTAGTTAATTAAAATATTTTAACTCATAAATAAATAATCTTTAAAAAATGATTAAAACTCTATTTTTTTTAAGTACATTTACGCAAGGTTAAAGAATTACAATCAAACGTTACAAACCAAATTTACTTTTGATAAAAAAAAATATATATATTAATCAACGTTGTAATGTAAAATATTAAGGTTGCAATGCGTTTTATTAAAGTGAAAGGTGAGAATTAATCGTAAAACCCCATGTGTGATCCATAAAATCAACGCTCAAATGATCGAGGCAAGAGGTATGTTTCTTGAAACAAATGGAAGTAACGTCGATAATTGATTCCAAAAAAAAAAAAAAAAATTGCCCTTCGATCTAAAAGTCCTGAATGTCGAGGGTGAGTTTTGGTTTTTTACCTTACTATATTTTTTATGCTCAACTTGAAGAACAAGCTAGCAAAAATCAATAATAAAATTAATATTCTTCTTTGATTTAAAATTTAATAAGGGGTAAATTTTAATAATTATACTGATTATTTTACAGCAATTTGGGTAGACAAAGTGTCTATGGTTCTCATGACTGAATACTTATTGATACACGCGTGTAAAACGTGACGTTAACAAAAATTAGTTAGCTTTCAATGTCAAGAACTTTTTCTCGTAGAATAATAATGCAGCGAAGAAAATATGAACTTACGCATGGTAGTTGCCGGGAAATCTAAAATAATATTTAATGTATAATTGAATAAGTTATCTCACATGACTTTTATTAATATTATTTTTTATTTATACAATTTCAAGTTTTTCACATTTGCTCGCTTTCTCCCTGGCCTAAATTTTCAGTCCGGCGGCCACTAACATTTTGGTTGTTTGTGGAGCGTCAAAGTAAAGAAACTTATGCTATATTACTGTATGGACTTCTTTCTTGAACCATTCAAATGTCTATTTAATTTTGGGAAAGGAAACAATTAGCCAAAAGTATATATACTGGTACTAATATTAGATTCACATTAATAGGAGTTTGTTATATTTATTAAAAAAAAATATATTATATATTTTTTATTAAAATAAAAAAAATATTTAAATTAAAATTATTTTTTATTCTCAATAAAAAAAAATTTAAAAATATTACTTTTCTCTCTAATTAATAAAAAGAAAAATTAAGAAATTTTTTATTTATTTAATTTAATTATAAATATATAAATTATTTAAATTTTAGATATATGTAAAAAATGATTAATATAAATAAATTAAATTTTAATTTATATTAGACTCTAATTAAATGAATTGAGTATATAAGATGTATATTAAAATTATAACTTTATTATAATATTAATAAAGATTATAATTTATTATTAAGTTAATTTTAAATATTCTAAATTATAAAAATAAACTAAAAACATTAAAATTTAAATTAAATATTTAAATATTTTTAAAATTAAGAAAACAACATTACATGTATTTCCTTGACTTTTTCTTGATTTTAACAATATTAATATACATATAAATATCTTAGTAAACTATATAATCATTTTTCAAAAATTATGAAAGTAACTATAAATGTTGACTCAACGCACTAATTCAAAACAAGCACAAGCAAGTGTAAAGGGTGAATTGAGGCACCGTGGGGTGGGGCAAACAAAAGAAATAAGGAGACCAACCTAAGTGACAAAAGAGGAAAGAATACATGAGTTAAAGTTGCAAAAAGATTTGTTTCCCTGTTAGCACAAAACCCAAGACATTACGAGGTACTAGATTGATACAGATGATTCGATAGCACTTAGAGTACACATCAAGAGCATTGCAAGAGACTCAAGGTTTGTAAATAAGCAAGGAGAAAAGAGGGGGACTTATAGATTGGATTCTCAAGTTTAGAAAAAGAGGAGGTAAAATTAGAAATAATTCTAAATTTAAGGAAACAAAAATAAAAGAAAAAAAAAATTTAATTAAATGATCATGAAGTTGTTAAGAATTATAAAAATATTTATTAATTAAATGTACAATAAAAGTAGAGATTTTAAAATTTAATTTCTAAAAGTAGATTGATTACTTCTTACTTATAATTACTTTACTAGTAAAATCTTTATCAAAGTATTTTTGATTTTTTTTCTTTTGGTACTTTTGACAAAATCTCACAAATCACCATGTTCCAAATGTTTATATTGTAATGGTGATTCATATAAATAAATATAAATAACTTTTTAAACTCTTTTGAAGAGAGAGAAAAGTTAAGAATCAATACTAGTACGCTAAATTTGATATTTTTTGATCTACCAAATATAGGAGTATATATAAGGATTTTGATTCTTAATGACATATGGGAATTTCATTTAAATTGTATTTTAATCCTTGCATTTTTAAATATATTATATTTGACCATAATCCTTAAGTGATTCCACTATCATAAATGCACTTTCCAGAGTGACCAATAGATTAGGTTTATATTTAACTCTCTTCCCTAATTGGTGATTCAAGATATCAAAGCAACTCACTTCCTTGAACCTTAATAAGTAATTTCTTTTTTCTTTCAATTTTGAGATAATCGTGATTTAGGTTTTAAAGAGGGATAGCTATTTACTTCTTGGTAGAGGCACAAGTTGATAGATAAGAATCATTAGATTTGAGTTCCTATTCTAAATCATTAAATCTAATTGATAACCTACATTTATAAAGATTTTGGAGAGAAAGTGTATAGTGAGTGAATGGTTAAATAAAAATGGGCTTTTGATTTTAAGTGTACTAAATTTAAAAGAGATTCAGTTGTCAAGGTTTCAATTATCCCATTGATTTAGAGTTGTGTTTAGGAATACATATTACATGAGTGTTGACCTACTAACTAGGTAGTTAGAACAAAAGTAAAACAAAAAATGGACAAAGATTATGTTTGCATTAGTTGCAGTCTATTTAGAACCCTTATATTGTGAGTCCATAAAGGTGTGAACTCTTTTAGTCTTTCAACACCTTAGTTGATGGCATATTTGGTTGATTCAGTGCACTAATAAATGCTATTACCATTATTTTTATGGACAATCTTTTAAAAAATTAGCTTGTTGTTGGTTTTAAAAAGATATACTATTGGCATGAGAATGTTATGGATGCTTATATTCCATACAAGATGACCAAGAATGAACAAAGATTTGGTTTTGTGGGAGTTTAAGGAAAAGATATTACATAAAAAGTGGTAAAAGTGTTAAATGATGTCTAGATTGGTCATAAAAAGCTTGATGTCAACATTTTAAGATATTTTAAAAAATAATTAACTTAGGATAAATCATTGCTCGAGAAAGAAGTCATTCCTAACCTATATTTGAAAAGAGCAAAGATTGAAAATTGCATCAATTGTGTAAAAGATTATAAATCATATTATGAGTTGGTTAAATCTTTAACCCAATAATGAGTTTAGGTGATATTATTACTAATGTGAGTGATGATGCTTATGATTTTTAAACTAATGTCAATGAGACATAATGACTCCATCATTTCTTAGTGACCATTGCCAAATCTCTAAAAATTATCCTAACATTTCAAGATAAATTAATGAGTAAAGTTATTCTTTCATTCTATAATGAAAATGGAAGGAGGAATGGTCCTTTTAATATTTAGTTCACTAATAAACTATGGAAAGTCCACTTTAAGAAGGAAAAATAGTTTTAAAGACTTAATTTGAGTCAATTAAAAGATGAGAACCCATTGATGTGAGCTTGTGGAGATATATCTAGCTATGATGCAAAGTTATGCCTCTACATGGATGAAGGGCTAAATTTTTTTTTAGTTTATGATGCAAGACAAGTAAAAAAAGCTAGGTAATCAATACTAAAATCCACCTGAAACTATAAATAAATAGGAATCCATTCAAATCAAACTCAATATTTAATAGATATTTTAATATTCATAACAAGTTTGATTGACAAAGTTAATAATGAACTCTATTTATAGAGTTAACTAAAAGAACAAAATGAAAATAACAATAAAAAGAAAATCTCTCCTAAAAAGGAAAAGATCCTAAAATAATCTAAATAAGAAATAAAAATCTTCTAAATAGGTATAAATAAAAATATTTCACATATGAAAATTCTAATTAACTATAAAATATGATCTTTAAGAATACTTCCTTAGGAAATATCTTCCTCTATTAGCTTTTGCATCATTTGCTTCCATTTGAAAGGAACTTAACTCCATTGAGGTTAATGCCAAGGAAGCATCATGTCAAGAAGGATCCAACAAATGAAACTCATCCTCAAGAAGTCAAATAGCATCAGAATATGACTTGTTTTTCATTAGACAAGGCAACATTGAAATCCATTCTAAGAAGAAGCAACATGCTCATCATCCAAGATAATTTCAATATCCTCAACCTACAAAGTAAAAGATGGCATCTTAGGCACAACAATTCCTAAAAGAAGACTAAAAGGCAATGGGGAAGGCTTGAAAGTGCCTCAATAAGGTGATAAATCCTTTATATTGAAAATATGACTAATATTTAAGTTAATAGACAAATCAATTAAATATGTATTAGGTCTAAGTTTTTCAATGATGGAGTAAGGATCAATAGTTTGGGCATGTAATTTCTTATAGGAGTACTTAGGGAAGTATTAGGATAAATGCAAAGCATGACAAAATCATCCACATTAAAATGTTTTTCCTAACTATGCACATTAGCAAAAAGTTTACAATTAGTATCTCTTAAAACAATTTTATGCCTAATCTTAACATGTAGGTTATTGATGCATTCGATGAAATTTTCAATAGGTTCAAAAGAATGAATGTTAAGGGGAAATAGAAAAAAAAATCAATAGGAGTATATTGAGTGTAATTGTGAATAATCTCAAAAAAAATTTTATCAATGGAATTATTAACAAAATTATTATGGGTAGATTTAGTGGTCAATAAAATCAAGTCCCAATTATTTTGTTTTTCATCCATAAGACACTTAATTAGATCACTTAAATTTTGATTAACTACCTTAGTTTGAACATTTATTTGATGGTAGAATGCACATAAAAACTTCAAATTAATCCTAAATATTTTCAAAGTGTCTTCCACAAGTAACTAACAAATTTAGCATACTTATCAAATATAATAAAAATAAGCAAACCATACACATAACAACTTCTTTGAAAAATAGCTTAACAACATAAGAAGCATTAGTGGACTTATTACATGTAATGAAATTAGGCATTTTAGAAAATTTGTTCATAATAATAAGAATGGAATCATGAACATGACCAACTAACTTATCAACATGCATTTCCTAAATCAAAATGTTATGAAGAGATGTATGTAGAATAAATAACTTGCTAATCTTTAACAAATAACCATTATGAATTACAAAATCAACATATTATCTACAATGACGATTGCTGAAAGACTAAAATATAAGACCAAAATCAAAACATATAAGGTACGCTTCATGGAATCTTTCAAACCTTATAACATGAGCATTCATCATTTGAAGGATACAAAGAACTCAACTCAAAGCATCAACAAACTTTGTCTCTTACACCAAAATAATGCTTAAGCATAACAGAAGACTCGTTAAGAAACTTAAAAGGTAAAAGATAAGACCTTAAATGGCAAAAGGAGTAAATTGTAGTATAAAACTCTTTATCATAAGTTGAATTTTTTGCTTTGCTTTATTGAGTTTCTCATTAAAATTGTAATGGAATGTCCTTCCTAACTCAAGACTTCTCTTATGCCAACTCTTAATGCATCATAAGTAACTTTAAATACCTTTTTAAAGTCAGGATATCTCAAATTAAAAGTTTTATTGATTTGCTTTTTAATGTCATTAAAAGTTATAATAGCTTTATTAAACTATTGAAATTATTCATTCTTCAAACAATAAGTGATAGATATCATAGTGGTGTTAAATCCCTTGATGAACCTTCTATAAAAAAAAGGCTAAGCCATGGAAACCATGGGCAACAATAAGGAACTTGGGCTCATACCACTAAAAATAACAATTTGTATTACAAAAAGGAACACTTTTTAAGTTAACATAAAGTTTGGATTCTTTAAGAGTGAGGAAAACTTACTACAAGTGACCTAGGTGCTCTTCTTTGAGCTTATTATAAATATGAGCATCATCAAAATAGACCACAAAAAATTTACCTATGAATGATTTTAAGACATAAATCATGACCCTCATAAAGGTACTAGAAGTATTGAATAATCCAAAGGGCATGATGAACCACTCATACAATCCATTATACATCTTAAATGTAATTTTCCATTTATTTCTAGGCTTAATGCAAATTTGGTAGTACTTACTATGAAGGTTTATTTTGGAATACCACCTAAAACTAGCCAATCCTCTAGTTTAGGAATAAAAACTTATACTTAATAGTGATCTTGTTGATGACTTTACTATCAACACACATTCATTATAAATCATCTTTTTTAGGGGTTAATAAGGCAAGAATAATATAAGAACTAAGATTATAACATGCAAAACCCTTGACAAGTAGTTCTTCTATTTATATGTTCAACTCCTTACATTTTTTTAAGGTTCATCCTATAGTATGGAAGATTAAATAGTTATGAACTAGGAACTAAGTCAATGGCATATTATATGTCTCTTATGGGTGTTAACTCACTGGGAAGATAATTTGGCATGATATTGATGAAATCATTTAACAACTTATCAAGTTTATAAGGAAAGTTAACTTTGAGTATGCTAAATGGTGAATTAACCTTTTTAACAAAAACAACTACCAAGTAATCCTTACTTCCTAACTTTCTTTATAAGGTCTTGTGATTTGAAATATGAAGACTTTTTTGGAAAAATCAAGATAAGAAGATTTAGGCTTTGACTTGGTGTCCTTAACATAGGTATAATGAGATTCAAAATGATGTTCTTATCTATCTACTTAAAGGCATATTTTTTTTCCCTACCATGATTGATCACATTAAGGCCATAAAGCTAAGGATAACCTAGGAAAGCATTGATTACATCCATATGCAAGATATCGCTACAAAATTTATTTTTATGGTCACCTAATTGAATGGAAACTAGACATTGTTCAGTGACTAATAAAGTGGTTTTGTTGCTTCAGCCACTTAAAATGTTGTAGGTGTGGTTTTACCTTGAGGTTCAACCTAAAAAGTACAAACTCAACAATAACTTTCGTAGTATTCCCTCTATCAATGACCAATTTATAGTTATGATCTCCAAACTTGATATATGTGTGAAAAATACTTGTAAGTTTTTACATATTATTATCTATAATAGTAGATAAAACACACATAATAACATTATAATAATAGTCATCTTCCTAAAAATCGTCTTTGTTCACATCCTCTTATCTATAATACTTTATGTGATTAACTACTAAGTTTTCACTCTCTAAAAGTTCATTAGACTCTTTCTCTAGAAGAAAAGCAGGGTCAGGGCAATAAAAGGCAATGTGACCTTTCTTATAGCATCATTAACACTAGATAGAAGAATTACTACCATGAGATTCAAAGAAAACACCTACATGGTGAGGGTTAGTGAGAAAAAAAATTCTTGTCCTTTATAGGATTAGAGTTATTAACAAACTTAGATTAGGATATAGAACTATAAGAAAAAGTAAATTGAGATTCACTTGATTTCATAATAGAGGTAGTTACACGAGTAAATGAAGAAGTTTTATTATACTTTTCAACCTTTAAGGCCATGTGATAGACTTTCTCTAAAGATTTAGGAGTAATTAAAATGACTTCTTTTTGTATAATAGATTTAAGACCATTAAAAAAAATGATAAGTAATGACAAAAGTCTTTTTATATAACTTAAACCTAAGAAAAACCTCCTCAAATTTAGATATAAATAATGTAACGCTAAAAGTCATTTGTTTATAATTTAATAATTGATTAAAAAGTTTAGTCCTATGGTAGGTAGGAATATGTTTAGCCTTAGACTTCATTTTCATGACATTCCATTAAGTGATGAAGGCTCACTTAAACTCTTTAACTTATAAAGCTCATTTAGCCAATATTTTTTAGTAAGGTCAACTAATTTCATTTTAACAAAGTGAATACATTCAAAATCAATAATTTCATACCAATCAAAATAATATTTTAAGTTATTAATTTAATTTATAAATACATCAACATTTGATTTCTCATTTAACTTAGATGTATCTATCTTGATTTTCTTAGTAATATCATTATGATTTAAATGTGCATGCATGTGATGTGGCCTATGGGTTTGACCATGCTCAACATACATATAATCATGAAAATCATTAATAGAATATCAATATAGACCTTAAAGGGCACAGTGAATAGGTTACCTTCAAAATTATTTTCATTTACATCAAATTGAGTGTTAGGTGTAAGTGCGCCATATAGATTTCCAATAAGGGGAAGCCTTCCAATTGGTCTTAAGATGATGAAATTTCTAAAGTCAATGTACATGGGTTAAGTGTAGAAAATTGGGCTTGATAAACTCTTTAACATCATGAGGTGACCCATTCGATTACTTAATAAATTCATCCTCTAATTGCTCATCCAAATGTATTAATATTATGTTTAAATTTTTGAAAAATTCCATAAAATCACTCTGGAGACTATTCATGTCAAATTGAAGGGTTTAGATATCTTCTTAGTGTGTGTGGTAAGACAAAGATACAATGACTTCTTTTGTGTTAACCATGTTTGTTGATTTTTTTTTTTTTGTGATAAAAAAACTATGCCAAGATAAAATACTAATTGCAAAAATTAATAAAAATTATAAAATATTAAGATGCATGACACTAAAAATAAAATATTATATAAATGATGTTACAGTAAATTAAAAAATAAGTTAAATAAAGATAAAAAGAAAATATGAAAATTATTAATAATGGACAAGGTTATGGAAAATAAAATACAACAAAGAAATATAGTAAAGAAATAAACTTATGATTAAATTAATAGTTTTTTTTTTTTTAACTTGAAACAAATTTACTTAATTACTAAAAAAAATTATAATCTTGATTTTCAAAGAGAAGAAATATACCTAAGAAGATACGTTCTACCAAAAGAGAAATTGTAACTATTAATAAGAAGTTTTAACATTGACAACAATAGTCTATTTTGTGGTATTTGCATTGGTTGAAAAAGAACAAGACAATAGTAGTAAGAAAAAAGAACAAAATTTGGTGGTTTTGGTGTGATTTAAAAACTTTTTATATGAATTTGAAACTTGTTGTGAGAATTTAGATTGTGACTTAATTTTTGATACCAAATTGATGTTAGACAAGTAAAAAGAGGTTTCTACTAAAAAAAAAAAAAGGTATTTCAATATTTATAAAAGGTCTTATTGACAAGGTTAAAAATGAACCATATTCATAAAGCTTACTGAAGGAAAATAATAAAAATAATAGCGAAAAGAAAATCTTTACTAAAAAGGAAAAGATCCCAATATAACCCAAATAAGAAATAAAAAATGTTTCAAATAAAAATTAATTCTAATAAGTACACATATAAAAATATCTTAAATAGCCAAATTCTAATGAGGTGCAAAATGAGATTTTTTAGAATATTTATTTAGGAAATATCCTTTTTTTTGTCAATTATTGTATTAATGCATTAAAATGATTTTTTGGTGAATTCATCTCTATTGATAAAAGCATATCTAAGATAAAATGATTTGATTTTGACAAAGTGTTAGTCATTTCATAAATAAGGGAGACTTACAATAGATAGATTTATATTTGGTATCAAAATCATAGAAGAGTCTAATGATGAGACATTCTTAATTGATTTGTTTGATGAAGTGAGGAAGTTACCTATATTGTCTTACTCAGATTATTCCTAAGATGATAAGGTAAATTATGATAGTTTTAACCAAAGTTTTAAATATTCAAAAGAGGTATTGGAAGAGGTGGTCAGCAATTAGGACAAAGCCAATGATAGAAAGCCCTTTGATGAGTTTATTAAAGAATGATTGGTCCTAAAAAAGTGAGAGTTTAAGGGAGTTGACAATAATTTAGGTAATGAGAAAATAAACTTTAAAAACTTCAATCAAAAGAGACTGGTGATTGTAATGAAAAATAGTTTAAGGGTAGTTGTGAGCTAAATTGTAATAAATATATAAATGAAAAATGCCCATTGAAAAAGGAGGGCAAAGGTGTAGTCTTAAATGTTATAGGTATTTGTGTGAATGATAAAGAAAATATGTTAAATAATGATAAAGAAAATGGACAGAATCTTAAGGCTCAAGATGATGCATGCTTGTACACATTAAGGGAAATGGTTCTCTTTGTTCCTAAAGGTCTTTGGAAGAAGAAAAGATTAATCCATTGAAACTATTTATAATAGGCCAAAGAATGGTATATTAGATCTAATAGCTTGCAAAGGAAATTAGATCTAATAAAGATCAACCCTTAGGTTTAGGTACAACCTTACTAATGTTTTCTTTATGACTTTACTTTTCTATTTTATTTTATTTAAAAATGCTTATGTCCTTACTTGCTTAGAAGGAAGAAGTTTTGCGAGTGAAAGAACGAGTCTTAGGATTAAGGGAGTTTAGCCCAAGGTAAGAATCAACCAAATAGGTAAAATAGATTAGGAAGGTAGTTGTTTTACTCTTCTTCTATTGCTCTCATCTTTACCTTCCATCCACAACGATACCCCCAATCTCTTTTCCCACTTGTTAGGGTAGCAATTGGAGAGGTACAAGCTCAAATTTAGGCTATATTTTGGAATTGTGCGCCGAAGCAAAGTAGTTCCTTTTTTATAGGGGAGTTAAGCAAGAAATAGCCTTTTAGGCTAAAGAACAAAAAGAAAATAAAAAGATGTTACATTTCCTTCCTTTTCATATTGGATTTAGAAAGTTTTACCTAAAAGTCCATTACTTATAAAGAATTAAAAGCATTTTTTTAATTTTTTTTTAAGTTAAAGATGCCTTTTATTTTATGTAAGAAAAGTGATGACTAAGATAGAGTAGACTTCAATCCACCCCACAACTTATAATAGAGACAGAAAGAACTTTGCATATGACAACAAACAAGAAAGGGAATTGACTGCAAACCAAAGATTGAAATGGAATAATAGATATTGATTGACCTATTAATTGAGAGAGGGACAGTGACAAACAAAGTCAAGAAAGAAATAAAGCCAAGCTAGGAAAATCATCAAAGCCAATGAAGGGTAAAAAATGCAACAACACAAGGAAATTAGGAATAAAGGCAAAGAAAAAGTTGAAGCAAGTAAAAGGAAAATTAAAGACCTTAACCATTAATAATAACTCATGAAAGGCATCAAAGGAAGTATTGATTAAAGAAATTTGTTTGGCAAGCATATCTCTATATGAAAATATTGTATGGTGTCATGATAATTTGTTTCTTTAAGAGGCTAAAAAGTATGAAAAATAGGTCAAATGCTTGGTCTAGCTCCAATTAGAGAAAAGGATAATGTGGTAAGGCTAAAGATATCTTGGTTAAATTTTCAATTTGATCATATAAATAAGATTGCAACCTTATGTGGTGGTCTTTTTGTTGTTGTTGATCTATTTGTTGGTTGTTGGCTTCATTTTGTTCACTTTAATAGCTTATATCTCTAATGGCCTATTGGTTCCTTCGGTTAGGGGGATAAATGTGCAAATAAGGTGGCAAATTTTGCTATCTTAGTCTTTTTAAATGGTGATATTAACAACAAAGTGTTGTGCATATGGGGCAATGATGCATTATTGTTGTGAGTAATTCTTTGGTCATGTACACATTTTGGGTTTTTGCTTATATTCTGGATAGATTGGAGGCCTCCTTAGGTGTTATTTAGTCTTTTATGACATCTAAAATGAGAGAGGTCATGACTTTTGATCAATTAGGGCTATTATTTTTTGTTTTTTGGACATATGAGTTCCTTTCTTTGTTTAAGTCATTTTCTATATTGGTGCTCGGTGAGTTGGGATATGTGTAGAGAAGGAGCATGGTTGCTAAGTCAGAGTAAAATGGGTGCTCCTTTTTAGGTAAGTTTTTTGCTCCTTTTTTTCTTATTTTCGATATTGTACTAGTGATATTTTGGTACTTGTTTTATGCTCATTATAATGGTCAAGTTTTTACTTCACTCATTGATGCATATAGTGTTGCTTCAAGAATCTTGTAAAGATTATGGTATTTTGTTATAGAAAATTTGTTAGGGTATACCTTGATTTTCGATGCCCATGAATAAAATTTATATATCATTCAAAATAAAAATCATATTTAACCTTAAAGAGTTTTAAAACCTTTTTAATCAACTTTAACTTGATTTTTAATTTATATTTTTACAATATTTATTATTTGTGTAATACTTAGAATTCTAATATATTAGTAATGAATATGAATTATAATATCAAATATTAGTATAAATTAAACTCCTTTAAATTATTATTAATTTAATAATTAATGAATTCACATTTATAAATTATGATTGATCCTCTGCCACTTGTCATGATCACTTAAATATTAAGATTGTCAAAATATAATTTGTCACCTTTCAATATTTAGTTCTTTAATGTAATTTAATTCTTTCGTCATATTAATTTTTTAGTTAAATATGAAGTATTCAATTAGTATTTATTCTATTTCATTAAATTATATTTGTTGTAAAATATAAATTGTTAATTCTATAAATGAAATTGTAATTCTTCATTAATACTCATTTCATTTTATCTAAACAATTTCCTAAATTAATATCCAATGAGAATGATGGAATAATATCTCTTGGTGATGAGTTATTTGTTAATCACTCAACTATTTTTATATAATTTTTAATTATATTTAATGTATACTCTCACCGATCTTTAATAAAGATAATTAAAAAATTAGATTAAAGTATAATAATTTTTATGTGAGATATATTAGTGATTTCAAGTTTAAGAATTACTTATACAATTATCATATGAATAATTTTATAATAATATAAATAATGTTTTATATAAAAATTTTTATAATGAGTTAATTCAATATTTATTTAATTAATAAATATTCACGTATTTATTCAACTCTCTTTATATTTTAATTTATAAAATTGATTATTTTCTTTATACAAAAGGAATATAACATTTATTAATATTCAATTTTAGTAATGTATTAATTAAAAATATTTAGAAATAATATTTTAATATAATAATTATCTTATAATTACAATTTAATAATAATTATCTTTTTAAAGTATACTAATTATATAAATTTTATTTTTAGAGTTTATTAATAATAGTATTGTGTATTCAAATAATAGTAAAAATAAAAAATATTTTTAATAATAAAATTGCATATACAAAATATTTAATATGTATATAATCAGTAACTAACTCGTTGATTATTAAAACACACATTAACATCAAGGCGTCTTGGGTGACTTGTAAGAGGGAGTTACGACTTGAAATGTCTTCTACAGGTGCTAATTGAGTGGAATGTAGCCATTCACCCTTCATCACTCACAATGTTTGTCCATAATTCTGGAAACAATTCAAGTGAAGGTTTTGACTCAGTGCTTTGTCTGCCTTCCTTCCAAAATCATTATAGAAAGTTTTTATGAGACCGTGCACAGCTCATCATTCGTTCAACCGTCCAATTTCTCTTCAAAGGTATCTCGATGATGCCCCTCCCCTCAAAGATTTAGATCTTCTTGCTCCTTGCCACAAGAGATAAAATTCTAATAATTGCAAACTTGAACGAGAGGGGGCTGATATCTCGCTGATTGATGCTTTCTATGTGTGCATGCAAACGAAGGCACAAATTCCGTAGTCCTGCATCGTGCATCTTTTAAGAAAATTTTGAAAATTTTCTTAATTTTCTAGCAATCCAATTGGTTTTCCCATTTCTCCAACAAGTTCTTGTTATGCTAGAAGGATAGTAAGAAATTTATGTGCTCGAAGAAGTTTAACAAACATAATCCCAGCATGTATCGTTGAAGCTTGTGACTCGAAAGAAATCATGGGGTCTTCAGTGCTAGTTCACCCTCTGTTAAACGAGTGGGGGTGACAATGTTATATCCTTTCTTTGGGCTTAAAAGTAGGCTTTCAATTTGCTTGATAATGACAATGTTGAATTTATAGCAAGCAACTGTCTACATATGTCTCCTCTTTGAGTTTAATTTGGTAGATAATTCATATCGTTTTATTAACTAACTCTGTGCCATTTTATGAGCCTTCTGTTATGTGAGAATCTCTTGTAACCTCATTTTGTTGACATTTTATTAATATTATTTTCTCATTTATAAAAATAATAAAAAAAAAAAGTGCAACCGTTGGATAAGTAAATGCGTTCATTTTGTGCATCTATTGAATTATTTATCAGTATCAGTAAGATATAAAATTCCCACGTCAGTGTGATAGAGCTCATTTGTTTTAATTTGGATCAACAAGTGTTACTGTGAATTACATTTTTCTTTTTGCTAGCATAGAATTCATGAGCAATAACACTTTAAAATCTTGCCATGGATAACATGTGACAGTCTTCAAATTGTTTACTCCCATTGGTCAAAAAGGTCAAACCATAACTGCAAAAGAAATTTTTATGATTTCTGGACATTTGACCACTAAATTGCTGGTCAAATGAGCTTGGCAAAAACCAAATCTAGCTAAATTTAAGAGGCCAGCTAAATCATTAATTGCTGGTAAAAATGGTTTGACAGAATTACAGCATTCGTCACCAATGTAATGAACGTGATACCCTGACAGTGAAATGCATGATTATGGTTAAGACGTCATTGTTGCAAAAGATTGACAACTATGACGCTGATTGCTACGCCCTTCCTTCGGGCAAAAAACGTAGCTGGCATGGAATAAAAACTGTCATTCTTGGGAAAATTAAAAATGGAATATAATTAGACTGTCACCATCAGAGGCTTAGAATTCTAGGCAAATATCACATACTTGACCTATCTTACATCAACCTGTTTTTGACCAATTGAAACCCATCTTCTAAACTTTTGACACCGTATCTTTTTCTCTTGGAAATCTATGGTCACCAATGAGACTGTTAATTTCTAGCAAGAATGACAGGTGAAGCTAGCAACACTCTCGCAGCCTGAGCGTTTCAGCGTGATTTGTTTATCCCAGTGGTTGGATTAGGTCTTTTCTTAGGTCTTGTTTACGATTATGCCAACTTTTGGTCTTTTTTTATTTTATTTTTTTCTTTTTTTTCCAAAAAGACTAAACCGCCCCTTTGATGCCCACATGGATGTGACTGCCAGGAAAGGGCCCCCCGGTCCTGCCGGTTGCATGTAACCGAACCAACCCGATAGCTGAGGGCGACAAATGGTGTTGACCCTTTTTTCCCCCCTTTGCATGTCAGTGAACCAAAAGGACTGTTACAACCGCAACAACACATTGCAAAAGCATACTATGTGCACACACCTAGACTTCCTAAAGCTGAATTGTGGCAAACAGTTTAATTCAAGGAGTGGGCTGGCCTTGGTTACACACACACACGCACACACACATATATATCAATCAACTCTCAGGTGTGCTGCAGCAACTAGTTAATCTTTCGGCTGTTCACTGAAAACCAAGAGGTAGAACCATTTGTTTAATTTTACTTTTCAGAATTGTTGGTATTTGGTTAATTTATGAATTGTATAGTATATCTTCGGTTTCATGTGTTCATGAATTTCCTTTGGTGTTAATATTTTACCTGTGAGGTCCACATAAAGAGTGAGTGATGAAGGATACTTTGTCTGGAAATGAATAAGAAGATGCGATATGAATGAGAAAGAGAGAGAGAGAGAGAGAGAGAGAGGTGGGGAGAGAGAGTGTAGCTGTTACATGCTAC